>JAWZTD010000001.1:10248102-10273012 GCA_035221335.1 Echites panduratus | reverse complement strand
AATATAATTATAGCTATATTTATGAAAGATGAGGGGTATTTTAGACATAACAAACATATATTTATTATTTCTTAATCCATGTGAAACGACGGCTAACGCCTTATATTGTGGGACGGAGGGAGTAGTTTCTATATTCTTCCATTTCTTGTTTCGGAAGTCTACACTCTGGAGGGTAAATTTGCTTGTAAACAAGCCAATAATGTGCTGCTTTGCCTTATGTAGTTACGAAGAATCTGCAAAATTATCCTTATAATTAAATCAGTTAACTGGATTTGAGAGCAGGGATGATAATTGTCTATTTGTCTTAATATAATTTATTGGATGTTAACTGCACTCCGGAAGAATGAACTTTGGTAGTTTAATATGGGATGGAGATGTTGGTAACTATTTGTCCAAGTGTGTCAATAGAAAACTGTTTTTCTTTCCTTCCAAACGAGACTAAGGTTCATATGCAAAAAGTTGTTAGCTCTGATATACACTTCAGATTTTCTATCCCATTTCTTTTTAAACATGTTCTATGGATGATTGTATAAGGGTTTTTTTAATATTCTTTCTTGGCATTAGATGTACATAGCTATCTCTACCAGGTGGTCTGCAAAGGTCCCATGTACTATTCCAACTTGAAGTTTATATTTCTTGGTTATGGCACCCTGAACACAACTTGTATACTTTTGTTATGAGGAAAATTTGGGCCTTGGCTGATTTCTATTTGGCACTCGCTAGTTGTTTTGAACAGGTTGGGTCCTTTGGTAGTAATACTTTGGTTGCTAACAGCACCATGTTTACTGGTTTATCATGTGGCATTAACACTTTATGAGCCTTATGACACAGGCATGGCGATGACAGTCTACCAGTCACTAAGTTTCTGTATGGAAGCGAATGACTAGTCTCTTGAAAAGTTAGCAAAATATTTACATATACTTTGTTAGTAAAACACTCATGGATGATTTTGCTTGTGCAGATCTGTTCTCTATTTGTATATCAGTGAAGTAGCTGTGAAGGTTTGTTTATCCTTTTTATTTCTTTGTTTCCAGAATGCTTCTGTTCCGTGTAGAGTCTGAAATGCTTGTACTCTACCAAGTGGAATTTAAATGATTATAATACTGAATCTTATGGTAGAATGAAATCTATGAAATGCTTATACTTTAATGCCTTAGTGTCATTTATGGTGCAGTTGCTAGAAATGGAGTAAACCCATGCATTTCTCCTCATGTAGGTCCTATTTGGATTGCTCCTGCTCTTTTATGTTCCAAACCTGGATCCTTATCCAGGATACACCGTTGTTCAAACTGAACTTGTGGAGGATACTGCTTATGAAGAACTTGCTGGTGATGAACAGATTTGTCCTGAGAGGCATGTTAACCTATTTTCTAGTAAGTAAATATATATCCTACCGAGAAAAATTGTTACTTAAATCTCTTGTAATCTCTATGCTTGAGAGACTATGAACAAGTATTCATTAAGTGTATAAATTTGACCTCTCCCTATCAGCTTAAGCTTTTAGAGGAGAGCTGGCTAAAATTTATCATGGTATCAGAATCAGAGCGGAGACCCTGAGTTGAACTCCTGTTTCTGGCCGTTATTATACTATTATCCAAGTGTTGGTTCTGTTATTGACAATTTATGTCCGACCCACGTGTGCATGTGTGGGAATGTGTTCAAGTGCATAAAATTTAGCCCTCTTTATCAGCTTAATCTTTTGGAGTGAATGGAAATTTATCTGTATTGTTAGGTGATGGTAATTTAATTTCTACTGGACATCTTGGTTTCATCAAATATTTTCCATCTGCTTGTTGAATAAAATGGAAAAAAATATTCTTACTCTTATTGCAAACCTGTTCTAGTTGTAGTCAACATTCCTTGAAGTTTCCTTTGTTATCCTTTGAGTAACTAAATTTCCACAACAAAATCAAAGCCTTGGTCAGCTTGCCATCATTGTCCAGTCAAGGAGTGTATGTTCCCCGAGCTATCCAGCAGTTCACTTGTGACATATGTAAAAGAGAGGATAGTAGTCTCATAAATGTTTCTTTAAGATGGCCATACGATTAACTCCTATAAGGTGCTAGGGATACCTTCAATTTACAATTAGAATCTTGATCAAGTAAAGCTTGTTTCTCCTTGCTATTTGAATGTGATTGTGAGTTTTGGTGGTCATCAAGTGGGCCAACTAAAAAGCTTCACGTTAAAGATTTCCCTGTGTTATATTACTGTGTGAGCCTAAACAATAAATTTTCATTGATGGCCTGAAAATTGTCCGTCACATGATATCATGGTAGATACATTATTTTTACAATCTAAGTATATCTTTGCACAATGATTTTCTTCATATATTGTGATTTCTTTACCATGTATTGTCAATATTGAACTATGTATATAGAAACTGATAATGGGTATATCTGGCTTTTGTCTAGAGGTTATATTTGCGTGGATGAATCCCCTTATGGAACTAGGCTATAAACGACCTCTCACAGATAAGGATATCTGGAAACTGGATAGTTGGGACCGGACAGAGGCCCTTATAAATACGTATGTTCTTTTTCTTTTCTAGTCTTTCCAAAAGTCATCTTAAGGAGAGAATTCTAGAATTATCTGTAATACATTAAGATTAATTTCACTTGCTATTTAGGTTCCAGAAATGTTGGGTTGAAGAGTCACAAAGACCTAAACCTTGGCTTTTAAGAGCACTAAACTGTGCACTTGGTGGAAGGTATAGAAAACCCTGTTTTCCGAACTAAATCAAATGCTTCTGCAATTTGGCTTGCTATGTATTTTATTATTATTATTATTATTATTATTATTATTATTATTATTATACATACACTTCTCAGAGTTTTTCTGTTCTTTTCTGATTTCCAGATTCTGGTTTGGTGGCTTTTGGAAGGTATTTAACTCATGCTACTTACAATTGTATATCATGCTCAGTGAACCTTTTTAGACATCACATAAATCTCTGTGTGTGTGTGTGTGTATATTTATATATATATATATATATATATTTTCCATCACCGATTCTATGAACATAAAGGTACTTCATGGGGTATACCATTGAATAACTTCTTTGCAGGAAGCCTTATGTATACCACGTTTGCATAAAAGAAATTCCTCATAAGGAAATATGATTTCTGTTTTGAGTTCTTTTTGATAATATTTGCATTCATGCATTAAACATTGCTTTTCTTATCATGTTTTCGGAAAGCATCTCAATTTCTCTATCTCATGTCAGAATTCCCTGGAAGTACAGAAATATATTGACATCTATATTTGGGAGAATGTTCCCATCAATATAAACTTATGTTTTCTGTTAAAACTTGCAGATAGGTAATGACCTTTCCCAATTTATTGGGCCTCTTATACTGAACCAGCTCTTAAAGGTTAGTTGCAAAATCAAACTTTCTTTTGCATGCATTCCAATTTTATACTAGATTATTGCACATGCATTATGTTGAAAAGTTGTTTTCTGCTTCACTTTTATTTTGTATTTTTGTTGACTAGTGATACGTTTTCCTATAAGATTGTTTTTTGAAATTTGAAACTTAGTTGAGATTCTTGTATTATGTATATGATTCTATTGACATCGCGATTTTGGCTTATAATATGTATATGATATACTAGATAGATAATATGGTTGATTTTTTCTAGAGTTCTGTGGGTGCCTATTTGTTTTTGGCCAATTCTTTGATATCTAAATTTTGCTGACATTTTTGCTGCACTAAAATGTCAATTTCCTTTAAGATTTCTATGGATAACTAAAATTTGAAATTCTTTCAAATCTGGTAATTTTTTAAGCACTTTCCATATATTCTAAGTGGAGATTCATCTTAGGGGTAGTTATTCAGAGGCCTCTTCTTAGGGTGCAGACTGGACCGATCCAATTTAATCTTCTGAACTAGCTGAAAATCTAACCTCAATTCAAGATCAAATTTGATAAAACATTATTGTGATGAGTTCAAGTTTAACCCCTGGATTTTGACAAACCTTTCGTGCTTGTGAGCATATAAATATATATATATATATATATTTATATATATAGCAATTAAGCTAATCATATACAATTTTTGCCTTACTCTGAGTTGTCTCATAAGCTTTGACCTAAATATGTGTGATTGATTCTTGTTGGCTTATAAAATTACTCTCAAAATCTGATTTCATCTATGTAGTTTTGAAATCAACTAAGTCCTTGGACTATTTTACCATTAATTTGCAGTCAGCCCGAGTTATTGAGGTTAACCTCTTCATTTCCCAAGACATTTACTACCTCTCTGTTACCTTTAACTCTGGACATCGAGGCAGAGTAACATGTTGAATATATGTTCAAGTCCCATTTTAAAAAATATCGGTTCATTCCAATTTTCTATTCTAATATCTTATGACATCTATGATGTCTCAACTTAACTCAATACAAAGAACCTGTCTCTGTTTTATGATTGCGAAAGCTAGCATTTTCTAAAGGAATTGCAAATGATATATGCTAAAAGTTGTTAAATTTCCTACATTGGTTTTGCCCCCAAATGGCTGAGTACGAGATCTGAGGTTGGATTCACGTTTTTAACTTGTAATGTCTACTGATTGTCACATTTTGCTTATCATCTCATTTATATTTTACAGGCCATGCAACAAGGAGAGCCAGCTTGGATTGGTTATGTCTATGCATTCTCGATTTTTGTTGGAGTGGTATGGTTTGAGCTTTCTACCTCAATTCTGATTCTCATCAGCTATAACTATATTGCTTCCAAGATGCTTCACTTGTTTACATATTTTTTATCGAGCCGTTCCCTTCCTTGATGGTTCAGCTCAGCCATGTGAAGAAAAAATATCATTGTTTACTAAAGAAATTAGTTGTCCTATACAAGAAGAAGTGGCTTCTTTTTTCCCATTTAAATGGTTTTTATTCTTCTAAAGTTGTATTCGAAAGACAAGATATTTTGAGGGTACAATAAATGAATTCTTTCAAACAAGAACCTAGAAAGATGAGTTGTAATTCAAACTAATTAACAGTGGGAAGAAATATATGTTAAGAGATTCTAATTTGATTTTCCTAATTGGTTTGAAATAAAGTATCACCAGAGTAAATTGTTAGAAGAAATGCTATAAATGTTGACTAGCTGGAATTCCATGCAACAAAACATGAAAAAAATGGACGTCAAGTAGCTAGTTACTATCCTCGTGCTGAGTCTTTTTGTTTGTCTAGTCAAATATCTTTGTTTGGAAGGCCATTCTTTTTCTGTAAATATAACTAAAGTTTTCCTTTTCTCCAATAATAATTAAATAATAAAAAAAATACTTTGTGATCTTTGTCAAAGTATCAGCAAGCAGATCATGTTGAAAGATTACTGTTATCAAGATTTGCCATATTGACATTTCCCACTCTGGGATGATCGCCCTGTTCAAGTCTATAAGTGCTGGATAATATCTGATATTAAATGTTTCATGGTGTGTAAAGGCTTGAGTAAAATTTCCATTTACAAGTCTATGAAGTAACAAGGATATGATTTTGAGGAGAAAGAGAAAAACTTTGAATGGTTGAGAAACCATTATTTCAATTCAAAGTCATAATTAACATTCTTACGATATAGCTCTATGGATTGCACGTGTCCACCAGACATCTTTAAAATGAAATAAAAATATTAGGATAAGGTCCTTCAACTAGGAAACATATTAATGTCATGCTCTTGTACTCTTGACTTTTATTTGTTTTTTAATTTTTGATTTTGTATGGTTTTTCCTTCCCTCTGAAATTTGTTCTTGTAATTTGTTTTTGCATTCTGAAGTTATCCTTTTCTTTTCCTGTTTGTTTTGTTAACAGTTTCTATTGATAGCTAAGTTGATGTTTGATATACTGTGTTTGAACTTTGATTTTTATTTCATTTAGGTGTTCGGTGTGTTATGTGAAGCTCAGTACTTTCAGAATGTGATGCGTGTTGGTTATCGGCTGAGGTCAACCCTGGTAAGGGAGAACTTATATTTTGCAAAATTGCTGCTTTCATGTGAGATTTCTGTTGCATTTAGATAACACATGAACGTCACATTCTTCTTTGTGCTTAGTGGAACTTGTGATGGTAATCCTCAAGTATTTTGGGAGAATATAGACAAACAATAGTGGTAACCCAGCTATAACTTAACTCTTATAAAAGCAAGTGCATGTTACTAAACTATGCTTAATCTTGACCTGCTGGAGCATGAACGTCCTAAGCTGGTAATACTTTTGAATATATATACTTTAATTTAAAATTCTGGACCTTTAAGGTATAGTATCTCAGAGTTAAAAATGGAAAAGAAATGCATTCAGAAGACAACAACAGAGAGAAGATTTAATATTCAACAACTTACAAGGGTTGAAAAAAGATTGGTAGAAAGAGAAGCAAAGTAATGGAAAGTCTGAAGTGACTTTGTCCTGTTTCAGGAGAGAATTGTTTAGTACGGATAACGGATAAATCTGTCATTATCATATATTTGTTTAACTAAAATTCTATTGTGAGAGAAAATTGAGTGAGATCGGGAAGGATTCAAAATTTCTTCTTTCACTGAACAGTAGAGGCAAGAGGAAGTTAACTTTTTTCTCTGTTTCATCTCTGTGGTTTCTTTGTACTCAATATGTGATCTTAACACTTGGTATGGTAATCTACTAGTTGATCTAGGAATTTAATATGAGATGAGTTGTTCCACCAGATTTTCTCTTGCATCAGGCAATCGATTTTGATATGGTTGATTCTCTCAATAAACTGGCTTGATGTGGGGCAATATACTTTTTTCTTTTGCTTTCATGAATCAGATGTTATTATTTTTAACTCCCTAGTTTTGTAGGTTGCTGCAGTTTTCAGGAAGTCCTTAAGGCTAACCCATGAGAGTCGTAAAAAATTTGCAACTGGCAAAATAACCAATTTAATGACTACTGATGCTGAGGCACTTCAGGTATTCCTTTGTTTTTAAATGATGCTATGATCTTTCTGCTGTTCAATTAGCATGTATTCTAGGCGGAGGAAGTAATATATTATGATATGTGTGTAATTTGATGTATAACATTATTTTTTGAATTTAGTTTTAAATACATTCTAGAAAAAGGTTATTTAATAAAGGTAATTATCATTGTTCATGAAATTAAATTGAATTAGTTTTGAATTATATGAATTAAGTTCATTAAATGTTTATTGAATAGATACTTTATATATATTAATAGATTTTTGGGTTCTTTAGATATTGAATAAATCTTCATTGGACACGAAACATATTGTGGCATTAAGAAATGGGCAAATGTGAAGGTTTTTTTTGTTTTGTTTGGTAAGTTTCTTTTAAGTATATATGATAGATTAGCTGATTAAATTCAAATCTTCATTAAAAGGACTTACATAATTATGGACGGAAAGTAAAAAGCATATTTAGACTGAGTCCAACTATGATTGTTAATCTTTTAAATGTGTCCTTTTGGCAACAAACTCTGCAAATTTTGATTTTGGCCTATTACTCCTTTTCTTTTCTTTCTTTTTTTTTTTTTCTACGGAGAACTTACAATGGGTTTTTTGTGGTCTTGAGTAACACTGAATATAATATATGTTTGGATATGAAAGATATAGTGTTCAAATCCTGACAAAATTATCTAAAAGGAATTAAACACCCAAGGTGTTTACTAGCTGCTAAGTGAATGATACTTCTGAATGTATTATGCAATCAAACTTTTCCATTCAATTCAGAAGGCTCTACTTGATATCTTCCTGCAACCTCAGATGGTGTGTTATAAAATGTTTTGATTCACATAGAGCTGTTAATAAGCCATGCTAAGCTTAGCTTTAATCATTGAGACTCAATGTAAATCATAATCAAGACAAATTATGTTCAACCGATTGGAGGGGTTATCCCAATCTGTTATCATTTCTTTTGAAAATTCCACATAGAGCTTTGGCCTGACCTAACTGCAGTGTAGCAAACCGACAAAAATGTTAGTGTTTCAGTTTGAGTATCTTTTTCAGCTTGAGTCCAAACTATGAACCATTAAAGTTCACTTTTCATTCAGGATGATTCTAAAATCAAAAGGATTTGATAAATTCCATTCCCTCAGTTCCCCCCCCCCCCCAAAAAAAAAAAAAAAACGAAATTGATTTTCTGCTTGCAAGTCATTGTTCTTTTTACTTTGGAAAACTGTATGGTAATATACCATAAGACATAATTTTCAGATAAGTATTATGTTTTAATTGAAAAAGATGATTTAAGTTACAAATCTTGAAAGTTTTAGGAGAACTTTAAAATCTCATGAACCCTGTAACTCTTAACGAACAGAACACATAGAACCCAAAACCATGTGAAGCTTTCCTGCAAAAAGATCATACTCTTATAATTTCTCCTAAAGAAAATCTCAGTTTTGTATTAAAGTTTTTAGCTGGCTAAAACTTTTATGACAAAATTCTTTCAATAATCTTTTATTCTGTACGATATTTGGGAATGTTATGTGATTCATGTAGAAATATGCTTTTGAGGCTAAACAAACCATCCAAAATTTATCTCGATGGTAATCCATTTAGTCAAACATTTTGTACAAAAAAGCTTGACCTTGGTTTTACTAGCTGAAGACAGAACAGAATGTGCTATGCTTTTTGGGCTCTCGGGCATACAGTTTAACTGGCAACTGCTAATGTTTACTGTCCTAGAATTAATTTGTTGGTAGTTGAAGCTTTTCCAGTGGTGGTGGTGGTGGTGGGGGGGGGGGGCTGGGATAATGCATACGCCTTTTCCCTAGTGCCTGAATTTCTAATTGAATAACTGATCCAGTTATATCTCTTTTTCAACAGCAAATATGCCAATCACTCCATACTTTATGGTCAGCTCCTTTTCGTATCATCATTGCACTGGTCCTTCTTTACAATCAATTGGGTGTTTCTGCACTTGTTGGTGCATTAATGCTAGTCCTTATGTTCCCGATTCAGGTACTGAGCTTCATTTTATTTTCATTTTAATTTTCTGGCTTTTATTTAATGTTTTCTTTCGAGTTAACTTTACAGAATATTGGAGTGAATATATTGGAAAGATTAAACTAGATATTTTAATGTGTGCTTCTAGATTAATTTCTATTGTATGTTTTTCTTACATGGATTTAAATATGAGTATCTGGTTTTTACACATCTCAGATTTTCATTTTAAGGAGGTTTCATTGTTTCTAAACTAGACAAACGGATATGGAATGTCATTGCTTATTGTTCTGTGATGACATATGTGAACATGGGGATCTGTTAACTTGTGTATGCTGCAAACAAGAAATTAAATTCCAATAGAATAACTAAAGACACTAGACTTTTGTCAAATTTTCATTGGTTTAATTTCTGAATCTTCTTCTGGGAATTTCCATGTCATAACTTCCAACTGTTCTCTCTCCTGAGAAATGGTTACTGAGATGGAAAATTTAAGCTCTAACTATTGCCTGTGATTTGGGATATTGTTTTGTGATGCATCATTGTGGGTGTTTATTTACCGGGTTTTAATTCCCACAGTAGAATAATTCCTAAAACCCAACACTTTTTTCTTCCGTAGAATAAGTTTTCAACCATTAAAGTTGTTACATTAGGAGATTATTTTCCTGCTTGTTTTGCTGTTCCATACACTTGATCAATGTTATTCTGATTGATAAGGGCCAATGACTTTGAAATTCTGTTCTGGAATAGACATTTGTGATAAGCAAGATGCAGGAGTTGTCAAAAGAAGGATTACAGAGGACAGACAAGAGAATTGGACTTATGAATGAAATTTTGGCTGCTATGGATGCTGTCAAGTATGCATTACTTACAAAAACTTTTGTGATAAATTGCCTGTCATCTTTCTAGTTAACATAACCATCTGTTTCTAATACAAATTAAAACATGGATGCAGATGCTATGCATGGGAGAATAGTTTCCGGTCGAAGGTTCAAGATGTCCGTGATGATGAGCTATCGTGGTTCCGAAAAGCTCAACTGTTAGGAGCTGTATGTTGAGGCAATTTATTACAAATTGCTTTTCTTTTTCTTAGATCCCTTGAACAGTGAGATCATCTAAAAGTTAGATTATGGCATATGGTCTGAAGGACATCAAGAAACATAATTGGATGTGACAGTCACCCAATTTAATGTGCTTAATTTTATCTGAAAATAGGAAAGGCATACTTGATTACTGAATGATTGGTACTGAAACAAGTTTGTTTCATGATCATTTGTAAGTTGAAATATGTTAAGTAACTTTACCAGCAAATACTAAAAACTAAATCTGATTATAATCCACAAGTATAGAGAGGGATACTTCCCTTTCCCCTTCTCTCCTCTCATGGGTATTATACAAAATGATTGACTAGTCTCATATCATTTTCACTTTTCAAATATCATTTTGTACTTTACTTATTGTTAACTCCTATTGGTTTATTCACATTTACATTATCTTTCTGAAATTTTTGCAGTTAAACAGTTTCATTTTGAACAGTATTCCAATTGTGGTGATTGTAATCTCATTTGGGATGTTCACTTTACTTGGAGGGGATCTGACACCGGCAAGGGCGTTCACATCTCTTTCTTTGTTTGCTGTATTGCGTTTTCCACTTTTCATGCTTCCCAATATAATAACACAGGTAACATATTCATTTCTTAGTTTGACATGTAACTTTTTGTATGGCTATTTTCTTTCATCTCTCCAAATAAGAACCTAATCTTAGTTCTAACCAGAATGTGCAGTAGTTCTTTTCGATTGTGTATGATGATCTTAACAAGTTGATGACTTAACTGGATTAAAAATTCTATTAGTCATAATCAGATTATCTATTGAGACATTATTGCCCAACCTTCTCTGCCACATATAATAGAGGATGCAAGAAGTTATAAACAGTTGATCGTTATACTTGTTTTTATTCTGGTGATTTACATGCGGGAGCAAGCTTTAAGCTTTTCCAGTTGATCCGCTACTTTTGTATTTATCAAATGAAATACTTGTTTTTGATACTTCTTATTTGACAAGTAAGCCGTGGTTCATTTTTAAACATATACTTGTCATAATATTTTCTTTACAGGTGGTGAATGCAAATGTTTCTTTGACCCGTTTGGAAGAACTTCTTCTAGCAGAAGAGAGAATTCTTCTACCCAACCCGCCTCTTGAACCAGGGCTTCCTGCCATCTCAATCAGGAATGGGTGCTTCTCTTGGGAATCAAAGGTTTACTTACAAACTAATATGCACAAATATATGGAGCCCTTTAGATAAATAAATAGATTGATAGATAATTTTAAATTGACCACATGGTACATATAGCTGTTGCATCTTTTGCTGATACATGTTCATTTTATGTCTATAATTTACCACAGTAACCTTTAGTTTCATAGTATACTTCTTGCACATAGAATGGTAGACTAAAAGCAGTTTCATAGATGTGTCATGTTAGGTATTTGAAGGTTCCTTCCAAGGTTCCCATTAAAAAAAAAGGAAAAAACATCTAAGTAGCGTGTCATGTTTGGAACTCATGTAATTTATCTCGGTTCTGTTTTTAAAAGATTGAATTTTTTTTTTATGCCAGTAGGTTTGATATCTACATTTTTTGTTAGTCTTCTCTATCATAAAGTGTGTGAAAGTCTGATAAGAGGAAATGTGGAGAGATGAAAAGATTATTAACCTTCACCAAAGACAGGAAATCTTCCAAAATTCTCAAGCAGCTGTGATAACTGAGGATGAATTGAGGGTTGAAGTTGCAAGAAAACTTTACGTTTTGAAGACTTTCAGAAGCTAGACTGCAGTAAAAGATGCAACATCCAATTAAATAGAAGCCAATAGGCTTCAGGAGTGGTATTCCAAGTAATATTAAATAAACTTAAATAAATAGTCTCTAACCCTGGAAAAATTCCCAAGGACTTAAAATATTTTGTTATGCATAGTGATCATTTTCTACCTTTTGTCTTATAGGAGGGAACCACTTGATATATAGTCACTAAATACATAAAATGTTTAAGGTTAGGAATATTTTTTGTGAAAGTAAGATGTCCTATTCATGTAAATCCTAACTAGATCAGCGGCCATGTTTGCTCTCATTTTTACTTGATATTAAGGCAATGAGTGGAGGGGAACCTGCTAATACTTGCTTTTGCCTTAAAAAACATAATAAAGAACCTGGAACAGAAGTTTCAATGCCGTTGACTCTAAAGCTTGATATAAAGATTGACAAAATGACTTTACAATCAACCAATTTCCTCATTAGGGAAACCATTCTGCTTCCTAAAATGACAATTTAATAAATCATGCCTTCCTCCTTGAAAGGAGTCCCATAGTCTGTTAGACTTCATCTAAAAGCGGTCAAATATTGTTGTCAATTTCTTGCACTCTAGTAGTAGACACTAGTAAACTTGTTTGTTTGAGTTTTTCCAGAAATCAGAATTTTTTAATAATTTCTGTTGTAAGTATATTTAGCTTTAGACACCCTCAGGTGAATTCAAAGGTTGTGCTAACAACATGCTCAACTACCAGGCAGAGAAACCTACACTATCAGATATTAATTTGGATATACCCGTGGGTAGCTTAGTAGCAATTGTTGGCAGTACTGGGGAGGGAAAGACATCACTTGTATCAGCAATGCTTGGAGAGCTTCCGGCAGTCACCGAATCAACGTCCGTCATCCTCAGAGGATCATGTGCATTTGTACCACAAGTTTCGTGGATATTCAATGCAACGGTAAGGGAAGCCATAGTCCTTAATAAATTTCTCTTGAATTTAATCCTTTTGAAACTTCTATAAGAGGGGGTTTAGATGCTTATATTGTTTAATAGGTACGGGACAACATATTGTTTGGGTCTGTCTTTGAACCAGCAAGATATGAAAGGGCAATAGAGGTGACTTCGCTTGAGCATGACCTTGAATTGCTCCCGGTAAGTTGTGAGTTCTTCCCTTTCTCATTTTTGTTCATTCATTTTTTTTTTTTTTGCATTCATAGTGCTTCATTGAAATTTGTATCTTTGTAATCTCACATATTGAGCGTACTTTATATTATAGGGTGGTGATCTTACTGAAATTGGAGAAAGAGGTGTTAACATCAGTGGAGGGCAAAAGCAAAGAGTATCCATGGCTCGGGCTGTATATTCAAATTCAGATGTTTGCATTTTTGATGACCCACTAAGTGCTCTTGATGCTCATGTTGGTCGACAGGTAAGTGGAGAATATTACTGAAATATGTATATTGCATTCCCTCTTTTTCTTAATGTTTTTTTAAATAAATGATGGGTTTCATGAACATTCTCACCCTCTAAAGTTTAGCAAAAAAAATTCTGAAAACGAATTTTGAATGATTGGTCTTAATCTGCTTGTTCCATTCTCCTTTCTGTTTTTAAAACATGTTAAAAGGTTAAATTTAACCCTTCTGTAATATTAACATTTTAGACACGGTAGAATGAAAGAGGTCACGTGAGGATGTGAGGGCCTTTATTGCCAATTTGTGTTGGACCTACATGTTAAGTGGTTAAATTAAACTCTTCACTAAATTATTGTTGTACACTTACTTTCTTTAAATATGTGTCTGGATCACACATGAAGGGGCGTGTTAAGTTGGGTAATTAAATTAACTATTTAGATGAGGTAAAAATTTTTGACAAACTGGACACTTCCTAAGTACATTTTATAACTTTTACTTGTAGGGTGCCTTATTCATTCACTCTGATTTTGTGTTACCTAACAGATACTTTTCAGTAGAGTTGTTTTTTGTTTTGCTGAAGTGGATCCATGCCTATTTCCTTGCTTAGTGAATAAGTACAAAAAGGGAGCTAAGTAACTAGTTCCAGTATGAGTTATTATATGCATCAATATGCCTATTACTTTTCCGAAGTCAGCATTTTTTATCTTACAGGTTAGACCATGAATTGTCCCCCTCAATTTAAGCATTTAAATCTTTTTTCTCAAAAATTGTGGTGGGATTGTAAGAACCGAATTGAATGCAGTCCATTTTCTGTAAAAGACAAATTAGTATAAATTTCAATGTATATCTTTAAACATGCCATGAGTTTTTGCCTGTACTTCCTCTGTCCCAAAATATAAGTGGTTTAAGGGTATTTCATTTGTCCTACATAAGTCATTTTGCAATTCTCAATGCATCATTATGATATTTTTCCGTTTTTACCCTCTGTTAGTGTACTCATTCGTTTATTATTAAAGTTATTGACAGAAAAAAGAGGCATTTTTGACATAATATGATATAGTAACATTGAAGACTTCTTAATTTATTTGCAATGGATGCCAATGCCTTTTTTTGTGATGGATGGGGAGGTAGTATGTGATAAGCTACTGAATAATCCTCTCCTCTTTCTACTCTTTTGGACATTTTCCCTTCTCAGAATAATTTGTACTTAATTGGCATGTTTTCCTCTTGAATCAATATTTATAATATGAGCATATAGATATATATCTTAATAGCTTTAATCAACATTTGCAATTATCAGGTTTTTGAAAAGTGCATCAGAGAAGAGCTCAGAGGAAAAACCAGAGTTCTTGTTACAAATCAGCTACACTTTCTTTCACAAGTAGATAAAATTATTCTTGTGCATGATGGCATGGTGAAAGAAGAAGGAACCTTTGAAGAACTCTCAAATAATGGTGTGCTATTCCAAAAACTGATGGAAAATGCAGGAAAAATGGAAGAATATGTGGAAGAAAAGGATAATGATGAAAGCACTGACAGTAAAATTTTAGAGGCTGTCACTAATGGTGAAGTCAATGACTTGCCAAAGGATGATCTTCCTGTAAATAAAAAGAAAGAAGGCAAATCTATTCTTATCAAGCAGGAAGAACGTGAAACTGGAGTTGTCAGTTTGAAAGTTTTGAATAGGTAAGACAATTGTAAACCTTTCTTTTGAATCATTCAGGTAACATTTGACATTTACCTTTTATATATATATTTTTTAATTTCTACTTAAGAAGAGAGTTTTTTCCGGGTATTGAATGGTCCTTCTTGATTAGTCCCACCACCACTTATTTCTATTGGAAACACTTATTTAACTTTTCAATCGTCAAAGAATGATTTAAAAATCAGTTGATTTACATATTCTTCTTTCACAAAGTCAAGTCTTACATAGTTAAAATGTAGATGCCATTGATTTCCACAATTCAGTATGGAAAGATTTTATTATATGTAAAGCTTCTTTTTATTCATCTCTTCATGCACAATTGGACTTTGATTTGTGTACAAAAATTGCAGGAAAGTATTGCTTTTCAAGTGATGAAAACCGATAACCGAGTCTTTGAATTTCTAGTTTGACTCTTGTCTACATCCCTTTCTATGTTATTGTCTATGTGTTGGGCATGTTATTGAAAATTTATGTTTGACACATGTGTGGGGGTATTATCATTGGTAATAGTCGACCTCTCTCTATTAGGAACCTGTTTTCGATACCATAGAGATTACATATGTATATACAAACTTAGATTACCATATAATTAACCATCTAGAATAGGAACCTTAACCTGATATAACTAAGATAGTATTCTAATCCTCATACATGTCTTAATAGGCGCTTGCTTTTTAAACACATTTATCCCTGGCATAAGAGTACACTATTTGTTTGTCCACTCTAAGCATTTGCTTCAATGATTTTACCATTTTAAATTTTTTGCTTTCTGCAGATACAAGAATGCACTTGGCGGCACTTGGGTAGTTATGGTATTGTTTTTGTGTTATGTCCTAACGGAGACTTTACGAATTTCAAGTAGTACATGGTTGAGTTATTGGACAGATCAAGGCAATTCAAGAAGTTATTCACCTGGTTTCTACAATTTGATCTATGCTGTCTTGTCATTTGGTCAAGTATGTTAAGGATTCTTCTAATTCATTTTTTTTTTCTTCCAAATTTAAGTTTAGATAATCTGGTAATTTCAATGAAGTATCAAACTGAGCCGTCCTGTTCCTATTCATCATTGTGCACATTTTGGGTCTGTTATTATATAAAAAATATTTGTTAAGGCCCACACATAAGGGTGCTTGTTAAGTGTAGAAACTGCACTCCCTATAAGTTTAACCCTGCTGATGATGTGTTAATTTAGTAATTGGGGAATGAGAAATTAATTGTTTCAAGGTGATTTAGATCTCATTTATTTTCTTGTTTCCTCAAAATCAGGTATTGGTGACACTGACAAACTCATTTTGGTTGATACTCTCAAGTCTTCATGCTGCTCGAAGATTACATGATGGTATGCTTAGCTCCATACTAAGAGCTCCAATGGTCTTCTTTCAGACAAATCCTCTAGGACGGATAATTAATAGATTTGCTAAGGATATGGGTGACATAGACAGGATGGTTGCTCCATTTGTTAATATGTTTCTGGGGCAAGTTTCCCAGCTTTTTTCGACATTTGTTCTCATTGGAGTAGTGAGCACCATGTCACTTTGGGTCATACTGCCCCTTCTCTTGTTGTTCTATGGAGCCTATCTTTACTATCAGGTGCACATACCTCTACATTCCTTGTTATTCCATTGTGACAAGTCTACAATATGATCTCCTGCATCCAGTTTTACCTTGTTTTAAGTTATATGGTACACATGATCCCCTGTAAGAGAAAAGATGTCTTACTGAACTCACCAAAAATAGTTTTCTGGAGAAGAATTAATAATTTGACATCATTCCTTGAAATTATTTTTGAGACTTGCTGGAGTTTTTATATGTCATATTTCATATTTCATTCACATCATATTTTAGCATCAATCAGATATGGGTTACCAAATGTCTCAATGCATCTTCTGGAACAGTTAATTTCAATAGATATGGGTTACCAAATCTTTGGGATCATTCACAGTAATATCATCATTCACATCTTTGACTAGTGTATTTTATGATTTTGCAACATGTTATTTTTCTCCAGTTTATATAGATCTTATGCTATAATCCTGCAACGAAAATTCTTCCTCTAGAAATCATTCTCCACAGGTCACCATTTAACTTTGGATTAGCTGATAAAAATCCAAAGGGCTCTAAGGAAACCCTTTTCCAGAATTAATTAGTAAAGATACTTACCCATAAATATTCTTACTCTCAATGTTTTGTGGGCCAAACTGAATGTTTTTGGAAATACATCTTAAGGTTCTCCTTTGAAGAGAAATTGAATTCTTGACAACTGCATAGAACAACTCCATAGATTTAGATTCTTAGAAAATTGTATAAGAAAAACTAAAAGGCTGCAGGAAAAATTGACAGTTTGACTGACAAACTAGACTAGATATCTTAACGAGATGGAGTTTAAACTTTATTGATTTAAGCATTGTATTTTCCCTGAACTGTTTGTTTGTAAGGATTTAATTTTTCTTTAGATGTTCATAGTCTCTTGGTTAAGTTTAACATGTCTATTGGGTTGGCATACATCTTAATGGGATGTTTACTTACATACACTACTTTGTGCACATATGTCAACTTGAAAGATTCCTGCATTTATGCTGAAGCGGTATTTGTTTCTTGCAGAGCACAGCTCGTGAAGTAAAGCGCTTAGATTCCATTAGCAGGTCTCCTGTGTATGCACAGTTTGGAGAAGCACTCAATGGTCTTACAACTATTCGTGCCTATAAAGCTTATGATCGTATGGCAACTATAAATGGGAAGTCCATGGACAACAATGTGAGGTTCACTCTTGTAAACATGAGTGGAAACCGCTGGCTGGCAATTCGTCTGGAGACCTTGGGGGGGATTATGATTTGGCTTACAGCAACTTTTGCTGTGATGCAGAATGGGAGGGCAGAAAACCAGGAAGCATTTGCCTCTACAATGGGTTTGCTTCTTAGTTATGCATTGAACATCACAAGTTTGTTGACTGCTGTGCTTAGACTCGCTAGTATAGCTGAGAATAGTCTAAATTCTGTTGAGCGGGTTGGTACTTATATAGAATTGCCTTCTGAAGGTCAAGAGATTATAGAGGACAACCGTCCTCCTCCTGGCTGGCCTTCTGCAGGATCTATCATTTTTGAGGAGGTAGTATTGCGTTATAGGCCTGAGCTTCCCCCAGTTCTCCATGGTATATCATTCAAAATTCCGCCTAGTGACAAGGTTGGGATAGTTGGTAGGACTGGAGCTGGGAAATCTAGTATGCTTAATGCTCTGTTCCGACTTGTAGAACTTGAAAAAGGAAGAATATTCATTGATGATTGTGATATTGGAAGGTTTGGATTGATGGATCTTCGTAAAGTTCTGGGTATCATACCACAATCTCCAGTTCTTTTCTCAGGTAAGGATAAGTCCAGTTAATCTAATATAAAAAGTGTCATGAAATCTAGTGCGGTATAGACATTGTTTTTCTTCTATTCAGTCCTGGGGGTTGCTTGCTGGGTCATGTGTTGCTAAGGTAGAGAAGAAAGAGTATTTAATAACTGATTTGTGTTGGTCTTTCTTTTTCCTATATTTTTTTTCGATGTCTGCATATTTAATTGCTCATGTTTAACAAGCAGAAGAATTTTCTGCAATTAGATGAGTACTCCAGATATTCTTGGCATTTTAGGGCTGGCATCTTATTTGGAGTTTAAATCTTTCCCTTCATCCTTCTCTATTTATCTGTGAATTTCCATTTTTCTGCTTTTCCTAGACCTTTTCCTATATGGAGCTGGATAAATCAAGGCTCTTAAATGTATGTCTTGTATGTTGCATGCTTAAGGAATAGAAGTCCTAAATTCTTGTATTTTGTCTTCTTTAAATGATCACTTGCATTCTCCTAGCCAAAATTTACCAAGGAAAACAGTTCCAGTGAAAACTCTTCCAAAAGTTTCATTTCATTAAGAACGATTTAAGGCAATTAGATCTTCATTAACTATAAAACACTGCAACTGATAAAATTTAGCAAAACCTTCTCTGTTTTTGATATTTATGTGACTAACATATTGTGTTCAGGAACCGTGAGATTCAATCTCGATCCTTTCAATGAGCACAACGATCTTGATCTTTGGGAAGCTCTGGAGAGGGCACATTTGAAAGATGTCATCAGGAGGAACTCTTTGGGTCTAGATGCAGAGGTAAATGATCATATCGGTTCTTGTGTGATATGCATTTCTATGATTGTGAACTGCTGCTAATAAATGTCACATGGTAATGGGTAATATATATTATTCGGGACAAATTTTTCATGCTCTTAAAAGAAACGGCTTAAAATGAGACCTGAATTAATGAGTAAAAAACGCTGTAATGTTTTGTGAGTCTAAACTAAAACTTTATAAAAGCCTTTTAATTTACATGTGCATCACTGAAATTCTCTTTTCTTTACTAATGAATTTCTATAGGAAAATTAAATTGATGGTGATTTCTCTAGGCTCTGTAATTTGAGATCTCTCAGGCTAGTAAAGCTGCAACTTTCTAATTTGGCTTTCAATATCTCAGATGTCTAATCCAAAAGTAAAATCTGATAAGAGCATTCAGTACTAAATTTCACCGAACATGATCTTTTAAGAGTGATTTGATCCACCTTTTGCCGACCATAAGTCTTTGAAATATGATCTTGGGGTACTATTGTAAATGCCACCAATAGTTACCTGTTATCTTTGAAGCTCGGAAAATTGCAGGGGTGATTCAATTCGAACTGCAAAAGTAGAATATCTGGAAACTTCATTCTCAAAAATGATCAATTATGGTAAAGAAGCTGTTGGTTTTTGATTCCTTTTTCAAGGGATTTGGAATGAGAAGTGCCATTTAATTTATCCATCATTTTTCGTGGGTGTAAAGAACTGAGGAAAAGTTGTTTGCGTTTGGCTTTCTTGCCTTCATAAAAATTAGAAACGAGCATATCTAGAAGGCCTGAGATTTTTCATAATAGTATTAGAGAAATTCAAATTTTTGTATTCAAGTACTTCTTTCTCTAGCTTAATATCTGCTTTCCACTCCGAAGGTCTCTGAAGCAGGAGAAAATTTTAGTGTTGGACAAAGGCAACTCTTGAGTCTTTCCCGGGCATTGCTTCGAAGGTCAAAGATTCTTGTACTTGATGAGGCAACAGCTGCTGTTGATGTTCGAACTGATGCTCTTATTCAAAAGACCATCAGGGAAGAATTTAGATCTTGCACGATGCTTATCATAGCTCACCGGTTAAATACCATAATTGACTGTGACCGAATTCTTCTGCTGGATGCTGGTCGGGTATGGCTCCATATCTAATCCTTCATTTCTGCCTTGTTCTGGGAGAGTGGCATGCTTCATTCATTTCGTTTCAAATTGTATTTCTTGGAAAATATCTAGACTGGTTCAAAACGTATGCTGGTACATGTGTTTCTCTGAATGAATCTTGTTTCTTTTTCATCTCTATTTCCCATAGGTCGTTGAATATGATACTCCAGAAAGATTACTGCAAAACGAAGAGAGTTCATTCTCTAAGATGGTGCAAAGTACAGGGGTTGCAAATGCCCAGTACCTGCGCAGCTTAGTACTTGAAGGTGATAACAAATTGGAGAGTGAAAAGCAGCAACTAGAAGGCCAAAGGAGATGGCTTGCCTCCTCCCGCTGGGCTGCTGCTGCACAGTTTGCATTGGCTGTTAGCCTCACATCATCACATAATGACCTTGTGCAGTTGGAAATAGATGAGGAAGACAATATTCTCAAGAAAACAAGAGATGCCGTGATAACTCTACAGGGAGTTCTGGAGGGGAAGCATGATCAAGTAATTACAGAAACGCTTGACCAATACCAGGTTTCTAGAGATAGATGGTGGTCAGCTCTATATAAAATGATCGAAGGTACAGAATGCATAATTGCATTTGAGTGCATTACGTGAGCTTCTTTTATTAAGGCTTTTTTCTTTAGAACCATTAAACTTGCATCAGAAACATGCTCCTCTGTAACATATTTATGTATTACATATAAATCCTATATTTCCAGGTCTTGCTGTGATGAGTAGGCTGGCTCGAAGTAGGCTTCACGAATCAGAATATGAATATCAAGACAGAACAATTGACTGGGACAGTGCAGCTATGTAGAATGGCAATATCTGACTTATTTTTCAATAATGGCATCGTTGTCCCATCAAATTTCATCTGGAACAGATGTGTGCTTAAGAGAGCTCTCTTTCCATAGGAGATATCCCTGGTTTTCCAGTGCAGATATTGGATAGAGCTCAGTGCAAAGTTTGCACTCTGAGCTGGGATGCATCAGCTGGAAGTATTACAAAATTGGACCTTTGGTTTATTCCATTTCTATAAAGATGTGTAAATGTCTCGAGTGAGGATAGCCTAAGGGTTATGCTCATAGATTTTTGTCGTGTATGATTTACATATTTACAGGCAAGGAAGTCCATATCCTGTGTAAGTCTATGGGCCTTAACTCTCTCATGGCTCTAGGACAACTAAAGACTGCAGCTGCTTTAGTGAGGGGCTGCTTTTTACAACTGATAATTTATAACATGAACTTAGATTCCTGAAAGTGATGCTACCATTTTGGCCTAAAGAATATTAAAGGTAGGGACCCTTTAGGCGTAGGCTGTTTTGCCTGGTTGAGACTACAAGCTGGAATTTCTATATTTGGAATCACATTTGAAGATCTTTGTCCATTTTTGTTGATCTCAAGTAAGTTTAATAACATGCAATTAGTATTTGCTTGAGTACAATAACATTAGTCAACAAACGATGCACCCGACCCACTGAAAATCAAATTCTATTTAATATTAACAACGAGGTACACGTACAATCACATACTAAAAGAGGGTATGTCCAATGGTGAAAGTCTAGAATATCAAAAATCACTTTGACTAGAAGAATGATCATCCTTCATTGTACACCACGGCAGAAAAGATAACAGAAGACGTGAAATTCCTGATAAGGCTCTTCAGCTCCTGGGGCGCTTCGGGCCTTTGTGAAGCATTTTATTTGGTCTGAGCTTCTGATGTCTTTGTAAATCAATACATATTTTATACATTTCCTTCAGCCTATGAAAAGTCCATTATAAAGGGGTCAAAATCAAAGCAACCAAGGGGCGAAAGAACGGAAATTATATTTCCTTCAGCCTATGAAAAGTGCATCATAAAGGGGTCAAAATCAAAGCAACCAAGGGGCAAAAGAATGGAAATTATATTTGCATAAGCAAAGCCTAAAATTATCCAATTACAGAACCAAAAAGGAAGCATCAATCTTTCTTCAAAGAAAAAGTAGAAAAACTAATGTACTTTGTTAATGGAAATTATCTTCAGAACTTATACTTATCTCTTTGTACCATCCAAAATTTTTTAAACAAAACTAAAACACCAACTCTACATATGTCTATAAATTACTCAGGCAAAAGCATATGAACTTTTCTCATTATTCCAATTTAGTACACAAGTAAAATGCAAATAAAGTATCGTATCCATTCAAAATATGCAAATAAACTATCCTATCCATTCAAAATTTAATTTTCACAATTTTTTTTTGGATATTCTTTCCATGTCCACTTTCCTATTAACTCTTCCCAAAATCTTCAAATAATCTCCTTAATTTAAACTGAAGATTCATCCCCACCATGACATGGATCTCACTAAGCTACAAAATAAGGTTGTTAACTAATATTCTTTCTTTATATCTGCCATATTTTTTTTTTCTCTTCTTTATGAACATATTTTTACAGCATCATTAAAGACACTACATCTACAGGTTCAGAAGAAATCATTGTTGACAAAAAACACAACAAATTTCACGTGTTCTCCCCATGTATCTTGAAATTGAATCATAGTCAACTCTTTCCAATAACCGCAGCTCGAATTTCCATATGCACATTCCAAGCAACTACCCATCAGAAAGGTAACAATTTAAGATGGTATAAGCACAGTAAATAAAAGTGGAATTTCTGAATAGATAAAAGCACCATAAAAACTACAGGATATAAAAAGTCTTAGCCAAAAAATATGAAGAATCTCTGCTGCATAAGGCTAGTAGCCCATTAATATAAAGAAGAAATGATCAGAAAGTACTGACAACATCATTTACCATTTCAGCATATTGTAAAGCTCCATACTTTGCCAATATATATATATATAAACAAAAATCTTCAAGGCTTTGACAAGATGTATAAATGATTCAATGAGTAAAAACTGTGTCATTCCGCCTGGGTGGTCTGTCAGGAATGGACCCTGGTTTGAACTTAGAAGCCTCATGCCTGGCAAGTTCTGGAGGAACATGACTGTTGCTTTGGACAAGCATTTGCTTGAGATCATAAAAGACCTCAGTATCACCAAGAGTCAAGAATGTTGTGGCTGTACCCGTCTTCCCAGCACGACCAGTTCGTCCAATACGATGGGTATATGCCTCAATATTACCCGGCATCTCATAATTAATCACATGAGCAACATCAGGTATATCAATACCACGTCCTACAACATCTGTGGCAACTAACACATTGTATCTCTTTGTCCTAAAACCTTCCAGGCTGATTTCTCTCTGCTCCTGTGACTTCCCACCGTGAAGTGTAGTTACACGATAGCCTGCTTTATCTAAATTCTTAGAAACAGTATCTGCATTTTTCTTTGTATTAACAAAGACTATAGCAGTCTTATCTCCAAGCTCATCCAGTAATCTATGCAACCTCGAAGGTTTCTCCGATTCCTTAACCATTACCACATTCTGGGTGATGAGATCTGTTGCTTTTCCTGCTGTACCAATATTTACTACAACAGGATTTCTCAAATACTTACGAGCAAGCCGCTCCACAGCGGGTGGCATAGTAGCACTGAACATATAAGTGGTTCTGTATATCTTCTTCTCATCAAGCTCTTCATCCTCATTCTCCGGTTTCAAATTACTAGAAGGCATTGCATCCAGGACCCCAACAACTTGTGGTTCAAAACCCATATCAATCATTCTGTCAGCTTCATCTAGAACAACATAATTACATTGGTTGAGAACCACATACCGCCTTTCCAGGCAATCAAGAAGCCTTCCAGGTGTAGCAATAACTACTTCACACCCTTGTCTAACTCTAAACCCCTGCTCCTCGATTGATTGTCCACCAACAATAGAAACAACTTTGATATCCAAATAATGAGCAAACTTTACAGTCTCATCCTCAATTTGCTGAGCAAGCTCACGAGTCGGTGCCATTACAACCGCATATGGACCCTCAGCCTCGTTTGCTTCAGTTATAGGGGGAAGTCTCGATATGTAAGTGAGCATAGGAAGAACGAAAGCAGCAGTCTTACCAGAACCCGTCTCAGCAATACCAATGACATCACGCTGCTGGAGCCCCAAAGGGATAGCTGCCATTTGAATTGGCGATGGTGACTTGTACCCAGCTTTCTCAACTGCCTTGAGCAACTCTTTATCAAGATTACTCTCTTTCCAGTTCCTCATAGGGCGCGGAATTCTTGAACCCTTATAGGAAATATTGAAATCCTCCCTAAATATTCTCCAGTCTCTCTCAGTCATTTCTTCGAGTTTCTTCTCCGTCCAATGCCTATCCACCCTCATATCAAAAGTGTCATACAGGTCCGCGGCCTCCTCCTTCAACTTCTGGGCAGCAGCTTCCACAGGAGTCTCCTCAACCCCCTCTTTTTTCCGAATTTCTTCCCTAAGATCCTTCTCGTTCTTGGCAGCCAGCTTCTTCTGCTCCCTGCGATCCATTCCAGCACGGAATCCACGGCCAAAGAGAAGTCGAGCTTCGTGAGGATTCTGGTAGAGTAAATTCATATCCCGAGAAGTATCCTCTGTGTTCTCCCAATCAAAAGAGAACCTGAATTTCTCACTGGGCTTAATCACACGCTTCTTGGGTTTCTTCGAACCTAAATACTGTTCCTTAATAGCTTCCAATTCCTTGTCACGCTCTCTGTCTCTTGCCTTCTCCTCTCGCTTCCTTTGCTCCTCCTCCCGCTCACGTTCGCGGTTCCGCCGCTCAGAGTCTCGGTGGTCCCTCTCGCGATCTCTCTCCCTCTCCCTCTCTCTACGGTCCCTGTCCCGGTCCCGGTCCCGGTCCCGGTCCCGATCTCTATCCCGATCAGAGGGCGGAGGCTTGGAGGAGGAACCAGTAGCGGAAG
>JAWZTD010000001.1:10210673-10221457 GCA_035221335.1 Echites panduratus | reverse complement strand
ACTCCGTGCAATATCAGGTTAGGATGTAATTTTCAATCAATGAGAAAAACGACACAAAACTCCACACTTACATGGAACTTGTTAATTAGTAGTCTAATCAAATCATTTACTTCCAAGAATCAGAGAGTACCTGAATTGATCTTATAAATATCAATTCAAAACTTAAAATCAAATTTATTTATTTCTTGTTATAGATAAGTTTTATTTTTTTAAAAAAAATATTAAATTGAAAATTCTTCTTTTATTTAAAATTTTCAGCTAAGTTTACTATAAATGGAAAAGAAAAAGGAACCCAGTAACAAAAGTTTTTTTTTTCTTTTTTTGTGAATAATAAGCCTTGGGATAACTTTTGATGAAATTCAGTTGAGTTAAACCACAATTTTGCCATTTAGAACCAGGTGGAGAAAAACGTCGCGTATTGGTCGACAGGGTAAAAGGCGCGCATGCATGAGCAACTTTAACTCAAGGCACGCGTGGAGATTTCAGATTTCCTAAATTGCTTACGCTTTTCACTCTGTTAATTTGATTGTTCTTCTTTGGGATCTGTTTCTTGCACCTTTCATCTTTTTTATGTTTCCCTTTTATCCCCTTGTTATATTTGTTGATTTGCCAAGTCTTTAACCAAAATTTTATTCTCTCATGTTGGTTTTGCAAGTTCTTAACCAGAAAAAAAAAATGTAATAAAATTCTTGGGATGACAGCTACGAACATGTTCTCTACTACTTCAATCCATCTTCTCAACCCAAATGAACTCTTTTCAACCAGAAGAAGCAAAAGCCTCAAATTTCCACCTTTCCCAGAATATGTAAGGGTCCATAAGAACCAACCAGGCTTGGCATTCCTGGATAGGGAAAAGGAAACCATGTATATCTCCCAGTGATCTGTTTCTTCAAATCAACAAGTATACAATTGAACAAATAAAACACACTAGTCCACAAGCAATCTACAGTCAGAATAGTCACTATCAAGGTCAGAGAACTCATAATAGTCATTGTCTTCCGACATGAAGTCAATGTCTGAGAATCCAAATGGGTAATCTTCATCGGATGATTCATAATCCTGAATTGTTGTGTCGAATCCATAATCTTCGGCAGAGTCTAAAGGGCGCTTCAAATGTTTTATCTGTTGAGAACATCTTCTTTCTAAACTCCCGGAAAGGGAAACATTGAAACACTGACGAAGGTCAAGTGATTCAAGGTGAGGGCAGCCGTCAAGAATGGCCGTCAGTCCTTCGTTTCTCATTTTATTTCCAAAGAGTTGAAGATGACGCAAACCTGGCATGCTTTCTGCTATAGCTAATGCCTCCTCGTCGTACTCTATCTGTGGACGTCTAGATCCTTGATGATTCAATCTAAATGATTCCAGGAGCAGGCAAGAACGGCCAACAGCTCCAATAGCTTCTTTGGTGATTCTCATGTAGTAAAGTTGGAGCTCCTCCAAGAGTGGAAAACTTCTAACTGCTTCACTCAGCCCTTCACTAGATATGTAATAGCACCAAACAAGCCGTAGACGTCGTAGATTAGCACATCTGTTCGCATCAAAGGCCAAAATTACATGTTTGAAAAGCAAAATTGAGTACAAGAGAAGTAGCTACTTAATCATGGATGCAAAGGTAGTCTAACAACCTGTGGCCACACACCCCTTTCGATGTGCATTGGAATTAGCAAAATAAACTGCTACCTCTGCAGAGGTTATCAGATTTGATTATCACTCAACATCAGTTCTCCCACGGCAAAGCTCAGCTATTCTCAAAACATTTGGATAAAAAAGTTTCACAAAAAAACCAAATTCATATTTGGTTTGTGGAACTGAAGTTGGAAGGCCTTCCATTCTTTAAGACAAGCAAAAGAATATATTGGACTGTGTTGCATATACTCATATAACATAATAAAACCCAAATTGGCCAGAGATTATTTT
This sequence comes from Echites panduratus, assembly GCA_035221335.1. Lineage (NCBI taxonomy): Eukaryota > Viridiplantae > Streptophyta > Magnoliopsida > Gentianales > Apocynaceae > Echites > Echites panduratus. The sequence continues at coordinate 10,219,540 of JAWZTD010000001.1, read as the reverse complement.
TAATAGACCAAAATTCCTTGATTGAGCAATAAACAAACAGAAAACCGTTAAGGCAGAACTTTTTACAAGTAAAATGAGAACCTATCAAGCTACGGCAGTTTAATGATCTAGGCCTTCTACAGCATCTCAAAACAGTAAAATGATATACAATTACAGCAAGCTCCCTGCAAAAGTTATACACCTCCCAATTCATCAGCAGAAGTTTTCTTGATTACCCATACCAAACAGCAGTAAGCCACATTCTCACTCGCCCCTACCGAGCAGCAGTAAGCCACAGACACACAAGGAAAGAAGAAAATGACTCGCTCCACATTACTATTCTAAAAATGAGATATCATTCAAATATTATTGACTAGGAATTAAACAACATTCCCATGCAACTAAAATAAGGTTAAAATGAAGGATAACTTTGATTTTGGCTTTTGTAACTGCCTTAAATATTCTTGATTGGAGGAGCTTTTTTCTTAAACTACTAAAACAATACTTTTCTAAAAATTATCTTAAAAAATGAATGTTTTATTTTCAACACCTTTTCAGCCTACAAGTAGGAGTAGAAAAGCAACCAAGAATATTTACAAAACAGTTAAAAGCTGTTCATTTTAAGCGATTGAGAGCAGGGAATGAAACAATAGATGCAGTTAAATAAATTAAAAACATTTGCATATTTAAAGCTATTCCAATGCACTCTTTCTATCTGTCTCTCTTTTAGATTACGACAAGTTGAAATAGATGTTTCTTAAGATCTTGTTTAAACATGAAAGACTCTAAAATAAAAGAAGTGTATATATCTGAATTGTTATACCACCCCCAACCAGACAAACTATTTTCAATGATCCTGCATCTTAACTATTTCACAAAGCTAATCGCAAATAGGAAGAGCCTACAAACCAGTACCTAATGAAGTAAGGATGTGGCGTTGAGAGAAACTCACAATATCCATATCAGATATCAGAAATTAAGTACAATGCACCATCATCCAATTGAACTAAGAAAGCTGCGGATACTCAGATATACATCTTCTCCATATTTAATTGAGGTGGCTCCGAAATGAGGGGAGTTTCTATACATCCCTAACTTGATAAGAAGTTTGAATTCAATCAAGGTTTTTGAATGAATTAAGCTTTTTTCACCACAATGACTCCTATACTTATCTCTAAAACCTAGTAAAACTTTATATACTCCAGTCAGTTAACTGTAATTCTCAAGTAACAAGATATTACTCAGAAGAACATGTCAAAAGATATAGTCTTCTAAAACGCTATTAGTTGAAAATTGAACTTAAACTGATTCACCTTAGGGGCATCAATAATATTATTCTCTTACCCTCCCTCTCAAAATGAATATATATATATATATATTTATATATAGAACTTCTTCTTTTAGCCAACTAAAGAATTAGAGGCCATTTTGACCAAAAAGGATTACATCTGGAAAATGCAACTAAAGTACCTGGTATATCCTAACAACTCACACTCAAAGCCTAATCCTTTTTCAATTAAAAAATCCAAGGAGAAATTCAAATAAAAAAAAAAAAAAATATATATATATATATATATTGGAACAGAATCTAGATAAAGAAATGGATGAACTAATCAAAATTACATCCTGACAATAGTCCTTAAGCTTTTTTCTTTTTTTTAAAAAATTCCTAATTGTATAAATTACAAGAAAAAAGAAACAAATTTGAATGATGAAACAATTAATTTCCTGTACCTTTGAGCGATGTAGTTGAGCAAGTCATCGGTGGCGAAGAATTCAATATTAAAATCAACCAATTGACCTTGGCTACGATCGACGGCGAGGCGGCACATCTTCTCCAAGTAGTAAGGCGAGGCTAAGAGATGAGCCTCGTGATCGACGCGCATATCAATGACGCGCCACATGGCAGGGTCCAAGGATACTCTCCGCCATGTTTTACACACCACTTGTGCACTCCTCAGGATCTGTAAGGCTCCTAACTTGTGTAGAATTATTCCAGTTATCTCCTGCGGCAGCTCCACCCATGGCGGCGGTGTACTAGACGCCGCCATCGCACCACCGTTGGTAGAGGATGTAGGTGAGGCGCGGTCGTTCTTTATACGGTTTTGATCTCATCCATCAAAACAAAATTTAATGCCTTATTTTAATTAAAAAAAAACTCCTAATTTTTTTACAAATGTAGTTTAATATATATATTTATATAAAGTGAAACTCCAAACTTTAAAAAACTTTTATTTTTTCATCATCTTTGATTTCTCACCGGATCACGTGTTACCTGCAATATTTTTCCATCAAAAAGTTAAAATTTATTTTATATAATATATGATTCATCATGATATAATAAATAATAATATTTATAATTTAATAAATATTCAATACAGGTATTTAATTTTTATTGATCCAAAATTTTATAATTTTTTTTTAAAAACTTCTCCTTTCTATCCATTCCTTTTTCAAATAATGTATTCAAAATATTATTGAAAATAATTATAAGATATAATAAATAATAATATTTATAATTTAATAAACATTCAATACATGTATTTAATTCATATTTTTCAAAATTTTACAATGATTTTTTAAAACTCTTGACATTTTTATTCATTCCTCTTTCAAATAATTTAATTCAAAATATTATTAAAAATAATTATAAAAATCCTTTATTTTTATCTATAATAATATTATATTACATCACAATATTTATTAAATTAATTTTTCTGTAAAATGACCATGCAATGCACAGGCAACTAACCTATTAAGTGAGTTTGGATATCAAATTCTACATCTCCATTCTCTATCTATCAGCACGTAAAATATAAGTGTTAATTAGAGTTCTTTTTTTATTCAAAAAAAAAAAATTGATTTATCCCATTTTAGATGGATGTTTAATTTGGTTTCAAAAAAAAAATTTCTTTTTTGAATGAAAAATGAGTTTCAATTTAAAGGTTTATTTTACGGAATTTTATGAAATTAGATGACAACATCCATTTTATCCAGACCCTATCCCTTTCCTCCAACACAAAAATAAATACTAGATGTTATTTTATCACTTCAATAATTTTAAGCTTTTCAAACCTTTTTTGAATTAACAGATACCAAATTTTTATGAAGGAAAACATTAATTACATTGTTTTCTTCCACAATAAAAGATGTGATAATATATGAGAATAATTATATTTCCCATCTTAATTGTATACTATTTTAGAGAGAGGCCCCCCGTCTTAAATCCCAATTCAAAGAATCAATGTGGCAGACACTTGCATAAACAAGGATTTAACCTCAGCAGCCATCTCTCAAAAGTTTTAATTGGTAAATTTTAAAAATTAAAAAATTCAAAATAAGTAAAAAATAAAATTCAAGTTTTGCATTGGTGACTATTCTTGATCCTACCAGAACTTGGTGAATCGTTGTTTTTGACTTACAAATACTACTCTTTTTGACAAAAGCACAACAACTATTGTATTTATTTTCCAGGGTTCCTCCAACAGCCCAGAAAAGAACACAAAAGATGCAGTTAAATGTAAGAATTTCCAGAAAATATGCCAGTGTGTAAAAGAGCAAGGCAGGAAAGAGTGTGTATTTGATTGAACACCATGAAAGAAATCCAAAAGCAGGATTAATTGTACTACATGGTAGAAGCCTGCTTGTTGCAGTTTCCAAAAGATGATTCAATTCTGGGATCACAGGGAGATGACATCTAACAATCAAGCCAAAAAGAGGATTGAAAGTAAATTAAACCCTGTCCTGTTTCCATAGAAGCTTTCCACAAAATGCAAAGGGAGGGGAATCATATATACTTGATTAAACCAGCAAGCAAACCTGCAGAGCACCAGGCTTTAAGTTCAGTCAAGTGTTTATAGCAGCAGAATCAAATTTAACAAGTTTTTCTTCTCACTGACATTATATAGAAAGAAAAAGGAAACATCTTCTTCTCTTTTCATAAGTTTTCCCCTACAAGAAAAAATGAAACTCAATTGCCAAAAGTATGGAACATATGGTCATATGAAATTTTAAAAAATTGATGCCTCCATAAAAGGGTTCATACCATTAAAAGAAGCCAAAGATATCTCCAAAGCCAGAATATTCATCAAGGTTCCCATAATCCTCATGATCCCATCTCGTGTAGTCATCATAAATGAAGTCCTCATAATCAAGATAATCTTCGTACCCAAGGTCAGAAAATGGATAATATCCATTCTCACTACTTGCTGCATAGAATTCACAGTCCGCAGCAGAGTCGTTGGGGTGCCTTACACTTTTAATCTGTTCTAAACATCTTTTCCAAAGTTCCCCGCTAGGCTGGAGATAGTAACACCGCCGCAGGTCAAGTGATTCCAGGTGGGGACAACCATCAAGAATGGCTTTCAACCCTCTATTTGACATTGAATTTCCAAAAAGTTGAAGGTGCTGCAGTTCAGGCATGCCTTTTGCAATAGTTAATGCCTCAGCATCATATCCCTCGTCATACTCATCATCATCATCATCATCATATATGAATTGAGCACATCGGTAATTCATAGAAAATGACTTCAATAAAGGGCACATACGCCCAACCATTTCCAGAGATTCAGTTGAGATTGAAGTAACAACAAGGTGCAGCTCCTCTAACAATGGAAATCTACTCAGAGCTACACCAAATAAAGAAAAGCAATGATCCATTCGAAGGCGTCTGACCTGACTGCATCTGCAAGACAAAATAAAGATCCAATGACACATAAGGTCGGTAGGAGAACGTCAAATCAATTCTGCAGAAGTCACTATACAGATAACAATCAATCAAATTATAAATCTTTTCAGAATTTCAGATGGTGCTTGCCAAAAGTATTTATTAGTGGTCCGAAATCATTATCACATAGTTCTAGGTAAAAACTTGATACACCATATTCTGCCCCCAGAGCAATGAACTTGCTGAATATTAATCTTAGACGAGAATCTGAAGCCAACGATTCCATAAACATACATGAAGTAAAGAGTTAAATATCACAAAATAAAACCATGGTCATACATTGCAAAATAAGAGGAACTTTTTAATGCATCAACATATCATCCAAACTCCAATTTTTATCCTCTGACACGAGATCCCATAGCAGGAGATCCTATTACAATTTCATTTCTGACAACAAAGATAGTTGGTTGATTAGTTGTGATGATATCTTGCAAATTTTCTGTGAAGGATAGATGTACAAATCAAGTACCAAAACAATCAAACATAAAGAAAACAATCACCTGGAAAGAAAATGCTAATAGGTCACTTCATAGACTACTACATCTTTTCATCAGAAAAGCAAACGCCAACTACGTCACACATACCGATTTTTTAAGGATTATTCATGTATAAACTTATTGGAACATCAGTATCAGACCTTAAATTTAATATGATGGCACCCATATAACATAAAATTGTCATGGCCTAAGAAATTTAGCTGAACAAAATCTCAGAAAAAGAAATTAAATCATATCAACTGCATCAGTAATATGTCAAGAACCATCAAAAAGTTAGTGAAGTACATGATCACATCAAAGTTACAGGCATTCATTCACAAACATAAACCTCATAGAACATTACGTTTAGTGATAGAATAAAATAGTAAGGGAGGTCAACACAAATGGAGGAAACCAATACAATACATTTACATTAATAAAAATGAAGAATTCTCATAATCTGAGGTATTTCAAGATTTAAAAAAAAAAATGGAAAAAAAACCCTACATAAATAAAATAATGCAAACAAGGGTTCTAAAGGGCAAAGCTGATATACCATGGTCAAAGAGAAATAAGGCAGGTGCTAAAGTTGTAATACATTGAATAGCATTAAAACAATTTTATTCAACTTATTTATCACATGACCAGAATTGAAGTCTTCTTCTGAGCTTTTGCCTCAGATACAGAAATAATAAAATACAGAAGCAGTAAAATCAACACCGGATGATGAACAAGCTGCAATTAAAAAAAACCCATGGCTATAATTCTGAATATATTCTCTAAAAATGTTAAATCTTTATCCCCCACAACCCAACCCTAAACGCCAACAAGAAAAACCTTATTACATAGAACCACTCTATGAAAGGTTGTACATTTGGCTTTCAAAAGAGTACATATAGAAGGTACAACCGCATGATCTTATCCATGTCTAGTGACAAATGCTGTGGACAACGGTTAATAATTGGCAGTCTATAGTACTAATGGCTACTTGAAAAGCCCTAAATCATAAAATGAAAAGCAAAAAAGCTTCTGATTAATCATTTTTCCCAATCAAAAACTGAAAAAATACACTCTTTCCAGTGCTCAAAAATTTGTTTTACCTTTCAGCAATGTACTCCAGCAATTCATCAGTACCGAAAGCCTCAATGTTAATGTCAATCAACTGCCCTTGGCTACGATCCACTGCATGGCGGCACATGATATCCAAATCATAGGGCATACTACCAAGATCACCATCGTTCCGCATATCAATCACTCGCCAAAAGGTAGGATCTTTGCACACACTGCGCCACGTAGTACACACTTTCTGAGCAGTCTCCAATATCTCCACAGCACCAAGTCTGTGCAGTATGTTCGCCGTTATGTCCGATGGCAACTCTACCCACGGCGGCGGCGGTGGCGGCGGCTCCTTCTTCCTCCATACTTGCTTGATTTTCTCTGGGCCCTTCTTCCCCTTTGCTCTCATTTTCGGGGAACCTGTTATGTCCCCCGGCAACTCTACCGGCGGAGGTGCTGCCGGCGGCTTCTTCCGCCAGACTAGTTTGATTTTCTTCGAGCGTTTCTTCCACATTTTTGGTTTGGGTGGCTGGGGGGTGTTTGAACCGACGGAACTGCGGTTATGCTTCGTTTCTGAGCTGGGTATATTCAATCCACTGGGATTTCATTTATCAACCCTTCTAAAATAAATACATTTTAAGTTTAAAATTTCAATAGTAATATTTTTAACTTTTTAAAAAAAATTATATTCAATAGTTTTATTTCTAACCATATAGATTACAAAAAATAATTTAGTAATTGAAATTGAAATTAAAAGAAAAAATTTTATTTTCTATATATAATCATATGTGAACAGCAAGCAATATTACAATTTTTTAAAAAAATTGTTAAGAAAAAAAAACCCTATTTATATTTTTAGAGTGACTTTATTTTTTTTTATATATATAGTCTTATCCAATTTCAAATTTTCATTTTCATTTGGAAAAGTTAATCTACAACAAAAGTTATATGAGTTCTTATAAAAGAGATTATTTTACGAAAAAAAAAAATGTTGTTATCTTCTTGAAATAGAATGGCAGTGCATGAGTTGTGGAATGGGGGAAAAACCCTTGAAAAACTTCCACAACTTTATTTTCAATTGAGATTAAATTTTATGGGAAAGTAAACTAAAGATTTATTACTCTGCTTTATTAAAATCTTTAAATTGAAATTATGTTTTTTATTTTTTTAAACATCTTGATCGAATATAACAGAGTTAGTGGGTTGGGTTCAAGTCGGGCCTTAACAAGCCAGCCCATTCTTCATGCTGCAATCTGGGTCACGAAAGAAGGCGGGTAAAGCTTTAGACTCAGAAACCTGGTCTGCTTTCGCCTTTTTTTTTTGGATGAGTAGGAGCTAATAGAGAATAAAGAATGAAATTGATGTTTTTTTATTGATATTTGAAAGTGTAAGAGAGGTATTCATAGTTTAAAAATTTTTTTAATAAAAGAAATAACCATTAGGAGTATAGCTGTAATTTTTAGAATTTTTTTTATAAAAAAATATTTACAATGATCAGAAAAGATTGGGGCCTGGGTTGGATCACAGGCTTGTGTGATTGACGGGTTTAAAGGTGTCATGGGTCGGATTGAAAAATTAAGGGTGTGATTGGATATACTGTTTAAATGGATGATGTCATCCAATTTTATAAAATGCATATTTAAATTGAAGTTTATTTTTTACTTAAAAATAATTTTTTTTATAATCAAATTAAACCATCCATCTAAGATGGAATGTATAATTTTTTTTGGTTTTTGAATGAAAAACGATTTTCAATTGACATATACATTTTACGTGCTGATAGATGAAAGATGGAAAATGAAAAATAAAGGAAAAAATGTCATATCCAATCACACCCTAAAATTGAAGGAATTGGTAACATGACCTTGGTTAGGTACTGATCATATAGTCCACTTGCGAGCCAATTGTACAGGTCAACCCGCTCACTTGTCATGGCTAATGGGATAAAAATCGGTATTATCATGACTCCATCTTAAGTATTATTGTTAATTTTAAAATTAGACCTTTTTATTGTGTTTGAGTCAAGTTCTCGAATTCATAATCTATGTTATATATATTTCAACTTCAAATTATTCCGTCACACCCTTGGACGTGCAAAAATTAGAGAGACTTTCAATATGCTAAAACAATTTATTCAATTTCATTCACCTCAAAGTTTTTTTCCTTGTTTTTAAACAATTTATATAATCTTCTCTTTTAAACTAAGACACATGACTAATTAACTTCCTTGATAGTTAGTCCCAAAATAACACTTTCATGGCAAGGTCAAGTAAATATATTCATGGTGTTTATTTATTTGTAAATATTTTGTTTTTTACTAAGAATATTTCTTTATTTCATTAGTAAATCTTCCCTAATTAAGCTCAGAAAGAGACCAAATCCTAAACTCAAACCATTAATACCCTTCACTTGGGAGAAGAATGAATTGATGCAAGTTTGACAAAGTGAATCACTTAGATTATAATATCTCCATCACATAATCTTTTATGAAGTTATAAAATGACCATTTCAATGAGTGAAGGCAAGAAAAGTTGATTCTTTGGCCATATATTTATATGCCCAAATGACCAAGGACATATAATGATTCTTGATTAGGCATTATATATTTATATATATATATATATATATAT
>JAWZTD010000001.1:10182129-10208092 GCA_035221335.1 Echites panduratus | reverse complement strand
CATAAAGACAATCTCCAAGAAAAATTGCGTAAGCATAGAGTTGACGTCCTATATCTGTAATAACATCTCCTTTCCCAATCTGAATAAGAAGCATGCAATACAATCTTAATTCCATAAAATAAAGTAATCAGAACCATAAAATAATACAATATTCAAATAGAAGGTTTTTTTTTTCTTGACAAAAGAATATTATAATTTGAAATTCCACATTCATTTCAAAGATTCTGTGGACAGTAAGGAAAGTCATACATATTTTGAAGGAAACCTTACTATATTTGTCCAGATCCCACATTACATTATTATTAAAGGAATGAACTTGGTTGACACAAATTCCTTAACAATAAAAGCTAGCCTTGGTCCAGAGTTTTTGTCTTTCCCTTAAGAAGAAAAATTATAGGCCACTGGAATAGTTCTATCTATGTCCTTTGAAGAGTTCTTTATGCCTCATTTCTAGCAAACCAAAACTCAATAGCATTCACAAGATTCTTGCAAACTAACTGTAACTGTAAGAAAAAAAAAAAAAACGGTACATATTATATAAAGGCTCCAAAGGACATCTTTGTTTTCAAACAGAATCTTCAAGATCAAGAAAACCAAAATCCATTTTCATACTTGTTTTCTTTTTCTTTTCTAGAAGTTTATTTGTGGGGAAAAAAATGGGATTCAAGAATTTGATTCTTGCAATGGTTTTAGTCCTCGTATGGGATAGTTTTCATGTAGCGGTAGCTCGAAATCTGCAAGAATCCTTAGGCATGTCCATGAGACATGAGCAGTGGATGGCTCAATATGGAAGAGTTTACAAACATGTAGGAGAGAAGGCAATGAGATTTGAGATATTCCAGAAGAATGTTGAGTTCATTGAGGCCTTCAATGCAGCCCGTAACCGGAGTTACAAGCTAGCCATTAATGAATTTGCAGATCTCACAAACGAAGAATTCCTTGCCTCTCGTAACCATTACAAGAATATGTCTCAACTCTTAGGCACAGAATCTAAAACACCTTTCAGGTATGAAAATACCAGTGCAGTTCCTTCATGGATTAATTGGAGAAGGCATGGAGCTGTCACAGATATCAAAGATCAAGGCGAATGTGGTAAATTAATCTAGCCAATCTAACATTTACTTCTTGATCCATATTACCCGTAAAGTATATGTACTTCTACTTTATGGGTAATATGGGCCTAAGTTCATATCAGGCTTTGAGGTTTCTGGATGTTTCTATTAAACTTTTTTGGAACTATGTATGTACAGGAAGTTGCTGGGCATTTTCAGCAGTTGCAGCCTTGGAAGGAATTCACAAGATTAAAACAGGCAAATTAGTGACTTTGTCTGAACAACAACTTCTAGACTGTGACATATTTGGGAACAACATGGGATGTGCTGGTGGTCTAATGAATGATGCTTTCAAGTACATAATTGAGAACCATGGAGTCACCACTGAAGAAAACTATCCGTATCGGGGAGTCGAAAACATCTGCAACAAGAAGAAGATCATGGTTGCTGCTACAATGTCTGGTTATGAAGATGTTCCAAAGAATGATGAGCTAGCATTGATGAAAGCAGTTGCACATCAACCCATATCGGTTGCCATTGATGCCAGTGGATATGCCTTCCAGTTCTATTCTAGAGGGGTTTTTACTGGTGAGTGTGGAACTGCATTGAACCATGGTGTTACCGTGGTTGGCTATGGACAGGCTAAGGTTGGACCCAAGTACTGGATAGTTAAAAATTCATGGGGCAATGGATGGGGTGAGCAGGGGTACGTAAGAATGGCAAGAGGAGTAGCAGAGAAAGAAGGGATTTGTGGAATTGCCATGCAAGCTTCTTATCCAATTGTTTGATTTATATATATTCCCATGCAAATTAATTAAACTTTGTCATTGAGTTCCCAGGAGAGATCTATCTGATCTTTGATTTTCAAGATATAAGATTTGATTACTACAAACAATTCATTGTGTTTTCCCATAATTTTCTGATCACTTAATCTTTCTTTGTAATGTCTTCATGGATACCAATTGGAATAAATCACTCTTTTGGTCGGCATTTATACTCATTTTGTAGTTTATCATTGTTGGATCTTGTTCCTTTGTTTTAACACTCACCCTTTCGAGGATTAACCATCATTCCACTTTAATGGCTAAAAATCGAGATTACCACCAAACTAGCAACCATTCCCTTATTGAAAAATAAAAATGAACTTGATAATTAATTGTGTTCTTATTTAATACAGAGAACTTTTATTCTATCTATGATAATAAGATTCAAGATTTATAATAGAAGCTTCTATTTGAACACATTGTTCACAAGGCTAGAAAGACCAACTAAGTGAGAAAGTGTTTGATAAATACAAGTCAGATGATTGAAGCAAACACTATTCTGTGAGGTTCTGGAGCTTGCAACCAGCAACGGAATTCAGAATCCATGAATTGCTTACTGCCGTTGCTCCAGTGGATTTAGCTAAAGCCTTTGCATCCGAGCATCTCCAGTTTAAAAGTGAATTTGTCTTTGTTGGCTCACATTTCTTCTCCGGCAGCTCAAGACTATAAATTATGAAAGTTTTTGAAGCAAAGGATACAGATGAGTTTCCAGGGGCTTCCGGAATAGGTTTCCTATTTAGGACTGTTCCTCCTCCAGCAATGACAAGATCTTGGATATACTTCTTGTATATAGGTGCAAAGTCACACATAAAATAGAACATGTATCCACTGAAGAGCTTTGGCTTCTGCAAGATCAGAGTCAATGGTAAAAGATCTATTCTCATTTCTCCCAACCATTAAAAGAAATGAAGTTTCTGAAGCTGGCATTGGCTAGAGCAAACAAATTGATTGCTCATGAAGGTCACTATGCCCTAAGTTCTCTCTTTCTTGATTTTGTTTGTTTTATGCTGCATTCTTTCAGCTAGTTCTCTAAATCTAATTGACATGCAAGAATTCAAGATGAAAGAATTACCTTATTTATCAGTCTTAATCTTCCAAGATGAGGACCATCCCTGATCCCATGAACATCAACCTCGATTTCATAATCCTTCTCATTAACAAGTCCCTTGGATTTCATGCAAGCTCGAACCCCTGTGAGAAGAAAACCGAATAGAGAACTAGATTAAGACAAAAATGAAACAGCACAGTATAAAAAAATTCTAGTTCAGCTGTTTCTTGAACTGGATCTATATTGAAATGAATTGATTTCTTTATATATATGGAGCAGTATTTGCACTAACATTCTGTAGTAAGAATCCATTTTCCCTCCAAGACACCCATCAAAAATTTGAGTCCTTTTGCAAGCTCCATTCTCATCTGTAGATGCAATGACATGGGTGACACTTGAATCCCAGTTCTTCAAGACTTTGACTCCAGACGACTTCTCAAATTCAGTAATGATTCCCTGTAGTTTTACGAATAAGCTGGTTCAACAATTAAATGTGAAACAGTTTTATTTTACTTCTACATGCAGTAGGTAGAACGAATCATCTAATTGCACAACTAAATTTAGGGCCCTTAGACTCCTTCAAAACTAGAAGCTATGGCATAATCCATGATAAGTTCGAAGGACTTCTTCTACATATCCGGGGCAAATATGAAACATGCCAGAATAACTATGTTTTGGTCGTTTGTATACCTTCTCAGTTTCAGTCAGACCTGAGCAACATAGGACCAAGTTTTTGGACTGTATATGAGATTTCCACATCAAATCTGCTTTACTTTCATCCCTAACCAACTTAGGTTGTTTTATATCTGAAGGCCTGCAAGGCAAACTTATCAGCAGATGATTAGAGCTTCCATGGCAAGTTAAAAATCTTAAGACATTGAAACAAAGTTCCAGAACTACTTGGTGGGAGAGGACAAAAAAAAAAATAATACCTCTCAGGAACGGATTCAGGTTTCCTTTTATGGTTGGATTGAGATACCTGTAACTCACAGGGCAGTTTACAGCTGGCATGTATTGGACACAACATGACAAAGTTATCCTGCAGGAAGAAAAGAAAGGCTGACAATTACATACTTTCAGATGAATAGTTTAAAGCAACTTGATTTATATACTTACATGATCCCATCTACATTCTGGAGTTATCTTTGCACAAGGAACATGAAAGCTCTTCCGACAACTCTTTGCATAGCATCCAAGAGCTGCTCCTTTGATTCCACAGAAGCAACAATTTATCCTCCGACTTCTTGTCAGCTCAGTGTCAAGGTTAATTGCCCTATCATCTTGAAAGAAAACATTTGGGGCCCTGCATATATGCATATAGTAAGCAAATCAGAAGAATGAACCCAAGATAAATCTCACAAAAGTGATTGCGTTGCTCAAATATAACTTTGGTATCAGCAAACCTATGAGTTGACTAGTACTAACAGAATTCAATCGTTAGAGATTAATATTAAAAACAAGAGCCTCAATATACGAGGAAAACAAATAAAATACTTCTTTAATTTGAAATTAATAATTTCCAGTATACTGCTTCATTTTTCTAAGCACAACCTAATGCTAAAAGAAGTTTCACATTCTTCTAAGCATCAAAAGAGAGGAAGATGGATGTAAACTGAAACCTTGTCTTGTATATTGCTAGAATAGTCAAGAAAGCAGTCAACAGGTAATCTATTCTTGATTCCATACCATTCAGTGCAGTTCTTGTGAGAATGTATGACATTTGATTCTCCAATCTTGTCTCCCGTTAAAGGCTTGCCTTCAAGGTAATGAACCATGATTCCTGTGGACTGCAATTTTTGCAAGATGATTTGGTATAAACAATTATGGTATGACCACTAGGGAAGTCGAGGATTGGGTAATCAAGACTAAGAAAACAAATTGTTCACCTCAGATTCTTCTGCTGACCGACAAAAAGCACAGAGAATCCTACTCGAACTCTTCTCACTTTTATCTTGAATGGACTCTGCAGTAACCTTTCCAGCAATTCCTTGAGAATGAGAGTCATCAATCACAATATTTTCAGACTTATTCTCTTCTAAAAACTTTACCCTCTTCAGATCCTTTTTCTTTCTAGCAGACCTAATTTGACACTTCCGGATCTCCATCCCACTATTGAAGGTTTCTTTCCCCACAGGAGTTGATGTATCAGGTAAATGAGATTCATAGTGGTTCTGAATCATGCTATCCTTTGCAGCTTCCACTTTTTTGGCTTTAGAATTAGAACCATGTGCTTTCTGTGAAGAAACACTGCTCTTCTGTATTCTACTTTTGTATTTCTTGGCATCTGATAAACCTGTATCCACCATAGGACTTATCCCAGATACACCACAAAGATGTTCCGAAGCTATTTCTGCAACATTAACAATGCTGAACTGCTTTCTTCTGCTTCTTTTCTTGATCACTTCCAAAGCATTTATCTTATCTTCCAACTTCTTATGCACATACTGTCCTGTTGCACTCTCTGACTCTTTTGGAGCACCAGATACTTCATTAACTGTCCTCTTAGTTTGCTTATTTTTGCTTTTCTGAACAGCTTTCCTACCCCTTTTCCAAGACTTTTCACTTCCAATATTAGCAATTTTGTCTCTGGGAGAAGATGAAGAAGCTAAATCAGCTTTGTCAGTTTCCTTTTCATTCATCATGATATCTCTTTTCTCGACACTGGATTCCAGAAGTGCAGCTGTATCTTCTGAGGCATGCTTATTTCTATCCAGAACCCCAAAATGATTAGTATCTTCCACCTGCAGAACCTTCTTATTTTTGATTTTCTGAACAGCCTTCCTACCTCTCTTGCTAGAGTTTTGACTTCCAACATTAGCAATTTTGTGTCTGGGAGAAGATCTTGAAGCTAAATCATCTTTGTTGGTTTCCTTTTCCTTCATCATGATATCTCTTTTCTTGACACTGGATTCCAAAAGTGCAGCCGTATCTTCTGAGGCATGCTTATCTCTATCCAGGACCCCAAAATGATTAGTATCTTCATCCTGTAGAACCTTTGCATAAGTCATACATATAATAGGTTCCAAAGGAAAAGTAGGCAAAGCATTGAAAATACAAGGACATTAGATATGAGCTGACAAGGAAATAGACAGGACAAACCTCTACTCTCACCGGGGTTGAATGGAGTTCAGGGGAACAAGGTCTTTGTGTCCATTCGAACATTTCACTATCAAAAAACTCTGCTTCATTGGATGCAATACCATTGCCGCTCTGCAAGCATTGCAATTCATTCATTATATCACATTTATGGCATCAAAATAAAGGGCACAAATGCACATTTCACACTTCAAAATGTAGCCAAATGAAAATTTCTTCGGTCAATTTTGGAAAAAATCTTGGAAACTTCTATGCTATTAGACACATGAAAAAAGTTAGTTAAAGGTGAAGGATGATACTTCATTTACGGAACTCTTTATGACAGCAACTTAAATAGTCCTAATAGGTTAAATTTTAGACAAATGCACTATGCATTACGGAAACTTGGTATGAAACATCTGCCCCAGCTGAACGTAATACTTACATTTGGAGTACTGTTGCAAGGGATCTCATCATCTGAGTCCTTCATATCACTAAAGCAAGGAATATCAGGTGGCGTTTCCATAATGAGATCCTGATCAGTTTGCTGAGTTAATTTTTCTGCATCATCATCATCATCTCTCAGCCAGAAAAAGGGACTCAAAGCTGGTTCTTCATTTTCATTGACAATAAGTTTGTCCTTTTGCTTTCTAGAACTATCAGGTTCACTTTTGGCAGCTTCATGAGTTCCATTTCTTGACTTCGCAGACTGCACTTGAGTCTCAGAGGGGGGAAACTGTGGCACATGTACCCTTTTCTTGGTTGGAAAAGATGGCTTTTCAGCATCTAGACAAGAGTTTACAGGTTTGTCCTGTGATGATCTTTTGGACCCCTTCTCTTTTGACCTCTTCTGGTGATTTTGTGCTGCAGGCCCAATACAAGTATTACAATTTTCTTGAATTCCACAAACTTTATTGCCTTTGTACTTGGTCTCATGGTCTGTGGGATAACACAAAGGAGTACATCTAATTCAGAATCATAACTTTAAACCAAAAGACAAAAACTGGGCTCATTTTTCAAACAAGCATTCAGAAGAACATGTCTTGCAGCTCGTGTTAACTTGAAGGCCAAAAATTCATGCAGCATATGATATTGATCCTCAGGGAAGAAATCAAGAACCAAGACCATTGTTTATCATTGGAATTGCTTAGTTATGGAAGGATAATTGGCTTAAGGATTGAAATTCAGATTAGCAATCAAAGGTAAACTAGACATTCAGTACTTGGAGAAACCTGACTCTTCAGGTTCTTCATGTTTGTATTTGCTTATGCATTATTCAATGAATGGGTAAAGTCAAAGGTTTTGAACAGAAGGATAAATCATGGTGGACTGCTTGAATCTATCTAAAGAAGCAAGTCACCATTTTTTTCACGAAAATAACAATTAATGGACTATGTGCAACAAAAAATTTACCAATATGTGCAAAGGAAGAGGTCCAAAAATGCCGAGCTAGGCAGATGTTTCTCACAATATGTAGTAATATTCTTCAGGATTGTGCGGGATATATCCAGTATTTCATGCATTGACGATTCCAATTCAATTGAAAGAGAGATGACCACACATAACCATGCCAAAGCTCCTCTTAGAGAGAAGACACAGAAACATGAGTAGTATGGTAAAATAAAGTACATTATACAGTTCTTTTAACAAATTGAAGTACTTTGAGCAGTATGCAATCAGTAAGACCAACTTCTAGCTGAGAATATATATGTGCAAAATAAGACTGAATTCACTTTATTTTTGTAATTTTGTCAATCACAACCCTGTGTGTCTGAAATGTTCTTTCATAACAATGAGAACAAACACTTGTTAAAGCTGTGTCTTCATATCATCACTAACAATGCTGAAAGTACCTACCTGATAATTTGATTGAAGCAGCAGACTGAGTGACAAATATATTGACTCCTGACGTAATTTCCATGCTCTTGTAAATGCTCACCAGGTTGTCCATATGAGGAGCAGAGCGTATTTCTTCGAAGAAAAATTTCTTAATCAATAAAACCGTGCAACATAGGAAGTAGAGAGAGAAAGAGAGTAAAAAAAGGAGGCAGTGTACTGGGGAAGAAGAAATAAAAATTCATTGAAGGTCAGAATTTCAGCCTGCTTTCTTGTTTCACTTGCACAAAACAATGTAATTGATTCAATTTCCATATGCCATCGATCTTTTCTTCTCATTTTACTGACTATCATTTCCTAGACAACTAGTTAAATTCACATACAAATAAAGAAGACTTCCAGCTGTTTTCCAAAATTGTTGAGCTACAATTTTTTCTTCCAATATTTCATTGGACAGGATTAAAATGCAAAGTACCTCGTCATTGCTTGCTGAGAACATTCACCAAAGATTGTTAACTGTTGTAAACATACAGAATTTTATCTGATGGAACTTTTCAGGAGGAACAGGCTATGAAATCGGTGACATTATATTCTATCCAAATGGACAGATATGTTAGCATTCGTTTGATTAACTATCCTTTCATTAATCTTGAAATCCTATGAAACTTTCTACACAAGAACCATTAAGAAAACTTACTGCATTTTAGTACTTTATTGTTGTGCAAAAATACGAAGAAAGATGTTTGCATTTTAGTACTTTATTGTTGTGCAAAAATACGAAGAAAGATGTTTCCTCAACTATATTAACAGCTTGTCAAAGAAACACATAAGCATCCGGCATGAATTCACAGCTAACATTTCTCATCCTGAAACAGGGAAAATCATCTATTGGAATTAAAGGTGATGTCCTTTGATTAAAAACACGTAGTAAGAAGGATACTCTAACAACGATTAAATGTCTAATATCAATCATCAAATCAGGTCCCTAAAAATCATACTCACATTCCCAGTTCTCAATTTCTTTTCTAGTAAAGCATGATTTCTGAAAGAGCTTTTTAAATTCTCCACATAGCAAAAGGAAAAAAGAAACATGATTTTTACGAGACAAATAGTGAAAACAAAAGACACATACCTCTTGGGCGAAATGGCACTTTACAAACTGGACAATTGGACACCGATTTCATAGACTTCTGAATACATAACCTGCAGATTCCCCAAAAACAAAAAAACAAAAACTTGATAATCCCATTCCCTACAGAATACCCATAGAAAGAGAAATCTAATTTACTCGAAGAAAAATTACCCGCAAAATACATGATTGCATGTGAGCGAAACAGCAGAATTCAACAGACTCAAGCTGTAAAAATTTGTTGAAAAAGAAAACAGCATCAAAATCCAAACCCAACGTATATTGTCTCCAAAAATTAACCATTTCCAGCACAATTCACTTTCAAGGTGGAAAAAAAAATCCAACACAACAACGCAAAGGTAATAAGATGTAAATTTTGTAGCAATTACCAGATGGGGCACTTGAGTTCTCTCCCCAGTCTTTCAAGATGAGAAGCATCAGCCATTTTCTGGGAGATCAATCGATATGTGATTTCGATCTGTTTACGAATCAAAATGGGAATGTGAAGAGCAGAAGATCAACTAGGGATTATTCTGTGATGCATGGCGCGTTATTCAAATTTCTTTTTGAACGTTCCAAAACCCGCGGTTCAGTTTTTAGTTTTTATCTTTCCCGCCCAATTACACGTGCTTTTTTTCACTTTAGATAAAGAAAGTAATTCCACGCGCTTCCCTTCCCATTAAATAATTAGTTGTAAAATTTTATTTATTTATGTCATTAAATTAACTTTTCAAATTACAATTTCCTCCAATATTTACACAATGAAACAATGGAAAAAAGGTAAATGTGACCGAAAATTCGGTTCAGAATTTCTTTTGTCCTTCTTGTGTTTTGTTTCTTACATGACTTGCCATTTTCCTCGGTACATGGCCAAACTAAGGACTAAAGAATCAGTAGATTTACCTAAGACTCTCTTGAAATCTACCAATAATCTTTGCAAGAACAAGTTCCACCTCTAAAATGGTGGAATCGACTACGATCTCTCACAACAATCTCCCTGTCAAAAATCTTTGATATTAGTTTAATTGCAAGGTGGCAATCAGCACAGACCCTCAGATTCTTAACCACTCTAATAGACGTCCCTGGCGGCGTGCTAATCAACATGAATGCAATCGCAATCTTCTCACTGTGATAAGATAGAGCCGTCTCCTTCTCCTCATCCTCGATGTCAGCAAGCACGTTCACTGTATGAGGCACGTAGCCTTCCAATCTCAATAACCTGGTCATCTCTGCAAGCATGGAATATATTTTCTCCGTTTGAGGATGGGACCTGTCTCCCATTACAAATTCATGTATGCAATTACCAAGCTCAACAAGACTATGCCCCGGCACTTTTTTTACCCCTTCTTTGAGCATCATCCTCCTCACTTTATGCGCCTCTGACCATCGCCTCTCTGATGCATAAAGGTTTGAAAGAAGAACATAATCCCCGCAGTGGTTAGGTTCCAACATCCTAAGTTGACCTCTGGCAATCTCCCCCAGTTTCATATGCCCATGTATTGTGCAAGCACCAAGTAAGGTTCTCCAGATTACAGAATTCGGTGCCATCGGCATTTCTTGAATATATTCATATGCTTGTTTCACCAAACCTGCTCTTCCCAACAAATCAACCATGCAACCATAGTGTTCAATCTTGGGGACAATTCCAAACTCATTTGTCATCCGATCAAAATAAGCAAAACCATGATCTACCATTCCACAGTGACTGCAAGCATACAGCACCCCAACAAAGGTAATTTCACTAGGTATCAATCCCTCATTTTCTAACTTCTTAAATAGATGAAGAGCTTTTTCACCGAAACCATTGACAGCCAAACCAACAATCAAAGCAGTCCAAGAGACCACACTCTTCTCTTCCAACTCATCAAATACCTTTTCTGCGTCTCTAATGTTCCCACACTTAGCATACACATCCAACAATGCATTAGCAGCGTGCAAATTCTTATCCAACCCTGTTTTGAACAAGTAAACATGGGCCCTCCTACCCAAAGCCAAAGCCCCAAGCTCAGCACAAGCAGTTAACAAACTAACCAAAGTAAACCCGTCTGTTTTAACACCTTCCATTTCCATCTGCCTAAACAGAGTCAAAGTCTCATTAGGCCTGCTATTCAAAGCATAGCTATTAATGACCGAATTCCATGCCACAAGATTCTTGTCAGGCATCAACTCAAACAACTTATGTGCACTCTCTGCTTGGCCACAGGCACCATAAAAGTGCACCAAAGCATTCTGAACAAAAACCAATGACTCAAACCCATTTTTCATTGCAACGCAATGCACTATTTGCCCTTCCTTGACAGCAATTAACTTAGCAATTGCTTTAAGTAAAAAAGGATATGTGTGGGTATCAGGCTCGGCAGACTTCCCACGCATTTGGCGGTGTATATCAATAGCTGGGCTTGGATTATCACTCTCAGCATAACCTCTAATAATTGTATTCCACGTAAAAATATTCGGGTTTTCAATCTGATTAAAGATTTTACAAGCATAAGACATGGGTCCCGAGAGAGACACCAGAGTAAAAACCAAGTGCTTGCCCATGTCGGGATTGCTCAAAGGCACCCCATGTCTGATTGAAAAGGCATGAACTTGCCTCAGTTTGCAAATTGAGGAGGCACATGATCGCAAAAGTGCAATGCATTTCTTGAGCACGTAAGGTCTGGGGGATTCTTTAGGGACTTCTTGAGTTGCGAACGTGAGGTCAAACAAGTGGTATTTGGGACTGCTTGCAAGATTTGAACATTCAGAATACTGTGGAATTGATTGCATATCAGATCATCTCAGTACTTAGGTGTGGATAAAATGTAATCGGCAGAAAAGAAGAAGCGGAGAACGGAGGACTCTCGGCAGGTGATTCAATGGGGAAGAAGGGTATACATGTACATTCAATTGAATTGAATCTTCGTTACCGTTAAAAGGCCTTTTTTTCCAATTATTTTACAAATAAATAGATAAAAGAAATCTTCTCATTTTTCCGTGAGCATTGCTAAACCCTAAAACCATCTAACTAATCATAAGGCTATGTTTGGAGATTTTTTTAGAAGCATTTTGGGGGAATAAATAACTTATTTTTCTTAATTTGTCCGGGTGTCTATTATTATGGGCATAATTTCATTTTCATGTTAGTGAAATAATTTATCATTTAAAATTTTTACTATTCTATCACAATTAAAATTTACTATGTCTCGTTTAATATTGAACGTCTCATTTTTATTTGATAAAAAGTAATTAAATGAATTTGACTTTCATAAAAGTTACTCGTTTATCGTTTTCATTAATATAATTAGTCAAGTGGATGTAAATCTTAAAATTAAATAAAATTTTATTAAAGGAAACCTATTTTAAGAAAATAATGATTTTGATAATCTAAAATAAAAATAAAAACATTTAAATTCAGATAAATGAAATATATTTGATCAAGTATATAATCTAATTTGCATGTAAACTATTTTTTAGAGCAATTTTATTGTCAAATTTTATTAAAAACACTCTATTATCACAATATATGCATTTTATGAATCTCTCTAAGACTTCAACTTAAATTCAAGAGTCTAATTAAATTCCATTCTTCTCGAAGAAATAACGCCTAACATTTCCTCAAATGTGTCTTTCAACCTTAGAGCTATTATTGAAAATTCAATCTCAAATACATGATTGAAGAGCTTGATAAAAGAAAATGTGGTCATCAATATGGAACAAGAATTTGATTTTTCTCAAGAAGAAACAATTTCATAGGAATTTTGTCAGTAATGAGGCTATAACTACAAACACAAATTTCTCTGTCATATGTGTCAAAACAATAACAAAAACAATTGAGCTAACAAACAAATAATAATGATCAATCAAAAAACTCCCAATTGGGCGTTGTTGTTGTAGTTGGAGAAGGCTCAAATATCTCCCATTTGGTTGTCACAATCACTGGCTTTATTCCTGCATTTGAAATCTTCAGCACATCAAGGGTTTCAACACACTTCTGAACTCTCTTTCCCTACAAACACACATCCGAACATATAAATAAACAAGAAAACACTAAACAAAGTGATGAGATTAGAGAATATACAATTATTTTCATTTTAAGACAGACAAAATAACTATTACTTTTCGTGCATGTTTGTAATATCCTTGGTAATTAATTTAGTCCAAAGAAGGAATGAGATTCTTTGTTGAGGTTGTAACTAAATTGAAATGAAAATTCTGACATGACATAATTAAATCTTTTAGCTCATATTGAGCATCATCAAAATAATCTATTATTTGACCCATAAATAGTGACACTTCTCAATTTTAGACCATAAGGTCTATGAACGGGATATTGATCACATCCAAATAAAAATTTTCCAAATTGAAAAGTAAAAAATGAAAAGAAAAGGAAGAAAAAAAAGTGGGGGAAGAACATGGAATGATACCTCCAGAGTTTTCTTCTCACATGCATCTCCTTCTGCAGAAATACTATCTAACTTGACAGCTTGTCTCATTAGCATCTCAATCAGTGTTGTGATCTGTACTTCTGCAACTTTTTTACCATTTGCTATGGAATTCTTCATTGAAGATACCTGCAAAAATAAACAAATTCTTTCTGATTTTGTAAAATAGGAAATTAAAATATAATAAAGAAATATATATATATATATATTTATATGGGCCCATGTAATTTGCCTTGAGTGGACTGCCAATAATCTATTTCAACATAAAAAATCCAAAATCTCTGACATCACTCAAGGAGCCAGCCCAGCCCCATGCAAAATGAAAAAAATTTTATAATTTCTAAATTATATGAGTTTTATTCACCTGCTCCGCGAGCTTGTCGACCTCAACTACGACATCATCGATCAAGCGATGTGCGGCTTGGATCTTAGCATTTCTACGCATCTCAATGATTCTCCTCTCTATGCTTTGCGGATCTTGGATGAGCATGATCTTTGATCGGTCCTTGACCCCACAAATATCTAAATATTCTCCATTTTCTCTTTCCTTGCCTCTGAAAATTAGCCTTTGTTCTCCAGGTTGTAGTCCACTTTCTGTTATTATATGTTTCTTTAATTCCCCTGCAAACAAAATAATAATTAAAAAAAATATCAATTTTAATATTTTACATTTTTTTCTTCACACAAAATAAATGGAATACATTTTTTGTTGTCAAATAAATACATTTAATCAAGGGAACCAGCATTTTTTTTTCCGGATATATTTATAAATAAATGATCTAAGCTTGACTTATGCATCTTTATGTCAAATTGTACTTATTCCATCCATCAATATATCTTTTTTTTTAATAAAAAAACTGGTAATTTAATTATCTAAGGTAGATCCATATAATTAATCACCATTTACTTACCAAATGTGGCTTGAGAGTTAACAGAGATCTCATAACGTAAAACCCCATACGCTACCCTAACACGCAGATTTGGAGCCGCCGAAGAAGAAGAAACATCACAATTCTCGCTTCTTTTCTGCACTAACATCCCACCGGGCCTCATTTCCCACTCCACCTCCTCTTCCTGTACCGTAGACAACCTCGTCGCCGCCTCTGCAGCTGCCGACACCGCCGGTCTTCCACTTCTTCTGTTGCTGAACTTCAATTTGTTCTTCATCATCCTATGCTTAAATATATAATTGTGTATATATATATTCCAGAACTATGTGCAGTTCAAAGAGAATTATATTTGAAACTGTTCAAATTTTCTCAGAATGGGGAAAAAATATCCCAAGCAATGCGAAGGTACAGCAATAACTAACCCTTTTCCCTTCACCTGAAGATATCGGCAAGGTGTGTGGCTCATAATTTCAATTGCATTAGTGGCATTTATATGGGGGGCTTTATTTAACATCCATGTGAACATTTGAAGAAATTGGACCGTGCGGTTTAATCGGTTTTGAGTTTAGCCGTGCCGGTTCAACGAAATTGATAGAATGAAGGTTTTCATACAAAAATAGAAATACACAATTTCATATAGAAGATAAATTGATGGGGTAATAATATATTGATAATTTTCAAAGTAAATAAGTAATAAAAAAATATTTTTATCCCACTTTTATTAATGTGTTTTTTTTTTAAATTACACCGGCGAATTAAACCAAACCAAACGAATTTTAAAAATTGTGAGAATTTTAAAGAAGTTCTTCTTAGCAATTATATAGAAGTGTGTGGTGTCAAAGGGGAAGGTGGTTTGCTTAGAACACATAACAGAAATGAATGGAAAACAAGGATTTTGACCAATGAGAAAGAGCCAAAGTGTTAGGGGTCCAATCCAATCAAAAGTATTTGGACAGCTAAGCAAACATTGCCGACAATCTAAGGTACGAAAGGAAAGAATGAAGGGCACTGTGTGTCTGCGTGTGTTTTGATGGTTTTGGCTTTTGGGGATGATTTTTGATTGGTACAATTGGTGTTGTATTATAGGATGATGAGAAAATGGAGGTCCCGAAAATGAGTGGAGTGTGTTTGGCTAAATTTGGTTTTGGTGAATTAATCATGATGAGGGCTTGTTTTGGTTTAATTTATATATATATATATATATATATATGAAAACGAGACTTATCATTGCTGTTATTTCTATTATTTCACATGTGTTCTTGAGTGTTAGAAGGTCATTAAATAAAATATTTTCCTTCTCGTCTTTATGGTGATTTGAAATCAAGACCTCCATTTAAGAAGAGACTTAAATATAATGGTGTAAGGTAATTTGACCACCCCTTATCAAAAATTTTTTATTGTGTTTAAGGTGGTTGCAATGTTTAGGAGGAGATCATGATTGAGATTTCCTTGTTCTTGGACTTTCTTTTAAAGAGATATGGTCCTAAGAGGGGAAAGAAAGTAAAAAGGTAAAATGGTTGGAAATGTGGGGGCATGTCATTTTGGTAAAAGGAGATAGATGCAGTGACAAACGGAGAAAGAAAGAAAAAGATGGAAGCCAATTTAAAAAAATAATAATAAAGAAAAGGCAATTGGATCTTATGATCCCATCATAAAACCTCTTAAGAATATAAATAGAGAAATATGTCTTAATTAATTTGAGTTTAAAGGTTTACTCACTAACTTTTGTTGATATTGTTTGTCTCTAAGCTAAATAGATATCGAACTCATACTATTATGCTGAGTGGATGAAGACTTTGTCCCCTTGACCATAACCAGCTAAATTATGCCCATGGGGTAAGCCAATTTTAATTTAGGATTTGCATAATTGGGTTTAAAAGATTCAAAGAAAATTTTTTTCCCTATTGTAGTTTTTTGGAAGCTTATAAATTCGAGTCATAAAGAAAAAAAAAAAGAGTACACTTCATCTTTTTCCAAAAGAAAAAGAAACATTTTGGAAGAATATTTTTGAAATATATGAAAATATGTAAGTATTATGTGGTTCAGATGTAAAGTTACATAATGACTATATTGGATTAAAATCAGCCTTTTTAATTAAGTAGATAATATATATATATATATATATATTTATATTCTACCAACTGTATTCGTTAGGGAGGAGGATCAAAGGCCACAATTCGTTCCATTCTTTAGTTTTCATTGATCTAAAATACTATTAAATTTGCTTAGAAGTAAATTCTCATTGTTACATCAAAGTTGTTCATGTGGATTAATTAACATAAAAACTGATGTGATACTAATTTTAAGCTTCTTGATATTCTAATTCTTTCTTCAAATCATAATAAATGTTACTTAAGCTGATTATGGAAGCAATCTACCATTTCCCCTTTCATTATCTTCTCTACTGATTTTGACACTTTTTTTTTTTTTTTTTAAGTTGGAAGAAGGGAATAAATAAATATACATAAAGGAGGGGATTTGTATATATAATTATGACACATCATAAGAAGTTTTTATAATTGTGAAGAAGTTGAAAATATCTAATCTTTTTTTTTTTTTTTTATTTTAGAATAATCAGTAAAGTAGGCTAAAAGGTTAAATTGAGTGGGGTTTTATCTTACATTTAAGTTTAAGTATATAATTTTCAAAAATTTTAATTCTCGGACACACCATACTTACATTGCATGAGATTGATTAATTATATTAGTGTTTTTTATTTTGTCTAAAATTAAATGTTTTTGTGTTGTCAATGAGAAATCAGAATTCGATGTCAATTTTTTATAATTTCATTAAATTTTAAATTAAGTTGTGGATATTCAATTTTGAATATATATATATATATATATATATACACACAAATACAATTATAATAGTATTTATTTATTATTATTATTTTGGCAAAATATCCATTTTAGTATTATAACATTTTTTATTTAGTCATATAGGTCCATAACTTTTATTTTATCTTTTTAGATCTTACAATATTTTTTCATATAACTAGATAAGTCATTTTAGCCTTTTTTTTATTTTCAGATAAAATAAATCATTTCTTTTTCAACTCGTAAGGGTATTTTAGTCTGTTCACTATATCAAACAATTATAATTGATTTAAATTAAAAAAATCTAGCCCATTTTTCATTTACATATCTAGTTGTGATAAAAAAGTGTTGAAAGTGTTGATCAAAATCAGATTATAAATAAACATAGGGTTGAATTTTTTAATTTAAATCAATTAGAAGAGGTTGATACAGTAAACATATTAAAATACTCATAGGGATTGAAAAAAAAATTATTTAATTTGTATAAAAAAAAAAAAACTGAAAATGACTTATCTAGTTATCAGAAAAAATATTATAAGATTAAAAAAGATAAAATAAAAATTATGTATTTATATAATTAAATAAAAAATATTATACTACTAAACTAAGGATTTTACCTATTATTTTGCTAGAAACAAATACATTTATTTATAATCTGACAACTAAACCCAACTAATCTTATGATGAGTATTATAGTTTACGGCTCATGACCATAACCCAGTAACTTTTTATACCCCAAAAGGCCCAATTTATATATGCACGATGTTCCTCCCGAGTTAAAATCAATTATACGTTGAAGGGTGAAAACTGCATAGATTATGATTTTGACTCCTAATTTTAATAATTTATTTATTTTTTATATTCTTGCTTATTTAGGTTTTTTCAAATGTGACCTTCATAACCCTTCATTTAAATATATTTTATGGAGTTTGATTCACTCTATTGCTTGACTTAAATGCAAACTTTTAAATTAAAAGGTAATTAATGAAACTTTATATTAAAATTTATTTATTTTAAAATAATTTATTTGAAATTTTATATTCTATAATTTATTTTGATGTATTAAAATTATTAAAATTTATTTTTTCATTTTCTCAAATTGAGAATAAATACATCAAAACTAGGAAGGAGGGACTAGTTGTTTTAACTTTTAAAGCTAACTCTATAATAATCAAATCAGTCTACCAATTCTAATGGGGAAGGGGAAGAAAAAAACTACTACTGTTCAAATTAACAATTCATACTGACGCCTCGCCGTTACCGTTAGCCGATCCCTCTCCTCTCCTCCGTAAGTGCTGTCTCTCTAAACCCTATTGAGATGCGCTGTGTTGTAAGAAATCTTTCTTCAGTGTCTTGTTTATGATAGCCAACTTCTGAGGATGTAGAGAACAAGGATTTTCTTCTTCCCTTTCCCTTCTCTAAGGATAATCAATGTCGTCCTCCTGTGAATTTTATTTTCTGTAATGACGAAGAGAAAAACGAA
Source organism: Echites panduratus (assembly GCA_035221335.1). Classification (NCBI taxonomy): domain Eukaryota; kingdom Viridiplantae; phylum Streptophyta; class Magnoliopsida; order Gentianales; family Apocynaceae; genus Echites; species Echites panduratus. The sequence goes on along the minus strand of JAWZTD010000001.1, from coordinate 10,189,512 downwards.
AATACCACTAGTTCCGACATTGTTTTCTTCTTGCACCAGATATATTATGGTTTCATTTTTGTTCTTGTAGTTAAGAGGTTGATTATTTATTTGTAATGCAATTTTTGAGCGTTTTTATATCACGTTGAGGCAGAAATTTCTGTGATAACTTTATTGCATGATCTGAATCATAATCCAAGTCAATTTACAGAATACAATTCGTAACTGTTGTTGTTTAATTTATAATTTGGGATTGTTGTGGTTGTGACTGGTTCTAAAGTAACCAAAATGAAGTGAAGATGAAATTGAAATATTCATTAAGGCATTTTCATCCTAACAGTGAAACATATTGCTCTATAACATCCTTCTTTCAGGTACAGAAACGCTGCTTCGCAGCTTCTCTTTGTTTCATAACATTTCTAGATGTTTGTTCCCTTGTTTCCATAGCCATAGGTACGCTATGGATTTGATATCTGTGGTTTTCAGTTGTGGCTTTATATTCTAAGAACTTTCTGTATAATGCTAGACAGTTGGATTTTTATATCGGTTAATGAGTTTTTTTATCTAATTTAGAACAGCTTTTGGATGTAAATCGAGCTTGCTGTGCATATTTGAGGTATTGTTTCTTCACATTAATATGGTTTTCATGGTAGATTGTGTACACAGTTGCTGAAGTAATTTTATGAATTCTATGTTCAGTGGTTGAGGTGTTGGTGATCCTACTACATACACACTGTCCCTGATCTAATGGATATTGCAAAAGCCAAGTTTGGAAGTGGTAAGACTATGCAATTAAGTATTTATTCTAATGCTCTCGTTTTTCTGTGGAATGTAAGAAATGAGACATAGTTTTGATAGACAAAGACATCCTGATTTATTTTGAATATGGCCTGTTTATATTTCAAGATAGTAGAATGTTTACTGTTCATACACTATTCATTGGGACTGACAAAATGGTTTAACCATTCAAATACTGTTGGCTGATAATTAGTTGTCTTGAAGACCTTTTGGATACTTGACTTTTGTGATCCTCTGTCTGAATGTATTTTTTCCATGTTAAAAAGTTCATTTACTTGGAGCTTATATAATAAATACCGAGAGTAATGGATCTGTTGTTGCATATATGCAATGTACTTTCAGTGAGAATACAATTTTCAAAAACTAAATGAGTCATCCAGTGATAGTAATTGAAGGTTGGCACAATTGTATTTCTTCCCTCATTGGCTATGTCTACTCAGCCTTGATGTTACTCAAGTTATTACCATCCGATTACCAAATTTATTTAACCAGCTGTCTTAGTCTATCTTTCGTGCAAGTGCCTTCTTTCCATGACTCTTTAAATGAAATGCAACCCTTGGGCTTTTCTGAATCATCTTTCCCATAAAAAAATTCCATAGACTAACTTCTCGTGCCTCTCTCTAGTTGCCTCTTGCTTGCATTTGGGTGATAATCTTAAAAAGCTTCTTGGGATGCTTCTCATCCTGGCACTACCAGTTTAGCCTGTTCTAGGGTTCTTTCTTTCTTTCTTTTTTTTTGGTGAAAAATAATCATGAGAATAAAATATAATATATGTAGAAAATGTTTCCTTTATTATGTCTACTGTTATTGGTTTTTTTTTTAAATTTTTTATGTATACACATGTATATATTCACTTTTTAAAATTTTATTCCTTTTTTCTTCTTTTTCTGTCACTGAGGTTTCATACATATACATATTTTTTAAATGATGAGTTTGTTTCTGAATAACTAAAATAGTCCTTGTACTTATTTATGTATCTATTCATGTATTTCTTTACTTTCTCTGGAACGTTTCTTCTCTGTCTTTGTTTTTTGTTATTCACTGTCACAGAGCTTCACGCTGAGGAGTTTGTCTCGTGAGGTTTAAACCAGTGATAGAGCAATATTGGATTTCTTTTAAGTGCTTATGATCTGAAGTAAAGTTCTAAGCATACCATGACCCAGACATATTTTCTTAACACACTTGAGCTTCTTTATATGATTAACTAAGAAATACATAACTGTTGATTCCAATGTGTATGTCAACATAAAGTTGAGTGGTGGCCTTGTTTTTTGGTCTATGGCAAGGAAGCGATAGATTTGGATTAGCACTGCTCCTTTTACTGATCATGGAAAATAACTTTGATTCTAGATTGGCCAAAGTGAAATTCAAATTTAGAAATGTTCTTTTTCTAAAAATCTACATGAGCAGTGATTACTAATCTTCACCACCTTGAAAGAGGATAAGGAGAGAAATTTTGTTTCTTACCTGAAGCTTTTTGCCAGTTATCAAATGATCCATTTACTCCACTTATTATTGGAAGAGTGCATCAACAAATTGATTAGTTTAGTGAAAATTTGTGCTTTCTTTTTAATTTGGTTTCTCAAGTCTCATGTGAAGGAATATAAATTTATTTGCAGAATTTAAGTGCATGGTTAGATTCAACTCCTCATGCAGGAGGTTCTTAAGGAAATCCTTTGGCATTTTGTTTGACTTGAGATTTTCTGAAAGTCTCGTTACAATTTCTGTAGTCTTCTTAAGAGACTGTTATTCAACTTCTGCATGCAATTATTGTAGTTCACAATGGCATATAGATAAGCTCCTTGGGTTTCTAACTGCGGTTAATGTTTGGTCTTTTTTCTTTGAGGGAAGGGGAAAGGAATTTCAGGCTAGTTTTACAATAGAGACAGTGCAACCAACTCTTTTTTGATAAAGGAAATAGAGTTGCTCTTTGTGTCCAAAATTAATTGTCCTGTTTTCTTTAAATATTAAAAGCATTTATAGACCATAAGGTAGTACTTACATACTTCTTACTTATTAGTTAAGTGGTTAGTGGTGGGAGATGTGAGTTAATGGGATCCCCCATCTATGTTATGGAAGCTAATTCTGGAACTTTAATGGAAAATTATGTTTAAGTGAACATTCATTTTTTACCTCAAAATTAAAAAGATACATATAAATTTTGGATGGAGAGATAGGTTGCATAAATTGCATGGCATTGATGAGAGTCAACATTTCGGTTCCTGTGATATGCCATTTCTTGCTCTGTGCGTCCCATACGATTGAGGTTGGAAAAGCTTTTAAGTAATAAGGCATTTCTGTCTTCCATGAGTTCCTGTATGCTTCCCATATGATTGAGGTTTCTGATGCAGTTAAATTTTTTTCTTCTTCTTCTTCTTTTCCCTTGTATTTTTGGCTCATTTTTCTCTTTGCTTTGATATTCACACAGGTCCTAAAGAACCTTGTGGTGCAGTAGATCTTTTGAGTAATTACAAACTTGGGCCTCATCATGATATTTTCTGCAAGAGGTCACTGCCTTTGTCACTTTCTGAGACTCCATACCTCCGTAATGTGGTGGGAGAGAAAACAATTAGGAAAGGAGAAGGAATGGAACTTGATCAGCTCTTGCGCGAATCCTCTTCTATGGAGGATGGATGTGTGCGCTTGCAGCCTTTTCAATTGGATATTCTCCGGGAGTCTTTCCAGATTACTGAGACGGCCACTTTTAATCGTTCATATGTAAGATATCAAGCATTTCTTGATTCCCTTGTTTATGTTGCTACTTCTTTTAAAAATGATTGATTATTCTTGTTTCCAATATTCTATACGACCCATTTAAACAGGTCAAGAGAGGAATGATTCGCTTGGCAGCATCAGAGTTGAAGAATCGAAAGAAGAAAGAAAGAAAGCATGAAAGGCACAAAAAAGAGGAGCTGGGTACAGAGAAAGAAAAGGATATAAAGAAGTATAAACAGCATCACGAGGAGGCTGGCATGCTTACAGACAATGGCGATAATAGAATTTTGATGGCTAAATTCCAACCCCAGCGGTTGATGAAACAGCAAAACAATATATTGGCATAGGAGTTTTTCGCTGCTCTCATTCTGAAACATTGTCCAGGCTTTTGTGTTCTTTTTGTTCCCTGGAAAAAAAAATTGTATCTTTCAGTTCTCAAGTAGTGACTCCTCATTTTTTATACCACGATTTTTTTTTCTCAATTCTGGTTCTTCTGGGTAATATTTTTGTAGGAAAATTATCTTGAAAGAACTCATAAGATTCAAGATTCATTGAAGAGGTACCAAAAGGAAAAGGAAAATGACAGACATTCTTGACTAATTATTTCTATTAATATTAGCAGTCTAGATCCATGTAAAGGTAGATTTTCTTAACTTGATTGTCCTGTTGCACTAGAGGAGAAAGGATAGGGAGGAGCAACAAAGCTAATCTAATCACGAACAGGAAAACAGATAAAAAGTCCGAATCAAAAACATGGAGAGAAATGTGAACACCAGCAGCCAACAATCTGATTATTTGAGTTGTGTGAACAGCTTTGGTGCAACCTGCAGTTCAAAAGTAGTATTAAAAGCTTGCTTATGACTCAATTTCGAAACTTCAAAACATCGGAAAGAAGCAAAAATAGCTTACACATTTGTCAATACATGACCAGTAATCAAAGTACTGCCCAGTGCAATGCTCCTGCCCCGAGTCATCTCTTTCAATCCTCTTAGTACATGCCTATAATAATCACATTATAAAAACAAGTAAATACAAACCCAACTGCATCAGAACAGAGTATGAAACTCTTACTATACAGTTAACTAGACAGTCTAAAAATTTGCATAGACAAAATACAAACCCGCACTGCCTTTCCCCTGCCCTCAAATGCGATATTAAACCTTGTCTTAGTGGATAAAGCCCTATCCATTTAAGAAGACCTTTACCAGTCAATTTTTGACACATTTTAGGAAGCATCTGAACTAAAATAGGATGTTTCTCAAATGGCTTTGGTCAGTATACAGACTGTAAAAAAGTGTGGTGACAGCATAGAATCTTGCTCTCAACATAGGCATCTATTGTATGGATTATAATTTACTTGATGACATGAAGGTATTTCTGGAATTGTTGTTTCAGGAGAAAGGTAGAATCATCAGAAGAGCTAACTTGCAAATAAAAGCACGTTGGAAGTAGGAGCCTGATCAAACAACAATATCGTCCTTTGTTCTCCTTTCCTTTAATCAGAATGACATGATCATCCTATTTGATCATTGCAGTATTATCAAGAGACGAAATAATGGAGAACCTTGAGAAATAAGCTAAAGTCACAAAAGTGTTCATTAGCATAATGATAATATATATGAAGTAAACCGGTTCCTAAGCTCCAAGACATACAAGGATGGAATAACTATAGAAAGGACCCAAAGTAGTCCTTCAGTAGCTGGAATAATGAATTATCTAATTGTTCTCAATAATAACAGAACTTATAGGCAATTAGAATGGGAAAATCAAAGGAAAATTTCTATGATTCATCAAACTAGAATCAAGGGCAATTTCTGCTTAGTTTTCCATTTTCATTGAGGGGAATATTTCTCTGTGGTTTAATTATTGTCCAGCAATTGTTAATAAGCTTATGAACACATGCATCAGAAATCATATAGGACTATACTGACACAACTTATTTCTTCTAGAAAACCCCTGATAACAAACGCTAAAGTACACAAAACAACACTATCATTCATAAGCCACAACAAGATGGCAACAAAATCAGAGAGCATCGAGGTGCGGAAATTTGTTTATCAGAAACCGAAATCAATTGTTTATTCTATTTTGTGCTTGATAACATTTGCTAATAGTCTTCCCATGTTGTCCCAGATCAAATCTATGGGCCAAATAAATAAATAAGGGTTCCATCAACCACTAAATGCAGGAGCACAATCACTATACCACGTTAAAAGGGAATAACAAACATATAATCATTGAAAAATTGAAACTTTATTGCATAACTGGGTGTATAATTGGCCAATATGTAAGAATTTTTCAGTAATCAAGAATAAACTTAAGCATCTGATCAAGCTTAAAGAGTTTATCAGTTACCAAATAATCAGACAACGACCGTGCGCATTTGGACTTACAAGAGTCCTCAATAAGCCTCTTCTGATCAACAATTTCTTCGTCGGCCCTAGGTGTGTCAAGAATTCAACAATCAAGGCATTACATTTTAACACGAAAAGAAAAAGAACATGCCAGAACTGCATAACTGGTACTTACATAGTGAAGAATCCTTAGACACAAAAAGAAGAAACCTTCAAAGGGTGCTGGGATTTGCAGAGAAGATAGGAACTGTCGGTTTCTATTGTACAAGGAAAATCGGAGAATTTACGGGCAGGTTGTTGGGAACTGGGAAGTGTACTCTGAACATAGGAGAGAGAGAACGTTTTAAATTGAAAAATATTTTTCAAAATTGGAAAATGTTAGTATTGGGACTTGAATGTTAGGATACACCTTCCATTGGACTTACTAGCAAAATCTTAACTGCAAAAGAAACTGGATTATAAAAGAATTTTTCAAATTCAATCCAACCCAGTTTACTAATGGTTAAGGTAAGTTTACAAGTCTAGACTTGCATAGATGGGTGACAAGCAATAACAGTTGAGATCAAGAAGTGTTGAGTTTGAGATATAATAAAAAAAAATGGTGAATCATAATTGATCACTAGAAGAAGGGGTGAGAAATTCACAATTCTTATTGACTAGATAAAATTTCAAATTAAAAGATATATCATTACAAAATATATCTTACGGAAATTACATGAGGAATATAAATTTAATACATAATTAATTAAATGTATTCCGTGTCACTATTTTATTGATTTTTTTATAATATTATCTCATTTTCTCTAATTAATGGTGTTAATTTGATTATAATCATATATATGAACATCTTAAAAAAAAAATTAACTTAATTTTGATAAAATGACTACTAATAACTTATAAATTGAGTATTTTAAAGTGATTTATTGTCTTGAATAGAATCATTGTATAAAATAACTTTTTGAATTTTACAAAGTGTGATGTAGAAAAATTGAAAAAAAATGTTTTAGATTAATACTAAGTAAATATTATATAGTAAATTTAGTTAAAGACCTAAAAAATGAAAATCACACAAATATAAATTAATCAATTTTTCTCATAATTATCTTTTTGAGTAAAATTGATTAACTTTTTTTTTCCCATTCATATATTAAAAATAAATTAATAATCTTTTTCAAAAAGAATGAATTTTGAAAGTGAACAAAAATACCCTTCAAAAGATGGGCGAATGGATCACTTCCGTCAGGGTTTAACTCCCAAAATTTATAGAAGGATAACATAACTTAAGTTGTGTTAGTTCAAGGACAATTTTCTAGAGTTTAATAGTTGAATTTGGAAAAGTTTAGGGTTAATTGGATTTTTTTTTCTTTTCTTTCCTTCTTCCCAAAACCAATTAAAATCATTCCTAATAGCAATGAAAAAAAAGTCAAACAAATTTAAAAGATTTCCCAAACATTTAATCAGGCTGTCGGTGTTAGGTTTGTTAGGCAATAATACTCTCATTCATGAAACTTCGGTCAGTGTCAGATTCGTTAGGCAA
>JAWZTD010000001.1:9983818-9998732 GCA_035221335.1 Echites panduratus | reverse complement strand
GATGGGGAAAGTATTACACCTGGTGCTTTCGATAAAGAGTCAATAAATCATGTCAAAAGGACATTCTTATAAATAGTAGTAAGCATTGTAACATGATGAGAAAAAAATGCCATGCTAAGGTTTTTGGCTCATCACAGCTTTCTATGGTGTAGTTTGTTCTTTTCCTTTTGATGTACGTGAACATTCATGAACCTAAAGAAAGAACATTCTAATAAATGCTTGAATACACACTCTTTTCTCATATTAAATCATCATGTATGCAAAATCATCTATCTTTATCCAACTTAGTTCTTGTGTTAAAAGAATAGAGTTTAAGATACATGGCATTCTAATCTCATTTTATAAAACATAGGCAAATGCCAGAGAGAAAACATACCTCATCATCTCGTTCAAGCGAATTATGGGCCTGCATATAACAACAAATTGACACAGGGTTACAAACTAAAAGACCTTAAAAAAGGTTGTAATCTGAAGTATCCAAATTGAAAAGGAGAAATATTATAATGTGGGCAAACTGTAGCAGTAGTAGTAGTAGTTGGAAAATGTTCTGTCAGATTATCAAGAGAAAAGATGAAATTAGAGATGAGGTGGGTAATGAAGGCAAAGGTTAGAAAGAAACACAAGGGGCAAGAGAACTTTTATCTATATTTCAAACCTACATACTATGGTAAGACTGATGTGAAATGCCTTATATTGTGGGTAGTATTTTCTACAGAGCTTTCCTAGAGTAGCATTTAAATTAAACCAGTATGCACATAGAATAGTATAATTCCAACATGAAGAATGAATCTCTTTATACTAAATTTTTCATGAAACTTTGAGGTGCCACATCTGTCTTTCACTGGTCACAAGACATTTCTGAGTAAAAATGAATTATAAAATTACAGAAATTTCTTAACTTCAATAACATGTTTTTATCATACATGAGCAATATTCTGCTGATCTCAGCAAATTCAATGTCAACCTTGAGATAAGCAGTGAGGATACTGTTGCATACAAATAAAAACAAACCAGATGCATTTGGCCACATGGATACTCATGACACAAATGCCAAGGGAAGGATTCCATACCGGAATATCTGGATTGTAAGCATCGTATAAAATGGTATTGATCATGTCACACTTTATTTAGATTAATGCATTTCCATGTTTGATCATCCTTCAAACAAGGACCAGAAAACAATGTAATGATTTTAGAAAAATCTGTGGCCCAAAAGCCCACCCAATAAACATGGCACACCATCAGAAATTCCAGCTTTCATCAGGTATTTATTTGTACAGTTTGCTTACGTCATTCTAAGAAGTCCTTTTTCTGCATTCTTTAAAGGTAATGTGAATAAGAAAGTTGAAAAAATAAATAGTTTCAAAGGCACTGAAGAGTACTTCATCAATCTCGTCATTGCTATAAATGCCATATCTGAAAGCCTGGCTCAAATTATTGGCTAGAGCTGCAACATCATAATCCCTATCTTGGTAATCATCATCATCACTATCCCTAGTGCGATCTTGAAGGGCTGTAGGCCTCCTGCAATTGTTGATTAAACAATGTTAGGCAAAAGTACAAAAAGAAAAGGACATATCTAGAACTACCAAGTAAAGGAAAAAAAAATCCAAATGCAAAACCTGGGAAGCTTAGAAAAGACAATGCCAAAGTTTAACTTCAAATCCAGGAAAAAAAAAAATTAAAGATACTCTAAATCATGATTTATTCAAATAACCTATCATATAGTCAGGATGATGCAGTTTCCAAGCTCAGAACACCAAATGCAAATAGCCAATGATGTTACTGAGAATTCATTATCTAGAAACTGGTGTCCTAATGACACAGGCCTCGAAGATTGGAAATAAAATTTAATAGAAAGGATATCTACTAAAATACCTGGGGTAAAAATTAACAATAAGAAAATCCTCAAATTCAAAGGAAATATTGGAACTCTTCAAGCACATTTACCAACAGGAATACTTCTGCTGAAACGATAGCTACCAATATGTGACAAAGTCAAGCATCCAAATTCTCAATGAAATTAATTTAAGTTTCCAGGCCTCCTACTATTAGGATTCTGTTAGACTACTATTAAAGATGAATAGCACACAATAGCCGATAAAATCTCACCCGCAAGCCCACTGGAATACGTTTTCCACAGTATTACGCTTCGTCAATACATTTGCAAGCCAATCATTCCATTCACTGTCATCCTGGAAAAAATCTTGCTACATCATTAGAACAGAAAAGGAGAATTGAATAACAACAATAGAAAATAAAGAAGAGCTCCAAAAGAACTAAAAGAATAATATTATTCTGGTAAATAAATGCTTAGCTCTCACATAGTGATCTTGGCTAACTAGCAAACAACTGTTAACCATGATGACCATCATGTTCACAGCAGCAGACAAGGGTGATGAGAAAGATATTATGCAAAAGCATTCATAACTGTCAACATAAGCACTCTGATGCTAGCTATATACCATAGGGTATGCATAAGGCAGATCTATGTAAAAACCTCCTTCCTGGTTCTTTTTCCCACCTTAAAATCCAAAATTTAGGATTTTATTGCCTTCTAAATCATATAATTCCAAGTGAAAAGACACCATCTCTCAACTTTAGCTGCCAATAGATAACATTAGAGAGATTAAACTTTCTTCCCATCCACATCATGTGCAACCGTATGCTATACCTTTAATAAACTACAGAGACTGATCAAGAAATAAATCGGGTCAGCACAAGACAGATCTATGTAAAACCTCATTCCCGACTCTTTTTCCCACCTTGCTAGACAAAATTTATTCAGGGTTTTATTGCCTTCAAAATCATATAACTTGAAAGGACATCTCTCACATTCAGTTGCCAATAAATAGCATCAAGAGGTGATTAAAATATCTTTTTATCCACATAAATGTAGCGATACACAATGTATGTTTTACGACAAAATAAACTAGAGACTGATTGTGGAAGATATGTTCATTAAGCAACACTTCTCCAGTTACCATAAGATGCAGAAACAGCACTTAATTGGTGCAAAAGTTGCGTGAATAAACAAACACACACAAAAGAACATCTAAAAAGGAAAAGAGAGGAAAATGATGTAACACAGGTTGATTACTAGAGTAAAGAGGTGAAAAGAGATAATCAGGAGGAACCTGCAGGTTCTCCGGTTACCATAAGATGCAGAAATAGCACTTAATCAGTCCACAAGTTGAGTAAATAAACATACACAAAAGAACATCTAATAATGAAAGGAGAAGGAAAATCATGTAACACAGGTTGATTACTAGGGTAAAGAAGTGAAAAGAGATAATCAGGAGGAACCTGTAGGTATGCCTGTATGTCGCTGCCATTGTTCGCTAATTGTACAAGTTTGTTTGCTATGCGGGTTATGTGACCAATATTTCCTATCCTTGGAGGTGGTTTCCCATCGGCTGGAACTGTTAGCTGTAAGAAATGCCAATGGTCAATTATGTTCACTTTGTTCCCAACAACAGTTAATGTTTCCATGTTCAATATCTCACAGAAAAGCCACAGCAAAAAAAAAAAAACCTCCGTCGGAGTTGAATGTCCTTATTTTTATTTTAAGTTGTTAGGTCTCATTATTAAAAATAAATAGATTTTCAATAAAAGGTGTCACGAACAACCTCCTTAATTTAAGGATTTATAGCCACTTGCATAAACCTACCACTACTGATTAAATTAATGAAAAGGATAAATTACGAACTTTATGAAAGTCAAATGTACTTCATTTTTTATTTTTTATGAAGTCAAAATGGGACATTAACATTCAATATTCCGGAGGAAGGGAGTATTATCTTGAAATTAATATGTTATTGACAAATGTTAGATTGTAGAGAAAGAAATACTTTGGTACCTTGTTTGGATTAGTGGCTAATGTGAAATTCTTTTCTGCATCAAGGATTTTCCCGACAAGATCACAATCACGAAACAAATGTTCAATAAGCTGAGGATGCTTGCTCTCCAAGCAAGATATTATTATTTGTTCAACATGATGATGCAAAAAGTTATTGTAAGGATACCTGCATTAACGATGAAAAGAAGTAACCATCATACTCTGCAATTATAGAAGTTCAATATACAAGTTTGACAAAAACAATGAAACTCACTCGAAAAATAATTCTATAATCCGCTTTATAGCACCAAGGCGAATTAATTCCTTTTCAGCAGCTTCATTGCCAACTGTCAATAGGACTGAGATGAACTCTATAATCTGAAAGTTCAGTACATCAAAATTCTGAGTGTCATCAAACCACAAAATAATCATAGCCTGTGTTGAATGTGAATTACACAAATAAGCAAACATATTCCAGGATAGAGAGACAGGAACTCTCACTTTTTTCAGAAAAATCAGAGACCACTTTTTTGTTACTAATTCCACAAATTATAACTATGGTAAAACAGAAAAGTAACTTGTCTTAAGCATCAAAGCATGGAACTCGACTGATATCTACCATCTTGATGAAAAAAGGCAAAACCAATGAAACATCCTATGATGATTAGAGCTTTTTTTACTACAGAATACCTTCAAGCGATGCTTCCCCAGTGGTGGCTGCAGCTTTCCATATGTAGTTAGCATTGCATGATCATCCAATGAAATATCCAGAAGCTTGAGCAAATCACCTGTAAAATACAAAACAAATAAATAAAAAATAAAATTCAGGAGATTAAAAAACTGAAATCAAGTATCTGTTAAAGTCTGTAGCATCTATTACCACACTTAAGATTTAGTCACCTCCTACAAAAGGAAATGCACAAAGAAGAAATATTATAAATCTGGCTATGTATCTTTTTCACCATTCACATTGCATACAACCTTAATAGAGAATAATGAACCTACACCATGTTCCGCAAATATAAACCTTCAATGATCCATATCCATTTTTTTCTTACCCATAATCACGGGCTCAATAAAACTCCCTCAAATTGTTCGTTCCCTTTTAAAAAAAAAGAAAAGAAAAAAAGAAAGAACTTTCCAAAAATAGAGAGATGGCCAATCAACTATGTATATTGTGGTACAGTGGGAGTAAAAATATAGAGAATGCTCTAAAAAATGAGAAACAGAAATCTTTCCCAACTCAAGAAAAGTAACAGTCCATTGCCATGTAAGAAAGCTTGTTGGCTAGCAGTGGCAAGTCTACCAGAGAATTCAGTTCAGAAATGCATTAAATGACATCAATTACAAGTATAGAACCTGCATAAACTAAACAAACTGCATTTATATAAATACAACCTTGGCTACACTGAGGTTGTCAGACAGGGAAAAGTTCATATAAACTCAGGAACAAACAAGAAAACAAACCTAGGCTTTCGAGCATGCCCTCCACAGTTTCAGGATTAGCAGTAACTCCAGGCCCATGATTCATTTGACGGCTGTACATATAATATGATCCTGATGTTAGCCTCTTAGGGTCTAACAAGGATATGCATACTGACAATGAGTTGACTAGGACAGATTTTGGCCGGGAAACCTCCAAAGCATGACGGAACAATCTGCCTATAAAACTGAGAGAATATAAATCAATAAACATGTTTCAGTTGCATAATATGATAGAAAAAAAACTGGTCAAGCCAGAAGAAAAAGGAAAATGCTCAAGCACTCAGAAAGAAGCAAAATGCAACCTGGGGCTGGATATTTTTGAGATTATGCCAGGGGGAGCATATCGAGTTATAGCACAAAGTGCTTCTGCTGCATTAGCATGAACTTCGGGACAGTCCTGCAAAAACAATATGGCTAACTGAAGAATACAAAAAGAATGATCATGCATAAATCAGACTACTAGATTTATTTTGCAAAGGTAAGGGAGGAGATCAATAAATTATCTGGCATGGATGAGTGGCAGAGCCTCAATCTAAACACCTTTTACTTCTAAATTCTGACAATCTTGTATTAAAGCCTAACAGACAGAACAAATAACTCAAACCCCTCCTCTTCAGTCAAAAAAAGAAAAAAAAAAAAAGGATTTCAAGAGGAAATCTTTTTCTCAACAAGATTATGTTAAAGAGGGCACCCATTTAGTGTGAACTCAGTATAAATCTACGCAATCAAGTATCATTGGGAAATCTTTTTTTAGGTAAAAAAAATTAAGAACACTCATTTATAAAAGTGCCATGAAACTGTAAATCAAGAAAAAAACCTTGAGAAAAGTATACTAGATGAATCAAAAAAAAGTTCATATCCGAAAAATCCACTTCATCTTCTAAAAGGTAATAAGAAAACTACAAAAACCTGAAAATGCTGTTAACAAAGAAATATTCAGGTCATTGGTGCAACATACCGATGAACTGAACTTATCCACAATCATCTCCAGCACATCTGTCTCTTCCAACCACTGCATCACGTCTGCATAGTTCGTGTACAGATGTTCATCAGCGCCAATAAGACGGATTAAAACCTGTCCATAAACAGAAATTAGTACTAGAACTACTTAGTATGCACATTCCCATGGTTCAAGAACAGTTTCATCTTCTTGATACCTTAAAGATAAAAAATAAATAAAATTATTATCCTTTAAAAAATAGAAGAAAATCAGGTACAGTCATGTCTGATACACTGGAGTATTAAGTAATCTTAGAAAATCTAATAGAATACAATTGCAGTTCTAATTAAGCTTGTAGACAGACTCCGTCATCACTGCCAAGAATGTAGCAGAAAAAGGTAATTCTTTCACTCTAGTCTTAACTAGCAGTGATATTTTCTTTCAACAACAATCTCACTAAGATGTTATATAAGCATCTGAGTGAGGTTAAATTGTAACAAGTTCCTACTCTATGAAACCAAATTACTTGTAACATGTATTGAGATTATTACAATAATACCAAGTCTACACAGGGACAGTGCTTTAAAAATATTGGTTTCTCTCTTTTGGAAATTATTGAGAGAATGGAAAAAACATTTCGGATTTAGAATAACATTATTCCAGATAACTAGTGTTTCATATGAGATTATTTTTACATATCCAAAAGTTCACATTAGAATTCCCTTTTGTTGAAAACCATAGACAACAAACAACTAATAAACAGAGCAACCAACCTCCATGATGGACGTAATTCCAATGAGCTCAACCAGCTTGCCTATTATGTCTTGATGAGCCTGGACAAGCATAAGTTTAATATATTTAATCTCCGGTTATTCCATTGTCAGCCACAAATAGGATCATACACAAGTTGCATAATGCTGCTAACAATAAAAACTGTGAAACTAAACAAAGCTCATACAAGTAGGAAAAAGAAACTAAAATTGTAAAAGAAAATATACATCGACAGGGATTGATGGCCCACTTGCAGAGATATACATATGTTTGAGCCTAAACAAGAAGAAATTTAAGGGATAGAGGCATTTGACTTACATGGACATAATTCATGAAAGGGGCCGTCTTCCGTAGCAGCAGACATATGACAACCTATCATATGGAAATCTGGGAATCAAATGCCAAAATAAAACAATAACGATACCTGAAATAGAGAATTTCATATATTGTCTGACTTTATAGTGACGTTTCCTCCACTATAAGTGTAAACGGAGATGCTCATAATGGCCATGAAGAAATAACACTTTTTCCTGATTAACAAGATAAAATACAAGAAGCCTGTATTACGTCCTGATTTTATCTCCAAATTCATCCATCTCCCCCTCCATCCATTTCCCACAACCAACCCATTCAGAATTAAATAGTGAAAATATATTATAACAAGCTCAATAGCCATTTCAATGACCAAAATGGAAGTCATAAAAGGACACAGGCATCAGTGTATGCACAATAAAATATCTAATTGCCAGGTTACGTGATGACAACGGAATGGATGAGCAGGTATACATACAACTCTTTCAGCAATTAACAGTAACATAAAACTACACATTTTCCTGTTTAACAATAGCACATAGGATGACACATCTTGTTTTGAACTTCTAATAGTTTGCATTGGGAAGCTAGGGTTCATGCATACTACAAGAAATAGGACATCCAAAACAATTGGTAAGCAGCAAGCCCACATGCAAATATGCATAAAAAAGTTCAGGCTCATCTATTTGTGGACGTTTTCTCATAATGTTGCTGCAAGGTAGAATTTCAAAAGTTCATAACAAGCAGGGATCGTGTAACAGAGAGGAAGAACAACTACTAATATAAGCAGAGACATTAAAAGCATTAAAAGACGTCGGCATAGAAGCAACAAGATATCAGCAAAATGTCCACTATCTACAGAACAAATTCCTAATCATCTTTGCAACTCAAATCGGCTATATGCCTGCAGCTGAAAGATAGATGACGCAAGGTGTTAAAAGAAGAGAGAACAAAAAAAATTAACCACTCACCATTTAATGATACATCTAGAGAATGCACCATTTAAGGAAGTATCTAAGAGCTTCTTTATCTTTTCCTTTAAAGAATGTTACACAATTCTCTGATTTTGTCCACATTCTTACAATCAGCACTCTAGTTTAATACAGCATCAATTTATATAGTCACAACATAAATTAGCACCTCCTTGCCCCCTGCCCTTAAAGTTTTCAAGGTTCATTTTTTCTACAAATTATTTTTCAAAATTTTAGGGTGTTTTGCACAGCTATGTAAAGTAGAGAAAAATTAATTTTCTTTCTGAAAAATATTCACTTGGGTAATAATTTTTGTTTTATGAGTCCATTGAATTATTTGATGCCTTGTGGGTCCCATTTGTTAGATTAAAAAAAGTAATTATAATATTGCAATAAATTACTAAGTAAATTTAAATAAAAAATAGTTGAGAATGTTAAATGTATAATGCACACCTAAAAAGAATAAAAATTAAATGATTATTGAGGGAAAAAAAAATCTGGCCAAAAATTCTTATCCAAACCCTTAATTTTCTCTTACTAGGCTGATGGTAATAAGGTGATGTGGGTTGAAAATTTCACCTAGATGGAACAATCAAATTATCTGCGGCAATCACCTCCAAAATATTACTACCTAAGAGCTGAGTATGTATATACCTTACTGAAGTAACCAGCCAGATGGGTACCATGAGAGTGTTCAGGTTCAAGGAAGGAAAAGAGCAGATTCATTAACTGTAAACCACACCAAGAAGCTAACTGGTTAATCCATGTAGGACTTTATATTATAAAGAAAACATAAAAATCAAATCAACTAGTGAATAATAACTCATAACTCACACCTCCTCATCCTCCACCAATGTCTTGAGTATTGTATCAACTTCACATGTAAAAATCTCACATGCAATAAAAGGAAACCTACAAAGGGAGACAATCCAGTCAACATATGTTCCATTATGCAGTTAAACTTGATAGAAAAGCAGAAGTACAGCCTAAACACAGACTGGTATCTGCTCACATACTTAAAAGTTCGTGTTTTTTCAGCATCCTCTGGAGCTTCTTCCACAATGTATCGCACCAGCTGTTCAATTTGGGGTCTTTCTCGAAGACTACAAGTCAGACAACAAAAAAGAAGTTCAAATTCTTTAATGTTTTGTGGAAAAAACACACCTCTATACACAAAGACAAAGACAACAGAATCCACTGGACAGCTGCTATACAAACTTTGAAATCATCAATTTACACTAACATAAACGTTTTCAACTACTCCCTTCATCTGTTTTCACATGCCCTTGCTAACTTTTTAGTTTGGTTCAAATACTTGTTTTCTTTCTAAATAAAGTTACTATGTATTCTTTCCGTATTTTCCAATACTTAAATCTAGTCCAATGGAGTTTTGTTTTTTTTTATCCAAGTTGCAATTTACGAAAAAAATGTTTAGCTCTTCCAAATATGACTTTTTATAGGATTAATGACATTTATTTATTTTTCCTCAAGGAAAGAATAGAAGAGCAGAGTGAACATAATTAAGGAAGAGTATTCATATTAAAAATTTCAATAAGGTATTTTGGGTAATTAATGTTTATACAATCAAATTTAACGAGCCTTTAATATGCACCAAAAAATGGAAATATAACAGAAGAAAGGAGTATTTTCAATTCGAGCAACGGTCATCATCATCATCATTCTCAATAATAATAGTGACAACAATAGTGACCTTTTTTTGATGTTTTACAAAGATAAAGTTTGATGCTCAATTAAACAACCACCAACATACAATCCTAACTACTGTCCACTTAATTTCTCTCAAGTATGCTTAAATAAGAACACTTCCATTGTTCTCTTAATTACCAACATATTAAAATATTTCCGGAAACTGATGCCATTTTGCACCACCATTGTCATGATAATAGTCCTAATGATGCTTCATATGCAGCAGCAGTTTCACAGAAGTACCAGGAACATCAGCTATTATTGGCAGCAGATACATATCATGTAATACTACATAGAATGAAATTAAGTCATTGCAACTCATGCAAGTAAAGGTTTTACCAGAATCTGAATGCTTTAGCATGACAGAAGTAAATCAAAGAGATGCATGCAATCAGCTTCAGAGTAGATCTTCATATATCATGGCTTATGCAGTCTTTGATTCCATTATGAGATATATCATTAATTTCTCCATTTGAGAAAAATTATATGGGTACAAAGAGCATGGCAATGGCATGCATTTAAATATTCTTGCATACAGTTAAAAGCAATCATTTCTGAAAAATATGGAGGAGAATATATCCATGCACACAACAGTACTATTTCACGGTGAAGTGCAAAATGGGTTGGGAAAACCATAATAAAGCCATACAAATTAATGAGGCGACCATTAAGGGCTTTGCATTCTTGAATTATCTCATCCTCATCTAAAAGCTCCTCAAGTGTAAAGTTGTCCTTGTCTAGTATTGACTCCACCTGAAAATATAAAATATTTGGTTAAACCAGTAGCCACATATGACTAGTGGTACTCACAATTAAACTGAAAAAAAAACAAAACACATGAAAGAAGAATGCGGAAACAAAAGACAGTAGGGAAACTGATAACTCTTACATGAATTTATGAGGAAAGCAAAATGCAAAAGATTTTCATTATCTAATATAATAATAAATTACGTAAGCTTAGTCCTGAATATCACTCTCTACAGACATAAAGATGTGAGGCAAGTTACCCATGTAAAGGCTGAAAGTCAGATGATTTGTGTATCAGTTTTTCTGGTTACACGTACATCTGAGCTAGTTATTCCCTTCAGTTCCCTTAGAAGGCACATCCCAATATTTTAGTTATCTTTGGGTTCTTATTGGTACATTTCTTGTACCAAGGGCGCACCCTTAGTTTTACAAAATATCCTTTCTTTCTCTACTTATTGACAAAAGAAAATAATACCACTCAAATCTGAGGACACATGGAAAAGAAATAAATACCCTTCAATACAACTTTGGGAATCATCAAGTAGAACATAATCAGAAAGCAGACCGCAGACCTACTGTAGACTCAATCACATTATGAATCCACTCCATGAGTTTAACAGAGTTTAAATTACATATATATATAAAAAATCAATTTAATATCACTGCATTATCCATTCACTCGTTCAATCCATTTAAATTCCCCTAACAAATGCAAATGGTAAAGCCAGCAACCAAGGAATATCCTTGGGACAGCAGTAGGTTTGGAGAAAGAAGACACTACAGGAGGTTGGAAATACCTATTACATAGGGCAACTCTATCATAGGGCATGCAGACTTCCAGGCTGATGTTCTACCGTTTCTAAGAAACAGCCACCATCATTCACAACTATTTTGATCATTTTTCCCCGATTTCTTTTCCATTCTAAGATGTATGGAAATATTTTCATCACAAAAAGGGAAAAATAAAAATAGAGACAGATTGCAAATACCAATTGAGTCACGGGAAATATAGCAACCTCATAAAATGAATCAATCTTGGAAAAAGAATTCATGTGCAAGGACAAGACCATCAAAAGACAAATGCACTGGGTCAAAGTAGTATTCTAATACATTCTAGCATTTGAAAGGAACAATGCCATCTGCTGGTCTATACACAAAAAGAGGTGCAATATCCAAATACATGTTCAAATGGCACATTTCAAAAGGTAAAACAATGAACAGCAATCAAAGTTCCCTTGAACATTGCACTTCTATGGTTTAATACTATAGAAGATATGTTCTAAACAAGGCCAGCTAGTTTCGATTAACATGTCCTAGCCTTCGTACCAGTTCATTGACACGATCATAATACTCGTTATATTGGAGACAAGCCCAAGGTCAAAACATGAAAGACTTCAAAATTTTTACTCATCAATAGCATGTCTGGTAAATTAGACAATAAAGCATCTCTAGTTCTTTTGCAGTACTCTATTTTTACCCCTTTTTTATCCAATAGCATATTCATTTACTATATCATTGCATACTAATTCAGTTTCTCATATGACAAAAGATGTTAGATCACTGCACATAACAAAGATACACAGATTAGATATCTATCCGCCTGGCTTCTTTTTCTCTCTTTTCTACTTTTTATTTCCTCCTATTTCCAACCAGCCTACATTATCTTTTCTAGAGTTCCGTTTCACAATTTCATGAGTATAAAAGAGCAAACACGTTTCAAGCCAAAACTTGCTCTTTTTATGAATGAAAAAAAGAACTTAGGCAGTTTGCCATTAAAGCCACAGAAGGAAAAGGAAAGTAAAAAGACAACAAACAAAATGCTTAAAATTTTTCAAATGATGTTTGCAACCACTGGAGTTTATAATTCAACTGCAAAGTAAATCTAATTTATTTTCCTAAACCAACCAAATTTTTTATTTCATTCGAGTACAAGTAAAAGAATAATAACCATCTCAAGAAAATAAAATTAACACATAGTTAGTTTTACAAGAGGAGTCAGGAAGGGGAACAAATGCTTTTGTTTCTATCCAGAAGGAAAGGGAAGGGATAAGAAGAATTCTTATTTGAAATTTTTATCTTCTAATAGCGCTCTTGCTCAATTATAAATGCTTATTGCTCAGGTGATCATTAATGCCTTCAACTCATCTTCTCTTTCAGTCCCTCCATTCTGAAAGAGTACATATGTGAAAGTGAATTGGCATCATCCCTCCTAATTACTTCCCAACAGAGTCTTCATTTATTGTCTTTCCTCATATTCTTTCACAAATCTGCCCAGCCAAACATAGTGTAAATCCTTAAATTGCATTGTTAGAACTGATTAGATTAACCAACTTGGTGTAGTTAACTGAATTAAATTCAGCCAACGGGAAAAGGCTTCATTCAACTACTGTGCCACTGTATCATTAAGCTATGTATTTATTTTGCAACTAATCCAATAACTAGGATACTAAGCTTTCACATTTCCAAATTCTCTTATCACGCCAATCATCAATAGATAAAACATGCCAAATGACTCTGCCTAACACGCTTAAAGGAGTTAATACTGCGCGAACAAACATCACTCAATTTCAACAATAATTAAAATCTAAATAAGTATCCCAAACAACTCAATATATCAGAAAAAATCCTCCAGTCCACCGAAAACAAATTTAACAGAGATTTGAAATAACATACTCCTCATAAGCTTTACTACTTACCGGAGATGCAGTGGAAAGCCCAGCCATACGCCAAAACATGATGAATTCTAGAAAATTCGACCGCCAAAAAGCTTGAAAAAATCCTCCGGACCCAGATCTATTCCAACTCTGAAGCCCTAAGAGCCGAACTCCAGGTTATGAGGCTCCAGCACTCACAAACAACTCCTCCCTCCCTCCCTCCCTCGCAACCTTGAATGGAACCAAAACAAAAAACCAAAACCAACAGAAACCGCAGTGTTTGGTATCTACATAAACAGATTCGATAGAAATTTGGGAGTTGAAGAAACCCTAGATTTTGAGTGGATTAGATTCGATCGATTTCGAGAGATGAAGAAAAGAAAGAGAGGAAGAGGGCATAATAAGCAAAATGTGTACTGTGGCTGTGATCGCGGGACGGTGGGAGCATCGTACTTGGTAATCAATAAAATATAACCATTTAATCCCTTGTTCGCAATTTTCTTTTTTCTTTTTTTAATGCCAAACATAAACCAGAAAAATTAAAATGAGATAAAAATAAATCTCGATTAATAATTACTCCAGAATTAAATCATGTTGAAATTAGATGTATTATCTTAAAATTTAATAAATTTTTACTTAAAATTGATATTATTGAGAAAAAAATAATATTTCTCCTAAAATTTATTTAAGTTAAAATGTGATTTCTTAAAGAATACATAATTGATAAACTAAAATTAACTAAATTGATATTAAGAGTTTTAATAAATAAAGAGGAGAAAATAAGTGTTGATTACTTTAGTTATAATATTTTAAATTATGTTTGTTCGACGAAGAGAAAGAATATATAAAGATTAAGTTTTATTATATTAAAATAAAATTATAAAGAAGTCTTTTTTTTTTTAAGATAAAAAGATGAATAATTTATTCAGAGGATAAATCTTTATTATATATTGAATAGATTTATAAAGAAATAATATATATTTTTCTTGGTGAGAAGATGATTCAACTTTTCATTGAATAGTTTAAAACTTTAAATTATAGAATAATTAAAATACTCCTCCAAATTTCTGGGAAATTATAGAAAGCAATTAGAATAAGATTTTTTGTTTATTATATTTTGGAGTCTGTTTAAATAATAAAAATACATAAAGACACACTAGTACTTTTTCTTTTTTTTTCAAATTCTTCATAACAACTTGTTTAAAATGGAAAGAGAAAAGAAGATAAGATATAAATTATACGGGGAAAAAAAACAAAGACAAAAGAAAGGGAAATGACTTCAAGTTTAAAATTATTTAGAAGTTTTTACAAAAATATATATTGTGATTGAAAAATAGAAAGAAAAAAGGAAAGAGTTTTTCTAGAGTTCATTTTACACAAATAATCTTTTAATATAAAGTTTATTTTATTTTAAATATAACTATGTTCATTTTAAAAAATTATTATCAAACTTTTCACTTTTCTCCTCTTCAAGAGAGAAGCCCAATGA
>JAWZTD010000001.1:9964779-9977197 GCA_035221335.1 Echites panduratus | reverse complement strand
CTCTCTCCGGCCTCCTAGCTAATTATCAACTTATATATTTGTTTTTTTTAATAACTCAAGTTTCAATCTTACACTTGGTTAATCCTGAACCTTAAACATCTATTTCTAAGTCACCTGACGTATGTAAATTAAGGGATATGCACGAGATGGATTCCTCTGCATGAGGTCTGTACACTCCTACGCATAAGGAGCGCAACACTACAGACCTTACATCACTTCAAACTGCTCCGTCAATCCTCCCCTTAACATTACAACACCTGAACCTGTTTTTTAATTTTACAAAACCAAATTATATATATAAGCATATTCTTCCAAATTAAGATGAAAACGAACCTTTAACATATATGGTGATTATTATTTTAATCATAACATATAAAAATTAAATAGTGATCATATGTACATTCAAAATTGTTAATTAAAAATCATATTAGACTGCTCTGATGATAAAATTCCGTGTAAATTTAAAATTTCTAAGTTAAACTTTTTATTGCATATGCATATTAATTACAAAATATAAATAAAAGAATAATGAACATAAGAGGAAGAAGAAAAAAAAATCAAGAATTCAAAAATGATGATGATCATGGGCGGGTAACAAGGGAGACACCAAAGTAAGTCAAGGTAACCCATTGACTCTTTACGATGGAGGCTCCATCAAAATAAATGATTGATATATATATATATAGTCTATAGAGAGAGAGATATCTAACAAGACTATTGCATGCCTTGGATGCTTTTTCAAAAAATGTAAAAAAACCCTGCCCTTTTGTCGAAAAATGTCAACCTTGTGGAATCAAAAAGTCAATTGCTTTTCTCACCCATATATCCCTACTACCCCCTCAACATCAAAAACGCCTTATTGGGATTCTTTTGAGTGAAGGGATGATGGTGGTGGGGAATGGTGGTGGTGGGAAACACATTCAATTGTTAGCCAAAAACCAAAACAAAAAAAAAAAAGGAGAGTTGGGTGGTGGTTGGTGCAGCAAGCTATCGAAGCAAGGCAGCTGGCCGACCTGCTGTGTGTTTACATATACATATCTATAAAAGATATATAGAGACTTTACAGACATCCAATTAACGTTAATTAGATTAATATTCTTCTGTTAAGGTATATATTGGAAAATTAAGAAAATGTGAGCATGAAGCCTCCTCTTAGTTATCATTATATTTCTTTCTTCCTGAAATATTGGGCAATGCATGCACTTCTATAGCTGATGTATCTGTGCCATTTGGAAGGGGTGAATTAATCATTCATATCCATGCATATTAAACTAAATATATTTAAAATAAAATTTAAAAAAGAAAAGCATAATTATCAGCATCATAGCATATGTCAAATCTAGACATGCATGTACTAGAGAAACTTCAAAATGATTCTTCTCTATTTTTCTATATAGAAGAAGTACCTTACTAATTAAGGTAGATATATAATACGTATACATATTCTTCTGTGGTGCAATTTCTTTCATTCCCTCTCTTATTCTATAAATATCTTACACATTAATCTTGGAGTTTTCCTATTTTTTATATCTTTATTCGTATAGAATTTGGATCTAATTAATCAATCTTTAAATTAATTAAACAACATTAATCATTCGAAGACATCTCATTAGATATAATGACGAGGGCACAAAGCATAGATCTAAAATTTAAATCTAAGAGAAAAAAAAAAAGAGAAACATGATAATTATATAAGTTTTAAAAGCTTTGTGTCCCTAAACTCCATCACAGCAGTCACATGCTTCTAAAACTTCCCTTTTCTAATCCTATCGATTAAAGTAACCTAATTAATCTTAAAATTCCCCCACAAATCAATTACAATCTGTCTTATTTCTCTCTCACTTTTTAAACATTAATCACCCCTCTCATTTCATCATCATCTAGGAGGCATTTCATTGTCATGGCTTTGTTTAGAATCATAACACATATAATCTACAACTCATTTGGGACATCTAACTGCAACTAATTACCCCGTTTCTATTTCTTTTTCTTTTGGATCCCCAACCCTAGTTCACCTTCTTTAAAGGGTTCTTGCTGGCCCTCATATCATGCCTTAATTATATTCTTTAATTATTAATTGATTACAGCTTAACCTTCTTTAACATTCTATCTCATTGCATTTCCCATAACATATATTTCCCCAAGAATTGCGGCTGATGATTCATATGAATCCAAATAAGGTTATGTCAGAAAAATAAAAAACCCTTTTTAATTAATTTCCTCACATGAAATTAATTAATTAAGGAATAATTTAATACATTTTTTTGTGAAACAATGCTTAAATTAATTAAGTTTATGTGAATCTTATTGTAATTCTTAATTGATCAAATTTAAATTTTATCCATATGTACGTGTGAAAAATATTTTCGTTTGATGGTAATGTTACATATATATATATATTTTTTTGTGAAAACAATCTTCTCAACTTTTAGTATAATTAATTAGTGAATGGAACGTAATAATGATATCATGTTGAGAGAAGCATGCTTTGCTTTGCCATCATTCATAAGCACTTCTTAAAAAAAAAAATTCCTTCTCAATTATATGTTTGGTTTTCACTTTGAGTCTCAAACACAAGCATGAAAATACTGTGAAGTTCACTCTATATCTATATGTAATGCATAGTTAATTTCTTTAACAATCAAATTTAATAATCGACAATCTTATTTAAAATATATATTAAAAAAATTGATCAAATACGTATAAGATTTAATTTATCCTTTTACAATTTAATTTATAAAATATATTTATAAGTACATCATCATGTGCTCTAATATTATTTCCCTCTCAGGGACTTTTTGCTTATTCTTTCTACCTCTTTGGACTTTTTTTTTTTAATGTATATATAATAATAAAGATAATATATAGCGATCACATTATTGGTAGAGATTTTCAATTAATTATAAAATGCAATAAATATTCTAATTCAACAATATATAGAAACTTTAAGTCATCATTTTTTCGAGTTAAAAGTTGCTTTGAACAATATTTTCTTTTTCTTTTATATATACTTTTAAGGTATTAACTAGGAATATTTTTTTAAATTAAATTAATTTTAAAAAATTTCCTAAAATATATTTTTATAAAAAATCTCTTACGTTCAACGTGTTTAAAAATTGAAATGATTTATTTATTTTTGCTGGAAGAAATATTTTATTGTTATTTTAAAATAAATTAGCAGCTAGTGCCTCTCTATCAATCGAGAAGAGAATCCTATTGGTCAACCCGTTATCGTGGACCAATGAAATTCTCTGTTGTGGAAAAGGCCTTGTTGACTCTCTTGGTAGGTCCAACCATCATATAAGGTGATTTTTATAGTATCAATTAAGTTGGGTTTTTTTTTAATAAAATAATAATAAGTAATATTGTTTTAAATATTAATGAAACCTACTATTTTATCCAAAATAAAATATTTCTATTTATATTTAAATATTACAAAGTAAATGTCATTTCTTAAATTGATTAAAAGTTGATTACATTTACATTATTACTATATTCAAGTTTTTTATTAAGCTAAATTATTTTTTAAAAATTTAAGTAAAACATTTAATTACAAGATTAAGTGTTTACATACGGGGACATAGTTTATATATATATATATATATATTTAAGCAAGGAGCTATTATTTGTTTATGCTGACAGAACTCGATCCAAGAAGATGTGATTAGATTCAAACTTGATATTTATAATCAACATTTTCAAGCCACTTTGTCCATTGGGGTGTCTTTGAAGGGACAATAAGGGACTTAACTTATCCTTATCTTTAATTTGTTTTTCCTACTGATTTATATGGACTACTCTTTAAGAATTAAATGTAATTAAATATGTGATCCCATATAAAAACTTTCTAATTGCTCTTAGTTACAACACATTAATATCATAATATTATGTAATTTTTCATTTTATAATGTAATTCAAGAAAGTTTAAATATATATTATTAAACTTTGGATTTTCTATTATACATTTTTTATCCATTTTCTCGTCACATAAATAAAAATTTAACATTTGCTATAAACGATTAAGTTTGATTAAGTTTTTTTAAGGTTTAATGACTTATAAATGTGTGTGAAGAGATCAAAAAACTTTTTTTCTTTGGGTTACCCAAATCACCACTAATTCCTTCCTTCACAATTTTTTATCCAACCACGGTAAAGGAGATTTTTCCTTGACAACCCATTTTCTCTTTATATTTTACATTAGAGCAACTGAGGAGGAGGAAGAAATGACAGAGCATTTTTTACTTTCTAACTAGAGCAATAAATATATATATATATATCTATATCACTTATATGAATGGAACAGAATCATTGCCCGTACAATTTATATGAGAAAATTATGTAGGATGACAAAAATTAAACTCAAAAAAGTTTTTCTTTCATATAATTTTGAAGTTTTAAGGTCACCATTAAGAATTTAAACCCTTTTTTTCCTATCATAGTCATGATGTTTTTACATAATATGGTCTTGCTAAAAGATTATATAGTCTCATGTCTCATAAAATATATAATCTATGAATTTTTTTTTATATAAAGTAAAACCTAATTAGGGGCTTGATTGGTAATACCATTTGAGCCTCCATTATCCATCTATCACATAAATGCATGTGTTAATTAGATTTCGTTTTTCATTTAAAAATAAAAAATTTGATTCATCCCATGTAGATAAATTTTTCAATTTAGATTTATGTGGAATTTTTCATTTTTGAACAAAAAAATGAATTCTAATTTAAATATGTATTTTATAGAATTAAATGACATAATCTAAATAGATAATGTATCTAATCATTGTCTTTAAAATTCACATGAATATAACTCATGACATAAATTTTTCAAAATCAGATCTTTTTTATGCTCCCTTCCCCCCAAGCAGCAGTAAAAAATCACTAGATGCACATAATCAATCTATTAACATGGCCACATATATGTTTGAATATGGGAAGGCATGCATTGCATGCTATGAGCCAGTGGATGTAAGGCATCATGATTCATGACCACACTATGACAGAGGACAGAGAAAGTTGTATCATGGATTCAGAGAGAGAGTAGCTGTAAGCTTTTTCTTTTTGGCTAGAGAGAGAAAACTACAACCACCTAACAGCTGCCCATGGTTGCCTAAAAGAGTGTATAGCAGTCTGCTACAAATAAAAATAGCTCCTCTGCATTCCACTTATTCCCCTCTTCAATCTTTTCACTGTTATGTGTATAAAATCTTGAAATTATAGATAAATGCTCACATTTATTGTGAGGGAAAAAACAAAACACAGCAGGATTGATGTTCTTTCTTTTTTGAATTTTTTGAGTTTTTCTTTTAAAGAAAAATGATCAGAAAAAGTTGACTAGACACCTGCTGCTCATTTATTTGGTATTTTTTTTTGGGTTGGTGTTTTGTAACTTTGTCTTCTCCCTTCCCAATTTTCCTTTTATCTGTATGTAGTATATTTACGCAGTAGCTTTCTCTCCCTTGCTCTAAAATTCTCTTAGACTGGAGACTAATAAGATAAAAGCCAAAGGGAGGGTTTGTTTTTGCTCTATTCAAGTTATTTCCGAACTGGGTCTGTTTGCCCTTTGCTCCACAAAATTCTTATTCTCATCTTTGAAAGGAAGAGAGAAGGGGGGGAAAAAGGAGCAATCTTGATGAGTGAGAGAGGAGGCTCTCTTTGGAGGAGAGAGCCTGCCTGCACATGCAAGCAAGAAAAAACCCACCATTTTCGGTATCTTCAGTAGTTTGTGTTCTTGGTTAAACAGTGAAATCAAGGGCAATCGTTTGGTTTTACAACTTTGTTCTGGGTTTTTGGTCTTTTTATGGCTCTTTCTATTCACAGAGAAAACAGTGCTGGAAGTAACAAACAAATGGATTCGAGCAAGTATGTGAGATACACACCTGAGCAAGTTGATGCCTTGGAGAGGGTCTATGCAGAATGTCCAAAGCCTAGTTCTTTAAGAAGGCAGCAGCTCATTAGGGAATGCCCTATTCTTTCTAACATTGAGCCTAAACAGATCAAAGTCTGGTTTCAGAACCGGAGGTATATGTCAAGAAACCAACATTTTTTAATATTAGTGTGTTAACTTTACTCTTTTATGCGTTTCTTCCTGTCTTACCTTGGCACTGTGACTGACTTCATTTTGGAAGGGTTGGCCTCATATGGCACTTACACATTCACTTTAATTTTTTAAGGCCACAAAGTGGATTCATTAGGGATATTGATTTTTTCCTCAAGTAAAATTCATTCATATGGTTCACTGAGTGAGTTAATTCGAAGAGATATTCAGACGGATCTGGTTTTAATTTTACATGATTTGTGTTATTTTCTTTTCATTCTCCATCGTGCTTCTCTACATAGTCTTGTTCTTGCATAAGCGGCATTCTTGAAGTGCTTCTTGTATCAGACTGGACAGGGAAAAAGAAGCTTGACGATTTCTCTATGGTCAGTCTGTATCTGTTCGGTTGTAGTTGATGAGGATTTCGTCTTCTTAAGTCCAGAATCTACTATCACACCTCTTATGGTGGAAGCTAGTGAATGAGGTTATATTCCGATTTTGTACAGATGATGGATTTTCTCAATTTTCTGACTCACCTCAGGTCCTTGAGCTAGCAGCCCTTTGTTGCAATAGGGATTTTCATGTTTCTTGAACTAGGATTTGACTTTGCCTCTATAATTGTTATCTAGATATATGTATGTTATGTATGCATATTCTTTTGTTGTCTCTGTACTTGTGGACTTTAAAAGGTTCTAAAGAAAAGAAACCATTTGTTATGATGAATGTAGTTCTTCCAAAATATTGAATGAAAGTCCTTATGAATTTGTCTTCTGCTCTCTTCTCAAGATAGATACACTTGTATGTGCTGGACTGCTCTTGTTTTTGCTTTGCAGTAACTGCATTCCTACTCAATCATCTTAGTATTTTTTTTTAATAGATTTTCCTTCTTATATTGTGGCTATATTTCATAGTAAATGTACTAAAGTTTTCCCGTCATTTTGCATCCCGGGAGTATCATTTTTCCCCCCGATTCTCTTGCCTCGTTTGGGAAAATGATTTCTTTTTCAATTCTATTTCTTTCTCCTTCTCAAGTATTATCCTTTTTGTCTTGTTTGAGAAATTGATGATAATGTGGATTTTGATCTTTGTGCTTCCTCTTAGTATCAAAGAACTTCTGTTAGTTTCTTTTGTCCGGTTAAAGAAATATTCTTTTACATATAATGAATTGTCAGCTAGCTGTTTAACCTTTGCTTATCTCATTTGATGTGTCGAGGATTTTTTCTATTATGGACCTGGTCTATGGTCCCATCCATGGATCATGTGGTCACAATTCAACCACACCAGGGACTGTCTATGTCAAAAAATGTGGCCCCACATGTGGATCCTGGTGCGGTTGAATTGTTGCACATGGTCCATAGGTGGGGCCATGGACTAGGTCCATAATAGAAAGAGTCATTCAAGAGTTGGTGAATGTATTTTACTCTTAATAACCTAAGCTTTTATACTAATTAATGACAATTTGGCCTCATATGTTATGAGATAATTAAGAGAAATTTTAATTGTTTTCATTTTATAGGTGCCGTGAAAAGCAAAGGAAGGAAGCTTCTCGATTGCAAACTGTAAATAGGAAGCTGACTGCTATGAACAAGCTGTTGATGGAAGAAAATGACAGGCTACAGAAGCAAGTGTCACATCTAGTTTATGAGAACGGCTATATGCGCCAACAGCTGCATACTGTAAGTTAACCTGAATTACATGTCAAGTCTTATTCTAGATTATATATTCTCTATGTTCTTCATTCATGCTTTGGTTTTGGAGACTTGGTTCTATTTAAAGTTATCCAATATAATTTAGGTTTGTGCGAAGTTTTTATGGAAGAAGAATTCACATTTTGCATTACAGACTTGTCTATCTTAAAAGTTTGGAATTTTTTCAATTAGGAACTCTTAAGTTCATTTTGTACTTTCTGCATTGGAACAGGTAAGTACAACGACCACAGATACAAGCTGTGAGTCTGTGGTCATGACTGGTCAAAATCAACAGCAAAACCCAACACCTCAGCATCCCCAGAGGGATGCAAGTAACCCGGCTGGGTAAAAGTTTCTTGACCTCTTGCACTTCTGTTTGCTGGCATTATCTAGATTCCTGGATGTTTAGGGGTATTTTTGTTCCATAGCTAAGGCAGCCACTTTCTTGTTTCCAGTCTTCTCGCTGTAGCTGAGGAGACCCTGGCAGAGTTTCTCGGTAAGGCTACTGGAACTGCTGTCGACTGGGTCCAGATGATTGGGATGAAGGTATGATTTTATATTTTGAGTTTTTTGTTGAACACCTGGGAAAGTAATGCTCATGTTTTCTTCTGTAATTTCTAGCCTGGTCCGGATTCTATTGGCATTGTTGCTGTTTCCCGCAACTCAAGTGGGGTAGCAGCTCGAGCCTGCGGTCTCGTGAGTCTAGAGCCCACGAAGGTATCTCTTTAATTTTATGCCTGTTTTATCGTGTTAAGTGTAAGAAAACTGTGGCCAATCAAATTTGTGGTAAAACTTGCTTCAGATTGCTGAAATCCTCAAAGATCGTCCATCTTGGTTCCGCGACTGCCGTTGCATTGATGTTCTGAGTGTTATCCCTACAGGAAATGGTGGGACCATAGAGCTTGTGTACATGCAGGTTTGCCATCTTTGTAAACAAAATAAAACTGCACCTTCTATCTCTTCAGCAATCTTTTGCCTTTATTAAGTCTGAGGCTTCAGCATTTGGTTGGATTTTGACATTTGTGTTTCTACAGACATATGCTCCTACAACATTGGCAGCGGCTCGTGACTTTTGGACATTGAGATACACTACAAGCTTGGAAGATGGCAGCCTTGTGGTACGCATATTGAGTATGCCATTAAAGTGGTATTTCATAATCTAAAGTAAAAAAAGAAAATGTAGAAATGATGTTTTACAAAGTTTTGTTCACAATTGTATTACTTCTTTATTTTAATGAGATTTGGGTGTTAGGAATGCCATGTTCTGGTGTATGTAAGATTTTGAAATACCCTGGTTATAAATTCAGCTTGTAGGTAATTGAAAACGTATTATTCTGTTGATTCACAGATATGTGAGAGGTCTCTGACGTCTTCTACTGGTGGCCCAACTGGACCTCCGTCAACATGCTTTGTCAGGGCTGAAGTGCTACCAAGCGGATGCCTGATAAGGCCTTGTGAGGGTGGTGGTTCCATTGTTCATATTGTTGATCACTTTGACTTAGATGTCAGTATTTCTACAGCCAATCACAATATTTGTATTCATTTTCCCCTGCTCTCTACACTCAGAACTAAACTGTTATCTGCTGCAGGCTTGGAGTGTTCCTGAAGTGTTGAGACCACTTTATGAATCATCTAAGATCATTGCACAGAAGATGACTATGGCTGTGTGTAACTTTCCCCGACTTGCTTTCTTAAAATTTTATTTATCATACTATTCCTAATTAAGTTTGAGCCTTATTCACAGGCCTTAAGACACATACGCCAGATTGCACAGGAAACAAGTGGAGAAGTTCAATACAGTGGTGGTCGCCAACCTGCTGTGTTAAGAGCATTAAGTCAGAGATTGTGCAGGTAAAGAAACTAATCCATCTTGTGGATGTTCTATGCTAATGCAATCTGCATTAACCTTACTCAGAAGGTAACATTTATCATTTTATTCTGGTCACTTTGATGATACTACAGAATGAACAAGCCATAGGCCCCCTCGGGGGAGTTATTTGTGAGTTTATTTTATTTTATCTCTTTTTAGATAGCTTGAAAAGACCTATTTTTATGCCCTTCTCCTTGATGTTTTCCATATTGTTGGGGGTTGCTGAAAGTGCTTGGAAATGTTTCTTAGGGGGTTCAATGATGCTGTTAATGGATTTGTTGATGATGGTTGGTCTATCATCGGTAGTGATGGCGTGGAAGACGTGACTATTGCCATAAATTCCTCTCCAAGCAAAATAC
Source organism: Echites panduratus (assembly GCA_035221335.1). Lineage (NCBI taxonomy): Eukaryota > Viridiplantae > Streptophyta > Magnoliopsida > Gentianales > Apocynaceae > Echites > Echites panduratus. The sequence continues at coordinate 9,967,241 of JAWZTD010000001.1, read as the reverse complement.
TTGGTTCTCAGTATAGCACCCTGTCGATGCTACCAACTTTTGGAGGAGTCATGTGTGCAAAGGCATCAATGCTTCTTCAGGTGAGTGTATTTGGTTTGCAGTGTATCAATGCATATATTCCTTATTTCTCAGTGAATGAGAATTTTCATTACAGATGATTTTCATTCTTTACTCTGAATCATATCTATGATTCTTAAGAGTTTTGATCTTAAAATTTTGGCAGAATGTTCCTCCTCCTTTACTTGTTCGTTTCCTGCGGGAGCACCGCTCCGAGTGGGCAGACTATGGTGTTGATGCTTATGCTGCTGCATCTCTGAAAGCTAATCCTTATGCTGTTCCTTGTGCAAGACCTGGTGGCTTTCCTAGTAGTCAGGTTATTTTACCGCTTGCTCAAACCATGGAGCATGAAGAGGTATTGAAGTTCTCAGTTTTTTCTTGTTAATTCCCTCATATTGGCATGGTAATTTATAGTACATTCTGCAATCTGTGAAACCATCTGTGTTTCCTTAAAATCTAGTTTCTGGAGGTGGTTCGCCTGGAGGGTCATGCATTTTCCCCCGAGGACATAGCTCTCTCGCGTGATATGTACTTATTGCAGGTTCTATACTGAAAATTATTTACCTAATAGAATATGCTCCTTCATGTTTAAAGTAGTTTGGATATTGATATATCGCTCTCTTGCATTTTACATTTACTCAACAGCTCTGCAGTGGGGTTGATGAGAATGCTGCAGGTGCCTGTGCTCAGCTTGTTTTTGCACCTATTGATGAATCTTTTGGTGATGATGCACCACTGCTACCATCCGGTTTTCGAGTTATACCATTGGATCCTAAAGCAGTTCGGTGACCTTCCTTTTCTTGCAATGATTTATTTCCAATTCTATCTTACCTTTTTGTGGCTGTCTAAATATGGTTCTATTTGAGTTTGAGTGGTTGCAATGTGCACTGGTAGTATAAACTGAACCCAAGAAATCTAGAAGGGGTTGCTTATTTAGTAATCAGGACTCAGATAAACTCCGATGGCAGCAATGTCATTAGCAAACAACTTGTTTCCGTCTCCTTTCCAATTGCCTTTACCTTCATTTTCTTGCAGCATGTTAAACACAATCATGTTTTGTATGATTCGTCATCTCTCGTTTTGACTTTCTCTACGTCGCGTAGGATGGCCCTGGAGCAACTAGAACGTTGGATTTAGCTTCTACACTTGAAGTAGGGACTGGTGGAGCACGTTCAGCCGGTGAAACTGACTCAAAGGATTACAATCTTAGATCAGTGTTGACTATTGCTTTCCAGTTCACTTTTGAGAATCACTATCGCGACAGTGTAGCTGCAATGGCTCGTCAATATGTTCGTAGTATTGTAGGCTCTGTTCAGAGAGTTGCTATGGCTATTGCACCATCTCGGTTAAGCACCCAGTTGGCACCCAAAACCCTTCCTGGTTCTCCAGAGGCTGTTACTTTGGCAAGATGGATCTGGAGGAGTTATAGGTATGATCTCAAGGGTTTCTTTTGTCTTCCCCAGCCCCAACCCCTCCTCTCTGAGGAGCTGTTGGTAATGTCATTTGATCAAGAGAACAGTCCTTAATTTTAGTATTCCAGAGGATTCCTTGACTTACATCTTCCTTATCTTTTTGGCCTTCTAATTTTGTTTTTCTCTCTGACTGTCTTTGAAGCATTTCAAGGCCAAACATGGAGTTGTTGGCTTCCTTGTTTATCTTTGTGTTATCAAAATATTAGTTAGTTAGAATGGCTTCCTATCTTTCTGGACATTACAAATGGATTCCTGATTTGCTTTCATTTTTTAACACTTGCACTTTAGTGTGCACACTGGGGGAGAGCTGCTTCAGGTAGAGTCAAGTGCAGGTGATGCCGTTCTAAAACAGCTGTGGAACCATAGTGATGCAATAATGTGCTGCTCGGTTAAGGCCAATGTGAGTAGTTCTGTTTCTCAATCTTCATCGTTCGTGTCCCTTTTTCAGTTTCATCAAGATCGAAAGCATTTACTTAAAAGATAAAAACAAACTTCTAAATGCAGGCATCTGCAGTCTTCACCTTTGCTAACCAGGCAGGTCTTGACATGCTCGAAACAACATTAGTGGCCCTTCAAGATATAATGCTCGATAAAATCCTTGATGAAGCTGGTCGAAAGATGCTCCTTTCTGAGTTCTCCAAGATAATGCAGCAGGTTAGATTCTCCTTCCATTTCATCATCGTCATCGTCATTCAGATATAGCATGATCGATATGATTGATTTTGTTTTCCATCAATGCAGGGTTTTGCGTACCTCCCAGCCGGGGTTTGTGTATCCAGCATGGGTAGACCTGTGTCGTACGAACAAGCTGTGGCCTGGAAGGTTCTTAATGATGATGATGCAAACCATTGCCTGGCCTTCATGTTTATGAACTGGTCTTTTGTCTGATTATAGTAGCAGAAATTGGCATTATTATGCCCATCAGTCGACTTA
>JAWZTD010000001.1:9949816-9960378 GCA_035221335.1 Echites panduratus | reverse complement strand
AACTAGTTAATTTTATTGTCAATTTTCTGTCTCATAGCTCTCACCGTGCTAGTCTCACTGCTGGAGCTGAGACCTTTGGTTATATTGCTTGCAAGGAGAACTTTTGTGGTCAATGCAAGATTCTTTGACTGACTTTAATGAAGATTCTTGGGCTGAATTTAAGTTAGTTGGCAACTCTCTGTTTGATAACATCTCTGAGTTAATTGACATGCATCTATATATAAAGATGACATCTAACTCAATGCAAGAAATATTATAGGAAATATATTCACTTATGTTAGTAAAGGGTGACTGCAGACAGAAGCATGGCTGCTAAAAACTGACAGAATCCAGCTTTTTGTCCCAATCTCACTGTCTCTCTGTGAGACTCGCAGATAAGGGATAGCGGTAGATGAAAAGATAAAGCAATCAAATATTTAATAGTGAATGTTGTAAATATCTTGTTAGATGTTTGTTATTTTTTATTTATTTCTCATAATTAGTTAGGATAATCTCCTAAAGAAGTAAAGATGCATACCAGTAGTATAAAAAATAACGGTGAATGGGAATTTCCCCATTTCTCTATTTTACAACTTTCTTTTGATACTAACCTTAACTCTATAAACTTGTGCTGCAAATTTCCTTCAGACCAAATCTATACAACTCCCCCCCCCCCCACACCCCCCCAAAAAAAAAAGAAAGCAGTAGTTGAAGCCAGTCCCCTTTTTGGTGTAATTATCTAATCCAAAGCAGGAACTTTTTGTTGGATAACTTCAGCTAACTCTACTGCCAATTCTATAACAACCTTTTGGCTGATCCACATTTGGCCGGGTAGCCAGACCTTGTGAAGCAATACAAGAAATAATTGACAATGTATGAGGTGTAGAGTACCATTTGTTGAGGAAATAATTCCTGTGAGTTAAGCAGTTGCTGGAAGGCTAAGGAATTCTAAGATCTGCCTTCTCGCTCCGTTCTTTGCTTCACAACAAACTACTCTTTGTTTGCTACTGTTCATATTGATCAACCAGTCGTTTGTTGATCTTGAGCATAAACATCTAAATTCCTGAAATTTTCAACTCCGTTGCATGACAGAATATCCCTGTTACTGCTATGATATGGTAAATTATTTTCGTCTGTCAGCTTTGATGGTTTCCAGTTCTATATCATATGCATGTATGTCAGAAACACTATTAGTTTCAAAGCATCTCAACTTTGAAAACTTATGAGATGCAAAAATATATCACCTGTTATCCTAACCAGTATAAAAATATGAGGTACTTAATGAGAATGCTATGACATATACATACCTGTCTTAATATAAGCTCTTTTTTTTTTTCCCGAGAAATAATATAATCCATCTATAGTTATTCCTTCAAAGTGATTAGAAACAAGGATGTCACCTTTGATGTAAAATTTACTCTGAACTAATTATTTACCTTTTGAGATTAAAAAGAATCTAGAAATTCATAAAGTTAATTGTTATCTTGTAACTTACAAATTATTAGGGCTTTGATGAGTGACGTTAAGCTTTACATTTTTCTGCGCCAACATTAAGTCAAAAGAACAGTGCAAATGAAAACAAAAAAACATATATCATATGAATAATGTATATTATGTATTCAGATAATTTTTAATCTGGTTTGGAGTTAAGAATAGGAACAGAGCTTTCCATCAGCTTCAAATTGGTTTTAGCTGTGCATGAACTTGACTCATTTATCTTCATGCTTTGACCAAGCTTTTGATGAGCTGTTCCTCAAAATTTTTGTTTCTTGACTCACTAACATATATACCGGAAATTGATTTAAATTTGGAATATGACTGTTGGTCACTTTCCTTTATGGCAGATAAGTCATAAAACAACTGATCATCATAACTTTACACGTGTGCTTTTAGCTCATGAAACTGGAGCATGATTTCTTTTGATGTAATCTGGCTTTGGGCGAGAATGATTATTATCTGAAATGGACTTTAAGAAATTATGTATTATAACTTCTGAATAACCTGAACGAGTTCTGATTGTTTGTTTCCATTTCAGCTTGGTAGCTTGGAAAATGTATTGCGGTAAAAAGAAGATTATGGAAATCTTATGAAGTTTGTATTTCAAAATCAAATAAACTTCCCCTTTAATAGCCAATCTCTAATGCTTACTCTTCTGCTTTTCAAGAATTTCAGCTTCAATGCAGTTTGATGGAATACTCTCCGTGGTATTTGATAAATGATATGTCTTTTTCAGATGATGAAACTGATGAACAAAGTCATGGAGAATCACAGATACAGTCTCCATGCCAACTCACTGGTATGTCTCTTCCTGCTGTGACAGCACCAGGCATGCAATATGTGGCACCCCCACAAATTGGAACAACAAATTCTCTGGTAAAGTTTTGAAGTAGGGAAACTTTAAATATGTTGCCAACATCCAATCAGAATTTCTAATAGTACATGGTCTTCAGGATCTTAATTCCTTAAATTTTGTATAAAATAGTTGCAACCGAAGTCACTTTTTCTGTTTTTATTCCTATTTTTCATTGATGAACTTTTATTTTAATCTCCATGATGTTTGGGACATAGAGGTGAGGATGAGTCTCAACTTCCTTGGGGCTTGCTCAGAACTCAATAAAGGAGAAAATTCTTTTGAAAGAAGCTTGGAGAGTAGAACTTGATAGGTCCTTTTCAAATCTTTTAAGTATCTGAGAAAGAAGAACTATTAAACTTTTCTTTACGAATGTTACATCTACCATTTCTTAGTTGAACTTATGTTGTGTTTTATGCATATGTAATAGAGGAACACGGCATATCCATAGTTCCATACAAGAAGCTCAAACAATGTCTTGCTTTAGACACAATGAAGATTGCATATTTTTCAAAATGTTTTAACTCCAAGTGTTCTAAACTTGACAATCTCAGTTTTTGACTATCTCAATTATGTGTCCTACACTTGATAATCATGACTAGTTATTAATATTTTTTTCCTAAGCAAAAGGCTTCAAGTACCAGGCAGAACATGCTTCACATTTCTTCATTCTCTAAATTACATTTCTTTTTTACAGGCTCAAACTGCTTACCCATACCCGGATCCTTACTATAGGAGCATCTTTGCTCCCTATGATACTCAGCCTTATCCTACACAACCGTATCCTACTCAACCAATGGTATTTACTTTTGTGTTTAGATGCCATTGGCAATACAAAGTGGTAAAATTGGAAAGATTTTATTTAGCCAGCTCTCAAGGATAACCGGTGACTACGTGACCATTTTTTTATTCAGGTACACCTTCAATTAATGGGAATTCAGCAGGCTGGTGTTCCTTTGCCATCTGATGCAGTTGAGGAGCCTGTTTTTGTGAATGCAAAACAATATCATGGAATCTTGAGACGGCGACAGTCTCGTGCCAAAGCTGAATCAGAAAATAAAGCTCTAAAGTCTAGGAAGGTATGCTGTATTGCTTTTGCATTTTGAACTTTAGTTTTAATCTAAGCTAGCTTGCTTGATTCTTTTAAATGTTTTAATGTTAGGAAAGCCATTTAATTGGCTAGCATGGAAATGCACCTTTGCACATATGACGTGTCACTTCTTATCAAGTAACATTTTAAATAAATTAATCAAATATCAATTATTCTCGACATTTTGGACAGAGTATCTAAGTGATTTGAATTTAAGTAATAAATTTAAGAGGCACTTCCATAAAATATGAAAATGAAATTCTAATGGAATTCATGGGACTTGTTAAACTTGAAGATGATTTTTTTTTATTCTCACGTGGTTAAAAAAAAGAAAGTCAAAAGACATTTTTGGACAATATGCTATTTTGACTACTATCTTTCTTCTGATATCCATCTTCTATCATCAAGAATCTGGAGTCTTACCAAGCATACTCATTTGGCAGCCTTATTTACATGAATCTCGACATTTGCATGCACTGAGAAGGGCAAGAGGAACTGGAGGTCGTTTTCTGAACTCGAAGAAAAATGAAAACAAGGCAAAAGAAGCAGAATCGGGTGATAAACTCCAGTCAAACATCAATCTCAACACCGAAAAGACTGATCATCCATCAGCAAATCCTACATGATAGGCTCTCATCCACCTTAGAAATACATCATCACCATCATCATCCAATAGAAGAGGGAAGGGCAGTGGGTTGCAAGCTTAGAATCTCTTAGTTCTGCAGGATTACAGCATAGGCTTTGTAATTTTTAGTCGGTTTGTATAGAAGTGAGAAACAGGCGAGGCATCCAGGGTTGTTTTCTTGAATGCCCTAGAGTTGAATAGGCAATGGTTTGGTGGTTGTGCTTACTCCCTCCCTAGATACCTTGCAAAGTCAAGATTTCTTCCCTCAGTATGAGTTTCATTTGGTTAGGAAGATAAGTTTGATGTTTCTGTGCAGTGTATGGCTCTGATCATTGGATTTTTATTGTTTGAATATTAACCAATAAATCTGAAGTTTCAACTAAGCAAGCTTGAGTACTTCAGCTGTAAAGAGTAATCAATGATAAAAGATAAATTTGGAGGGAACAAAGGGTAGTTATGTTTGTTTTTTCAAACATGTCTCAACCCGACTTTCGTGATTTAGTTCCTGACTTTTTAATTACAGGTGTTTACTAAGATTCACAATTAAAATTTTATTTTAAATTTAATGATAACCGAATAAATCAAACAGTGAACAGGTATGACTTTGGTCTCATGGCTTAACCACGCAACTTGGCTGCCTAACTGACTCTTTGGGGCTGCTTAAGGCCGCGCCCGGACCACCTAAACTCTACCTTCTTCAAAGGATTTTCTAAGAGCCTAACATGTAATCATTGAATCCCCACATGCCACTCAGAATCTCAAGTAAAAAATTTTGAAATCCAAAGATTGAGGTTTTGCCTTCATTATTATTTTTTTTTAAAAAAAAGATCTGTCCTTAATCATTAATAATAAAATGGTTTAATCTTTAAATAAAAAAGAGAAACCAAAATGCCAATTGTTCTTGGCTTTGTTGTTTCTTGACTCTAATTGGTTTTCCAATTCCAAATCCCTCAATTTGATTGGGTGCACTGATTGAAAAGCCACTCCCGGTGTTGTCTCTGCTTAAGCCCTGACCTTTGCATATTTCCAAAGGATCAATTGCAAGCACGTTTCCCAAGTCTGAATTCAATCTGATTCTACGTATATAAATATACAAAGCCCATCAATTTTATTCTCTTCACCATCATTTTCTCTCAAAACCCTCCATAAAACTTACTGAGAAGACTACGCAAAGTTGTCTTTTTTGCTTTTGGTGTTGCATTTGTGATCTGATGATGGCTCAGGCAACTCTCTCACAGGTGAATTTGATGGGTTCTTTCTTTTACTCAGTAAAATTTTCCCCGTCTCTTTATCTGAGTTCTTGATTAAATTTGGCTATGTTTTGCATGTGCTTGCAGGTCTCTGTTGCTGCTGTGACGCCTAATCACAGCGACTCTTTTCTCAAGAGATCCACGTTGAAGGTCCGACAATTGTCTTTTGCTTTTACCTTGAGTTTATGGAATGTTACTCTTAAGAGTTTTTTTTTTTTTTGTTTTTTTGATCTTCTGGTTTCCCTCAAAAAGACTAGGTTTTGCTGATCACTTATGGTTTAAAGAAGCTGTTTTCCTCCAATTCTTTATTAGGCCTTTAATTTTCAAACTTGATTGTTTTTCAGTTTGTTTGTTTTGTTTTCTTTTTCCTTTTGCGGAGGGGTTTTCACTGTTACAAGGTTTTGGTGAAAATCTGTTGTAGCTATTAATAAGGTGAGAAGGTTTTATGGGAATGATATACTTGTAATTGACATTTCTTGTGGTTCCTTACTGGTACTAGGTCCTTGATCATGGTACATTAGTTTGACTAGTGGGGACTTGAAAATTTTGCTAGAAGCTTTTTGTCTTTGACTTTAGTTCATTTGAGGTTCTTTTCTTTGCACAACATCCCAGATTGATGATGCTTCAAGCAGTCAAACATTGAACTTAAGCTAGGAATATAGTCCACAATTTCTTCTTCTTTAATAGTTGATGATCTTATCTAAAATTACTTGCAAACTATAAGCTGTGTATTTTTAGATTTTCACTAGTTAATTGTATTACATCATGAATTTTATGTAATATATTGCATCCTTGTATTTTGGTTGCTCTGCATAATTCTGTTTATGCGGTCTTCGCTCTACAACAATTGAAAGGCAAAAAAAAAAAAAAAAAGGGTTGTTGGATATCCTTCATCAAAAGACACTGTTCAATTGATTCGTATAGGTGATCCTATACCTGGAGCAAAAGATTTCCCCTGGTTCTCTGCAGTCAGCTCAAGATATTTAGTCTTTCATTTCTAGCTTACTTTTGACAAACCTCGGTGGGTTCATTGGTTATACTTCCATAATTCTCTATCCTGTGCATTCTCAAGGCCTCTCAGGCCTCTGCTTTCCATGTCTATGATATAAATTTCTTTATTTCTACTTTTCTCTTTTGGTATATTTCTGGATATTTCTTCTTTTGAGCTGATCAGATGCATAACCTTCATTCAATTGTGATAGTTTCAAATGAAAAAATGTCTTCCCATAATCTGATATTTAGTATTACAGATCATATTGGTGTTATGCATCATTATATTTTAACAGTTTGGAGCTCAGTTTCTGATAAAATAGAATTTTTCTTTATTGCAGACAAATAATGTGAGCTTCTGTGAGAAATCATGCATCTCTGGATTACATTTTGACGTGAAATCCAAGAATGTGCAGTTCAGAAGTAAACCTGTTCTTTGCATGTCAGTGCAACAAGCAAGCAAACCTAAGGTTGCAGTTTCACCTTTATCACTTGAAGATGCAAAAGAGCCTCCTATGCACTTGTTCAAGCCAAAGCAACCTTATACAGCAACCATTGTATCTGTCGAAAGACTTGTTGGGCCAAAAGCTCCTGGAGAAACCTGTCACGTTGTGATTGATCATGGTGGCCATGTACCTTACTGGGAAGGACAAAGTTATGGTGTCATTCCTCCTGTAAGTGGAACTTCCTAACTTCATTTATCTTATTGATAACCTTTTAATGACTTGTAAAGCATAATTAGATTTAACAGAAAAACAAAAAGAGGAACTAGTATCACAATTTAAGTTTAGCAGCTTGAAAGCTTTTGCTGGATGACTCTTTAACTACCATCTGGGGTTAAAACTTTTAGCTTATGGAACAGCATCTTAAAAGAGCTTCTTTCTGGCTGAAATCATGATCATGGATCCTCCTTGTTTGAAGACCTATCCTCAAAAGTTGATTTCTTACTTTGAGAAAATAAATTTTAATGTTCATCTATTTCATCTCTATATATTTCTGCGATGTATCTCAGCTATTGTTGACCTGGTTACATAGTAATCATTTATGTATATAACTCCTAGATATATATTTTCTAATTCATTGTTTATCACCTTGCAGGGAGAAAACCCAAAAAAGCCAGGGAATCCCCATAATGTTCGCCTATACTCAATTGCCTCCACTAGGTATGGGGACTCATTTGATGGCAAGACAGCCAGTTTATGCGTTCGGCGTGCTGTATATTATGATCCTGAGACAGGAAAAGAAGACCCTTCTAAAAATGGTGTTTGCAGCAATTTTCTGTGTGATTCAAAGCCTGGGGACAAGGTTCAGATCACAGGTAATTAAAAGAAATTTTGCTGAAACTGGCCCTGATTCAATGATTTGATTTGTTTTGCTGAATAGATGAATAAATTTATTCATGCATCTGAACTAAAATCTGTCATAAATCTGTTTCTGCTCATGGACCCTGTGCTCTGCTTCTTGAAATTGGTACTTTCAGTGGTGGTAGACCTTTGAATGTTCATTCTCATCTATCCTCTTGTAAGGTGATTTTGACCATCAGATTGCAGGAGTTTCAACCATAGCCATAATTCAAAATATTGAAACTGGTTTACTTACATTCGTGCTGTCTTATTGCTTAAGTTGTCATCTTTATTTAGATCCTGCTTTTTCTCGCCTGAAGTCAATTGTCGAAGAGATGTTTTCATTCCATTCTTTCACTATCTTTCTGGATATTTAGTTCAACACAACAGATGCTATGATGTAATGTAACTACCGATGGGTTTCATGTCAATGGTCATAGAGTAATGGCTTCTTTTTCTGTCCAACTGATTTTCATTGAAATCTTTTCAGGTCCTTCTGGCAAGGTTATGCTTTTGCCAGAAGATAACCCAAATGCTACTCACATTATGATAGCAACTGGTACTGGTGTGGCTCCTTTCAGAGGGTACCTTCGGCGAATGTTCATGGAATCTGTCCCAACGTTTAAGTATGGTGGCCTTGCTTGGCTCTTTCTAGGGGTAGCAAATAATGACAGTCTTCTTTATGATGATGAATTCACTTCATATCTTCAGGACTACCCAGATCATTTTAGATATGACCGGGTTCTTAGCCGAGAGCAAAAGAACAAGAATGGGGGGAAGATGTATGTTCAAGATAAGATTGAAGAATACAGTGATGAGATCTTCAAACTTCTGGATAATGGAGCCCACATATACTTCTGTGGGCTTAAGGGAATGATGCCTGGAATTCAAGATACCTTGAAGAGGGTTGCAGAGGAAAGAGGAGAGAGCTGGGATGAGAAGCTTTCACAACTCAAAAAGAACAAACAGTGGCATGTGGAAGTCTATTGATGATCTGTTTAATTATTGATCATCATCATCATATGATGCTAAGCTGATAATGTTGTTAGTATTCTTCCAGTGAGGTGAAACTGGCATTTATTTTCTATTGATGTTGATGATGTCTCTACCAGAATTTCATTTGTAATGTAGCCAATATTATATTCCCATGAAATGTTAATCAACTGTTTTCTGCTTCCTTGTTTTTTAATTCTGCCTCTAAAAATACAAGTTTTGAGATTAAATATTTAAAAATAGTTATGCTCGAAGAAAAGGACAAAAAATATTGTTCCTATCAAATCTGTTTTGAGTTTTGAAAGTTATCTTCCAACAACTTCGAATCAAATAAATTGGCATTTTCCATGTGGTCGGCACCTTTTCAAGAACAAAAAGTCATACATCAAGAGAGGGTTCAAAAAACAGAAGCCAAAAGTTTTTGAATGATTCTAGGGTTGTGGGCTTAGCAATCAATTAACTATAAAGAATTTAATCCATTCCAATTAGAAGATTAAAAAGCTGCTCTATGGTCAAATTGGTTATGTTATTTACGACCTTCATTCTCTATCCAAATGGAATAGTTGTTTGGATTGGAAAATCAGAGCATCCATTCCATCAATCAATGGCTACTGAATTATATCATATTTCTCGCATAAAAAAATAATCAACGCTTATGTTCAATATAGCATTAATAATATCATCAAGAAATACAAATCCCACGATTGATTGCAGTATCAATTACATGACATACAAAAAAGTTCCATAAATAGTCCAAACTATGCCATTCTCTTTCATTCAAATTACAAAGAAATTGACTGTTCTTCAAATAACCATGCACATCCTCTTATCTTGATGAAAATACCAAGAACACTATAACCAAGATAGACCTCACTTTTGCAACTGAATGAAACCCAGTACAAAAATGGAAACAAACGACCATAGGAAATGACTAATCGAGAGACAACAGCTCCATTTGTATCTCAGCTCGTGACAGTGTCAACATCCAGACATGGTTCTCCATAATACCAAATTCGAACAGTTCATTTCCTATGGTAAAACAAATAGCTTTCCACAAATTCTTATTCCATACACATAATTTAGAAATGAGCGATCATACCATCCATGAAATAAGCAAACAATGGAAATGTCAGTTGATCGATCACAATGCCAATTACATAACAGAGGCAGAGAAGGGCATAACAAACACCACTCAGGCAAGTATATATAACAAGCACCTAGGCAACAAATCTGCATTTCTTCAACCAACTTTCAGAATGCATTCAAAATAAGACTTATAAAATAGAAAGAACCTTTGGCTAACAAAATTACCATAATAAAAACATCTAACTCACAATCCAAAGCAACACCCATCGATTATAAACAAAAGTTTACAAACAAATCACATTAGAAGTTCAGAATAAAAGTAGCATATTGTCCTAATCATCAGTTTCACTATCAGTAGCATTGTCATCTCTCTCCACTTCCATGTCATTGTCAGATGCTATGTGGGGCTGTTTCTCTAGTTTGGCCATGCTCCTGTCAAGCTTTTCAAGGTTTCTTCAATTGTGTTGAGCTTCTGAGGATCTATGCTAACAAAGGCTCGGAAGAGTTACCCCCGTGTCCATCATCACCCACCGATGGACCACTAGCTCCAGGCTCTTTGTGGCAAGATATTGCTCGAAGGTTTGCAAAGCCAAATCTCTGTCAAATCTGCCTCGCTGACTGCTTCCCCTAATCCACACCATGTAACTCAAAAAGGCATGTCAACAGAGCGCCGTAGGGTAATCTTCTTGCGGGATTCAGGTAGGCCATTTTTAGATTGAGCATGAAGACATTACCAAAATCAATTTTTTCCCTCATCATCACCTTGTATGTGAGTAGGTGATCATTGCGGGTCAGCTCCTTTCCACGCCGACACTGAATGTATTGGGCAATTATCATTGCCACAACTCTAGCAGTA
>JAWZTD010000001.1:9937384-9949716 GCA_035221335.1 Echites panduratus | reverse complement strand
TAAATTCATTGTTCATCTGAGTTATTTCTTGCTTTTGTATAACTTTTGTACAATAATATATCAGGAATTTTTTCAGCAATGTTCTGCCGATTGGATGGAACAATTTCAGATATCTATGGCTGAAACTTTGAGACATAGTCGGCCAGTTGTTGCCAACTGATTTCGTATCAAGTCGGCACTGGTTTGCCGACTTGACGTGCGACGGCAAATAAATATAAATGGAATCGTCATTTGGCCATACAAATGTATTATAACAATTTATTATACTTTCTAATCCCTTATCTAACAAGTTTTGATTTAATATCTGTTGAAAAAATTTTGTAAATGGATGTTCTTTGCTTTCTGTGTGGAAGAGGGAGTGCTCATCTTGTTTATGAGAGCATCCAGATCTATGTTGTATGGGAAAGGGGATGTATGTTTATAAATTTCAATTAGGTTTTTTTTAAACCAGAAGGATTTTTCAGTCATTTCACTACTAATAAATACTCCAACTCAAAATTGAGTTGTGTGGACATAAAAATGGGGAGTGCAAACATCTGTTCCCACTAATCAACAAATTCTTACAAGTCAATTACATCGGAATAAACAAAATGCCCAATTACATAGATTGGTTCTTGAAGAATCTCCATCTCTAGGAAGATTTTCTGCCCATAGGATTTGATTGTGCAATGATGATTGTGTCTGTATCATGATCTTCAAGACTTTTGATTTACTCTAGTTGTAAACTGAAACTTGTGCTTTGTTCCTTCACATTTGAGTCTGATAATATAAATTCTTGAACCGTTCTAGTCTTACCTCTTTTATATTTATCCTTGGTGTCCACTTTGAGCCTTAATAATTGTTACAAGATGGGTGAAACTGCCATGGGAATTCTTCTACTTAGCCACATCTTTTAACCTCTAATGAGTATTATTGTTACCTTTTTCAAAAGAGTTGAATTGTATTTCTTGATTAGTTATTGTGAAATATTGAATTGAAAGAAGAAGAATAATGTTTAGTAGCCACAGCAATGTGAAATTATTAATGAACTATTGACAAGAAGAAATGAATGAAGAAAAATGTCGATTGAAGAAAAAGAAAAAAGAATTTTTTTTTTTCCTTTTCCTCCTCCTTGCTAACTAACCCCATCTCAACAGCACCGGTTATTGCTGAACATTGGACTCACATAGGCTCATTCTTCCTGATGTTTGTAAGACATGTGCTGAGCTATCCCTGCCTGTTTAGTCTAACAACATAAAACATTTCTATCAAACTGCCCAGGACAGGACAGGACAATGCCGGGACTGAAGTCATATGTTTCCAAATCAATTCATTAACCACCCAGGAAGCCCACATTTTGTACCACACAGAGGGGAAAGAAAGACATCAGCAGAAACTTGGGAAGTCTAGAAGATATCAAGAAAAAAGGTTATGTACATGCGATGCTTAGAATTTTTCTCAAAATTAACAAAATTTCTTGTAGTTCTCTTGCTCCCTCTGCTTTCTTTTCTCCTTTTTACCTTTCTTTTGTTCTCTTTTCCTACCTGTTTTCCTGATAGGGCAGAACTTTCCGATGCAATCAAATCCAAAGAAAGGGTAAAAATTAGAGGCTCCCTACTGTTTGCTTTCTAATTGACCAAGTAGTGATAATTCCTCATCTGCCTTCTTCTTTGCATTCCTCTTCTCCCTCCTCCTAGCTTCTCTGTTGATGGCATCCTCTTGGACTTTCTCCATAACAGTACTGAAACCTGGAATCGTTCTCTCTAGCTTGCCATACACTTGAACACTCAGGGTGTAGAAGATCTCAAACAATCTCTGCACACACAGGTAGAATCATGTGAGCCTAAGTATTTTGAAGAAATATCTATGCCAGAGCTTTCCAGAATTGCTCCTCAAGCTGAAAGCAACAGGAACATGAACAAACCCAACTGAATTTAAGAACACATTATCTAGAAAATTTTTAAATGAATCAGAAGTTCGTACCATGACATCCTTGTTCCATTCCTGGATGTAGGGAGGACCTGTGGTGTATGACCCAAGAGGTTCACGATACCATTCCCCACCAAATGTTATCTGATCCATGGCTTGTTCAACACTAAGGACTTCCCACGGTCTTAACCCAGGAATTACTTTCGCTAATTGATACCTGCATAGAGAAACCATAACAAAGATTCATCACAAGGGTGAACCTAAATTTTTGTAGATGGTCAGTGAAAAAGTGAGAATGTTAAAATGAGACAAGTTTGAGCTTTTCAGTGTACAACAAACAATTTTTTAAAAGCTATTTACCATGTTACGTTCTCAAAGCGTTTAACAAAGTGAAAATAAAAATAACACCAAAGAATTTGTTAAAAGATTTGCTTTTTACCTAAGATCCTTGGGGATATATTTGTTGGGCATATGGTCGGATTCCAAAACTGATGTCAGCTCAGAACCACTAGCCCAAAGAAATAAGGCATGACTGGGTGTCCTTACTCCAGGCCAAATACCATTATTAGCTTCCAGTACAGCCAGATCATGCCGCTTGCTTTCATAAGCTTCTTCTTGCATCTGCTTATATGTTTTATTCTCATGCCCCATGAGAGGAACCCATGGAGGTATTCCTTTTTGTAATTTATGTATAAAAGCTGTCGCGGCAGCACCTAATCGAACTGTAAATCAAATTAAGACATCATTAGAAAATCCTTCCAATGAAGAGTCCAGAAAGATGTGAATAAGCAAAATAAAAGTTATCTAACACAATTCAGGAATAACTGCAAAAAAATACTAAGTCAATGAAACACCCTATGTAACTTTATCTGTTTTGGTTTCAGTGTCTAAGAGCTAATATCATAAACATCCTTGGCACATTAACTTATATTCCTGTTTTTGTTTGTCTAAAGAAGTAAAAACTCAAACAGTTATCTAAAGGAGATCTCTTGCAGTGGGACAGAATACAGACCACCAAACTGAGTCTAATAAGCAGCCTTAAATCTTTTTTCACACAGACCAGGTAGCAGCAAGTCAGATTGTTGAATTCCTTCAGCCATAATAGGACACTTCTATGTTGAGAAATGCATCCTTAGCACAAACGAATAAGGAAGTTATTACAGCAGAATCATTTCAGACCTTCCCAAGTGGCAATAGCACGCTCAAGGCCGTAAACCATACTAATGGGTGCCCATTCATCCATGTCCTCGCCCCAAATGAAAGTATGCTTGTCAATGATTCCTGCACCCCAAGCAGTCTTAAGCTGGATCAGCTCCATAGGCCCTCTTGTACGACCAATTCGATCCTTGTAGTACCACCCACCACTTCGCATGATAACTGGAACCAAAGCATCAGAAAGTCAAGAGAGAGCGAAAGAGAGATCTATGAACTTGAAAATAATTAAGGCATAAGTTTTAACACATGACAAACCTATGCATTTCAACTTATGCTACAGTTAACCCCAAATGAAAATGCAGATTACCAAAATAAAATATGGAAATTTCTTGCGTGCAAACTCAGATAAAATTGTGACCTAGAATTAGAAACATTTTCCACTCTAGCAAGCTTAAGGAAAAGAGAACCTTAAACTCCTAATGTTTTGTACAGAATCTCAAAATCCGCTCTTTAAGGTCCCCACAACCACCCCCCGAAAGCTAAATAAGCAAAATCAAAATTATGCGATTGGAAAAATATGTTTCAGCAATCACTTTGAATATATAAGATCTGACAAGAAAAAATATGCTTCAATTCCGATAAAAAAAGTTGTATATCAAAAATTGGCAACACAAGAAGAACACTGGTATGCACATATTTCTTAGGATGTTCAATTCACAGAGTACAAGTTACATAACTGATGAACATGACAACAAATGCAAAACCAATAAAAAAAAAAAAAGAGAGAGAAATGCCCTGAAATACAAAACTTACAATCATAATATCGCTTTTCAAGCCTCTTGTAACCAATAGCTTGAGCAACATCAATAGGCCTCCCTGGGGGGTATGGCCTTTGACGGAAACCCCAAAGTCCAAAAAAGAACTGCCTGGCAAAATCCCAGAACTTGTCATCTGATTCCCTCTTTGTTTTAATAGCTTTCCTGGGCATTGGCCTACCATCCAA
Organism: Echites panduratus; assembly: GCA_035221335.1. Taxonomy (NCBI): domain Eukaryota; kingdom Viridiplantae; phylum Streptophyta; class Magnoliopsida; order Gentianales; family Apocynaceae; genus Echites; species Echites panduratus. Next base: position 9,945,650 of record JAWZTD010000001.1, on the reverse strand, counting down.
TCCAACCACATTTGGCAACACCTCCAAGAATACCAACAAATTTATCAGAAATTAGGGAAGAAAATATTAAGCCACACATAAGAAGTTGAATTTTACAACATTCCCTATTATAAAATTATGTCAATCAATGGATTAATCAACAGCTCGCAGCTGCATTATAAAATAAATTATCCTATTAAAAGCAAAATAGATATTGACCTGGTGCCACTTGACTTAAAATGAAAGGTACATAACCCCAAAAATTTGTTTTTGTTTTCTTTTTCTTAGATCTCCTGGGTGACATTATTCCACTTGCAACTAAACAAGAAAATATTCTCAATCATAACTTTAAAATTTAAGTTTTTCAAAAAATACGATATATATGTATATCAAAATACCATTTACCTTCCATAATTCCTTGTCTTCCTTCCTGTACGGAGTGGAATTTGCCTTCAGTTCAAGTTCATTAATTTTGTCTGCAATCTCTTCAGCCCGTATCAAGAATTGGACCACAGGGCTGGAGCGGAAGTCACTCCACCACTTCTCATTGTCTTCAATCTCTTTCTGGGTTGGGTTATCCTTCTTTTCAAAAATTGGGTCTTCATTTAAGATCCTTTCGACTTCAGGGGTGTGTCTATAGTCTGGTAAGTTGTCACATTCCCAGTAGAACTGATCCAGCATCTGGCTGTATTTCCCAGGTCTCCGAGGCACATTCTCTGGTTTTCTGGAAAATGGGTTTAAGGACAGAGCAGCAAAGTTTGCGGTTTTGGGTTGAGGTTTAAAAGGATTTAAGGATTCAAAAACAGAGAGTAAGTTTGGAGGTTTCTTGAACCAATTGCTATCATCGAAGTTCAAATTCAGAAAAGCCATTGGATTGAAGTGCGCTACTACTGCTTTAGCTCAAAATGAGAGGGAAAGAAAAAGTTGGAAGGACTCTTCTATCCCAAACCCAAGAAAAGGAAAAGTGAGACTAGGTTAGTAAAATAGCATGCAACTTTAGAAAGAATTCAAGACAAAATTTCATGACAAATCGAATACAATGTAATTACAGGTGGTATAGAATTATCCGTGCAAGAATTCCACCCCAAAAAAAAAAAAAGGAGAAAATTTAACGAGCGAAGAGGAAAGAAAAAGGTTACCCGACGACTGGCGGAGCGGAGAGTTCAATTCTTCTGTTCTTGGTTTGGCTCCTCCACGAAATGAAGCGAATGTGATTTGGGCTCGGGTGGACATGGGCTCAGCTCCAGTGTTAATTGCATTTCATTATCTTTTTTCTTTTCTTTTCTTTTTTTGAAAAAAAAGGGGTTTCAACTTGATTTAGGATTTATTACAAATGAAACTTAAATCGTCTAAAATCATGAGGAAAAAAAATAAGAGGAGCATATTATATTCCAAGGATGAATGACATGAAATTAATTTTGATACCTTAGGATGGTCGAAGAGAAGGGTAGAAAATACCTTAATCCATGAAATGATTTCATTTTTCTCATCTTGCTATACTTAAAATAACTTTTTGGGCATCATGAATTCACATGACATTACTAAATTGGTTGTCAACTGAGAAATTTAGCCCATATCATCAACTCATAGCCTTTCACATTTTCAACCTACCAAGACAAAGTGTCAAAGGTTTGAGAATGAAATCTTGTTCTTTCAAGAACACCATAACCATATATAGACAATCTCAAGGAAAAGAAGCAATTTAGAGCTGAAGCTAATTTTTGCATTCATAACCTTCAAGCAAATGGACAAAAGGACAGATGACAATAACAGCTCTGAGTAAGCAAGATTCCTAGCTATCAATCAACATCTACGGAGTTCAAGATGGCTAACAGAGCAAATCTTTCCCTTTCTGGGGCCATAAAAATTATCAGTTAATACAGAATTGGCCACAGCAGCTCGTCAAGAGACAGAATGATGCAAGAAATGCACTTTGAAATACAACCAATTTACAATAATGGTTAGTAAATTAGCTCCGAACTGGAAAAACATGTAGCTATTCGACAAAAAGAAAAGGGAGGTCAATGAGCTATTTGATTCCCATTCTAGTGATCATATGATTGTTCCAGCACACTATATGGATGAGAGATCCTCATAAATAGTCTTGATACCTGGCCTTTCAGATACTGATCTTATACAACGTAAAGCAATCCCTAGTACCTCCTTCATTCCCTTCTCAACTGCAGGGATTCCCATCTCAGACACTACTGCAGCATCAAAGCAATCTGATCCATGGCCTTCTGCTACCCTCAACCTCACCCAATCAGTCAAGTCAACTCCTCCGTCTTCACCAGAAACAACATCACCAGCACATTTTCCAGTTAGTAGTTCCAGTAATATAACCCCAAAAGCATAAACATCAGACTTGAATGATGGCAGTGGCTTCTTGGATGCAGCCAACTCTGGTGCACGATAACCTAACACTCCTGCATCAAGAATCTGTTCAATGGTGCCTGCCTGAGTCATGAGTCGGTGTAGACAATAATCAGCAACACGTGCATTAAGGTCTGCCCCATCTAACAATATGTTGGTTGCTTTCAAATTTCCATGTGGAACAGCCCGGTCAAAATGGAGATAATTTAGGCCACGTGCAACATCAACTGCTATTTTTAGCCTCTGTGCCCATGTTAAAGGTGGACCTTTTCTTCCAGGTCGATCTGCAGAGAAGTGTCCTTTTAGATGGAATAAAGAAACAATCCAAGAAGAAAGTACAGTGCTTTTGTTTGGATGCCATAAGGTATGGTGTTCAGAAGAAAAAATGTGCAGAGATATGTAAATAAAGAGGCAAAAGGATCCAGATGGACAATATTATTTTTTTCATCAAGCAATAGGAAGATTATAAGAACCAATTGAGCAGCACTTCCACTCGGACCATACATTCCTATAATCCCCACATATCAAAGCATTTTATGCACACACAAAAGGAGATGCCGTGAATCCTACTAGAATGAAGGATCCAGGACTTTTCTCAGGGAATGAGAATATAGCTTAGACATTTGATCTGTAAAATCAATTAATCCTGAGAAGTAAATGGAGCAAAAACCAAAATTTGCTAATTTCCACTGGTTGACCTGAAGATGATGGAGAAAACCAAAACAGAGGAACATAGACAAGTCACAAATGAATGGGCAATAAACTGAGGCACATGATCTGGGAAACTTTCAGCTTGCAGTGGATCAAATATAATCTCAGCACTGCAAGAGCGATTACTGTCCTAAAGTATCCATATCTAACACAGAAAAAGCAAGATGCTACTTTGACTCGCTTGTCATCAGATGACTTGGAATACAAAGTAAGAATATAAGATCCAATTCAGTCTGTGAGGATTGTTTTCTACTTTCATTATCTGGATAGATGTGTTGTTAACAATCAGAATTTATGATCTATAGAGACTTTGGCAAAGTACTTTTGACTAATGCGTTGCATTCAATAGACATGACCTCAATAAATAGATCCCTAATAACTTCTACTCTAAACCAAAAAAGAAGGGAGAAGAAAAACATTTTCTAAAAACAAATCTGAAAAATTTTGAAAACATTGAGAAAACCTACAAAATCTAAGAAACATGGAAAAAAGAGAAAGGAAAAAGACAGTAACAAGAAATGCAAAACAAGAAAAAGGACCAAATCAGTTGAAACAAGTAACCACCATTGGGCAAAGGGTGTACCATATAGGAAACTTGCAAGACTTCCAGGAGAGATGTAATCTGAAAGAATTAGCTTTTCGTGCTGGGTTGGTCCCCAATAATAGCCTCTTAAAGTCACAACATTAGGATGCCTGATGTTTGCAAACTTTTTAGCCTCTTTAGCAAAATCCTTTCTTTGCTTTGCCACTCCTTCTCTTAACCACTTTACTGTCAAGAACAGTCCATTATCTAGTGATGCTCTATAGGATGTGCCATGGCTGCTCCTTCCAAGAACTTCAGCGGGGGCCTTTGATAACTCCTCAGGAGTAAAGGAGATTGTATCATCCAGGAAGTACAACTCACCGGCTAGCCGATCTGGGGACCTAACATCCAATCTAGCAAGATTTTCAGCGGTGAAGGAATCTCCAGATTCTGGGGACCAAGAAAAGTGGCTAGCCTTTGAGGGGGAGAAACCAGTTATAGCTGCCAATTTCTCGTCAGGACTAATAATCTCAGAAGATGAACCCTTTCGTGAAGTCATAATGTCCTCTGTTGAAACAACCATACCACCAGCACTATCTCTTCCACCAGTGGTTGGAAGACTTTTTGGGGCTTGGCGAGTGATGTCTTTGCTTGTTACAGTTGGCAGAGGCCTCCTTGAAATTCGTTTGTAATGAAGAAGAACAGCAAGCAGAACCAGAACAACAAAAGCAACCACACAAGCAATGATTATTACCACTTTGATAATTGTTTTCATTGGTCTCTTTCCCAAACTTTTGGCTGGAACATGGCCGGATCCAGATGGAGCATTTGGAAAGTCTAATGCTGAATTGCCAGGGTAGAAAGAAGACACGGGAAATTTTCTCAAATTTTCAGGGACAACCCCTGAAAAGTCATTGTATGATGCATTAAAGCTTTGGAGACTATCAGGTAAGTTCTTTGGCAAAGGACCACTAAATTTGTTCTGAGACATATCTAGAGAATTTAGCGATTTAATGTCACCAATAGAACTTGGAATAGAACCAGAAAAATTATTTCCAGCAATATTCAGCGATTGGAGTCCAGATAAGGTGCCAAATCCATCAGGAAAAGAGCCATTAAGCTGATTGTGAGAAAGATCAAGAACATGAAGGTTTGATTCATTAGAAGGAGGAGAAAAATCAATACTTCCAAATAGAATGTTTCTCTGCAGGTGAATTTCATGAAGTGTGGGCATCGTAAATAGAGAAGTTAAAAGAGATCCTCCCAAGTGGTTAGAACTGAGATCTAAGACAGCAAGCTTGGGAAATTGTGTGATGACTTTAGGAAGGGAACCACTCAACATGTTCTGTGAGATGTTTAAGTAATTCAAACGCAAAAACTGTGCGGTTACCTCAGGAATGGACCCACTCAAATGATTTTGGCTGAGATCAAGAATTTCAATGTTTCCCCATTTTAGCATCCTGGTCAAATTTCCCTCAAATTGGTTATTTGATAAATCCAGCACCACACAACTTCCTGTCAGCAGCGGAAGTTCACCAGAAAGGGAATTTGAGGAAAGATTAAGCGAGTTTAATGTGGTAGATGTTATCATACTTACAGATCCTGCAAATGGGAAATTCACTAGTCAAGCACGGGAAGCAGAATGAGAACAGAACTTAATGTTGAAAGTTGAAACTGAAATAAAACACCATGTTATTCAGTTGATTATCAAGAAAAAATGAACTACTAAGAACACATCGGAAATGAATTACCTGTGAGGTTGTTGCCACTCAAGTCCAACACAGTTAGGACCAAGGCATCACCCTTCAGAAGGTCATTGGGAGTGAATCCTGAAAACATGTTATTACTGAGTTTGAGAATTTCCAGCTCATATACAAAATTAAAACCAGGTAACTCCCCAGATAGTTGGTTGTAGCTCAAATCCAGAACCCTGAGGTTTTGGAATGCTTGTGCCTCACCAACAAGTGATCCTGTTAGCTGATTGTGGCTTAGATTCAAATATTTGACCGTCTCAGACATTCCAGGTAAAAACTTCTCTCCAGAAGTAGAACTGACTAACAAATTATCACTAAGATCGACATAAGTTGCAGCAGTGAGCAATAACAACTCTGGATCAATGATGCCATCAAACTTATTTCCATGCAAATCAAGGACTTGAAGATTTGTCATCAGCTCAAATCCTTTTGGAATAGTCTTTGTAAACCCATTAAGGGATAGGTTAAGAGACACCAAATTGGCCAGCCTCAGTAAAGAAGGTGGCAGTAGTCCAGTGAAGGAGTTGCGACTCAAATCCAGAGATTCAATTGATCGAAGCCTTGAAATGGTATCGGGAATTGAGCCAGAAAAGTTGTTCCCTGATAATGAAAGGTTTTTCAAGCTCCCCAAATTACCAATAGCAGGTGGCAAAGTTGAGAAGAACAGGTTTTCAGATAAATCCAGATACTCCAGGCTCTTGAAGTCACCAATGTTGTTGGGCAGTTTCCCAGTAATAGAGTTGTTTGACAGAGAAAGCTTCACCATCATCGTGAGGTTAGAGAATACACTTAAATCCGCATCTGCTGACAAACCAAGGTTGTCAAGGACAACAGCTGCAACATTTCCCCCATTACACATTATGCCATTCCAAGAGGAAGGACACCCATTGAAGTCAATGGACTCCTCATTCCATGATTGGAGAACAAAACCAGTTGGGTCATGCTTAATTCCTTTCTTAAACTCGAGTAATGCTAATATGTCCTGGGAAGGGAGCTGTCCCATAGCAGATATAAAACAAAGTGCAAAGGCACAAATACTGATTAACTTCATGCTAAGCTCCAGAAGATACTTCAACTGAGTGGGTAGCTAGCTGAGCCCCAGAGATCAGAATGTAACAATTTATGCTTCTGATATGAATAAAAACCGAGATAACCAGGTTAACCCCTCTTAGAGAAAGGGCCAATATGGCTCAAAGAAAAAATATTTCCAAGTAGAAAACCAAATGTACCCAGGCCGAAATTCAGGTATGCCAGAGCTATCAAAAGGGCTTCCAACCATTTAGCAGAAGAACATTGCCCCAAGCCACGATCTTCGTTATCTGAAGGGCCAAAGCAATGGCTTTAAACAGCTCAACAGGGAACCATATCTTCTACCAAAAATTATACTGCTTTTCAATGATTTTGCTAAAAAAGATGGAGAGGAATAACATAATAGTCCAACAAAGGTACCCAATTCCAAGCTATATACCAAGAAACAATCTTGCAACAGCAACTGAATTGGGATAATACCTGAAAGAAAGAACCACGGAAAGCGTGCCCACTTCAAAGATCTACACTCAAGAAAGCAGCATTTTCACATCCAACATTCCCCTTTTAGCCGAAAATGTAGCTAACTCCAAACAGCCAAAAGCTTATCTTTACAGCATATAATGGCTCTGCCTTGCAAATGATCCCAAAACGCTCTGAGATGTGTTTACCCTATTATGGTACTCTGAAACTGACCTCATACAAAGAACCCAGCCAGAGGAGATGAAAAAAGGGACCTCGAATATGGAATTTAAAATGCATTAAATAAAAATTAACAGTGAATGGACCCAGGAAAGTTTTTCCCTTTATTACCCTAATAGAAACACTGGACTAAATAGCTTCCAAAAGACCAAAGGCCTCTGAAAATTACAAGCCAAAACCCTACACTGTTTCACTACAAATATAAAATAAACAAGGTAAAAAGGAAAAAAAAAAAAAAAAGCCCAGAAAGGTATTCCTTTTGTCTCATCCTAAGCTCTCAGTAACTCCTTTAATTTCTCTCTCCAAAAAAATATATATATTTTTTGTTTGGGGGGAATCAATACAAATTTTTCTTCTGGTGGTGTGCTTTGTAATTTTCTTGCAGGGCCCTTACGGGAAAAAGGACCTTATTTAATGCCACACTTCTCACTCTTTTGAGGTTTAACAGAGAATAATAGTAGAAATCTTTTTTTAAGTACTTTATTAGTATTTTCAAAAAAGAAAGGTGCAATAAAAGGACAGACGGAAAAGAAACAGCGGGAAAAGGAATGTGTTTTTGCATAGCTTGTCAGCATGAAGAACTTTACCCGCCAAAAACAGTAGAGAATCTTGGGCATAGTGGACGTCACGAGTATTTATCAAATCCTGTTTATTGAAATTTTCCTCGGGGTACCATATCTTATTGTTTATGGGAAGTGATGCTAATGGTGAAGTACGCTCATTGAATCCCGGAAGCAGCATGGGCGCGATCCACCGTGACATCTTCTCGTGGGGCCTACTATTGCTGGTGCCCCTTTGACTAGGGTATGGTAAGGGTAGTGCTTCTCCTTTTTTATTCTTTTCCTTTTTCTTTTGGGTAATAATAAGTATGATGAGGACACTAGACATTTCTTTATTCTAGTATTTATTATAGTCTGCATGAATGATATATAGCAAACATATTTATTCATATACTTTCAGTTTTAGGAACCGTGAACGTCAAATTTCATATATTTTTAAAATAACCAACAAAAATTATTCAATACAAAATTAACCTCCTTCAATCTATCTCCATTTATAAATCATTAACTATCATTTTGTTAAAATTAATATTTTTATTTATGATTATAATTGAATTAATACGAGTTATTGAGGAAAAAGAAAGAGAGATTTTAGTAATATAATAAAAAAAATTAGTAAATAAACTAATAATATATAA
>JAWZTD010000001.1:9862747-9883304 GCA_035221335.1 Echites panduratus | reverse complement strand
AATAATAATTATTTGACCAAGAAATCAAGCAGAAATATAAAGGATGTGATTTATCACATCATTTTCCTCTTCATTCTCTATTCTCCATCCATCAGCACGTAAAATGTATATATCTTCATTTTTTGTTTAAAAATTAAAAAAATTGATATATCTCATCATCTTAGATGGATAGTTTAATTTAATTTCTAAAAAAAATTTCATTTTTAATATTAAAATAAACTCCAATTTAAAAGTATATTTTACGGAATTGGACGTTCAAACGGATGGTGTATCCAATCACACCCAAAAATTGCACTGGACTGCCAATCTGGCCGCCGCCGGAGACAAATGTTGGCCCCCATTTTTCATCCCGTCCACCTATGAATGGAGTTGGCGTGATCGCTGACAAATTTTTTTTTTTTTTTTGGCATTTTTCAACCGGGAAAACCCTTTAAATACTGGCGTAGAGGCTAAGGGCTGCACATATTGAGGAAGAAAAGGCTGTAAGAGGGAAGGAAAAATGGCGGAGGAGGAAGTGAGCAACAAGCAGGTGATTCTCAAGAACTACGTGAGTGGTTTTCCAAAAGAAAGTGACATGGAGATAAGGAACACTACGATCAAACTTAAACTTCCAGAGGGTTCTTCTGGGGCTATCTTGGTGAAGAATCTTTACTTGTCTTGTGACCCCTATATGAGGAATCGCATGAGAAAGTCTGAAGGAAGCTATGTCGAATCCCTTACTCCTGGCTCTGTGAGTCTCTTAATAATCTCTTTGTTTCCATCTGCAGAAGTTTTTTGTCAGTCTCCATGTTTTTCTGGTTTTTGTTCTGTGGATTCCCTTCGTTAAATAAACATGGGTAGAACTTTTCTGAAGGTTTGATGATTAGATAGAATTATTTAACGAGTGGGTTTTATTGGAAATGCTGAAACTTGATCCTTTGTTCATTCTTTCTTTTTTATTGTTGCTCATATGGTTATGTGTTTGAATCATGTGAAACCTACCGATTTGATAAGATTAATTTCTACCAATTTGATCCTCTTGTTCTTGTTGGAATATTTGATCCTTGAAATTTACCCCTCCTTAATGTTTCATCTGCCATGTGCAGTGCCCAGTTTGTTCCTTAACATTCGTGTCCAAAAATATTTTGAAATTATAAATCTTTTTGTCAATAAATCTTCTTATCTCGTCTTTCTTTTTGAATCGCTTATCTGAAACAATTTATATTTTAAATGAAACAGAGGCAACAATGACTTTGTGTCCTTTTATTTAGATTGATGAAGAACTAGTTTTATGAATACTGTGACCTTTTCCATCTGTTTTAAGGGGTACTGTTTGGTCTCAGCAAGACTTCATTCTATAATAAGAATGTTGAAGAGCTGGGAACTGTTTGGATGGGGCCTGCAAACATAATTCAGTAGAAACTCTCACATGGATTATACATCAAAATTACAATCTTTATAGTAATTGACTACTCTTTACATTTGAAACCTGAATTTTTTTTTTTCCAGCTAGTTTAAAAATGGGAATTTCATGATGCAGTAAATAAGAAAGGGTAATTCTTTGTTATTGTGCTTCTCATTCTTTGAAAACAATGAAGTTGTGTGTCTTGAATATATAATAGCTTCTTAATGTCATAATGTGTTTGAGCAAGACACTTTACACCATCTCTAGCCTTCAAGAGCTGAAATCCACAAATTGAAGAGAGCAGCTTCACTTGGTGATTGGATGGATCTAACTTACCGTAAATGTTGCGTCCATGAGATCTGATTTCTGGGTGCTACTTGAATGTGTGATTGTGTTTTGTGTATCAGTGTGTAAAGCAGCAGATTTGGTAAATTGCCACGTTTTTTTCTTTTTCCTTCTAAAGTAATCTTTCTTGGTGAAGGATTGAAGGTATTTGTGTTTCTGGTTAACATATATTTTAAGAATTTTGTAATGCATAAGATGACTTCAATGATTTAGTGGATCATTTTCCTTTCTCTATGTTTCAATGAAATAAGATAAACTCACTAGCTATTACTACCTCCGTCCCATAAACATAGTTCACTTTGCTTTTTCACGCATTTTAAGAAAAGTTAGTTAGTGTAATTAATGTAATTAATTTTAAGGGTAATTTTATTTTTATACCCTGTATTTAATTTATTGGAATTGAAAGTAGTAGATATGAAGAGATAATTAATTATGGTAATTTAGTCTTTTAATCTATAACCATCCCTCCTTCAAAAAGAAACTGGACTATAATTTGGGACTAAAGAAAAAAGAAACATGGACTATCTTTATGGGATGGAGGTTGTAGTATTTTTGTTAAAACTGTATAATAATCATATTACGCTAAAGCATCTAAAATCTCATGTCGAAGGACATGCGCATTAGGTACAGTATTGCCAGTTTCTAATGATTCAACTAAAAACTGAAAAGCCAACTTATGCTCTTTTTTTTTAATTATCCCTGCAACTAGAGTCATAAACATGCTTACAGACACAACCAGATCCACAAACATGTCTTTTTGATGATCTTGCAGCCAATCAAGGGATATGGTGTGTTTAGAGTTTTGGATTCTACTAATCCAAACTTCAACAAGGGTGATTTGGCATGGGGATTTACCAGATGGGAAGAGTACAGCATTCTTACAGCTACTAAGAGTCTCTTTAGAATTCAGCATACAGACTTGCCTTTATCTTACTATACAGGGCTCCTTGGTACGTTATTGCCTCAAGACTTGCATAATGTATTTCCATTATAGTCATGCTGCAACCAGATAGATATCTGTCACAAAGGCTTGTTTTCTCAACTTATATGCCACAGCATACGGTGGCATATTAAGTATTAACTATGCATGATGTTTGCAGAATTGACCATACACAGATTTATTGCCACTTTGATGCTCTTTGTTCTTTAATGGATACACTTCTAACTTTTATCAAATATGCTTCAAGGCATGGCTGGAATGACTGCTTATGCTGGATTTTATGAGATTTGCTCCCCTAAGAAGGGAGAGCGTGTCTTCATCTCAGCTGCTTCAGGAGCAGTTGGGCAGTTAGTTGGACAATTTGCAAAATCATTGGGTTGCTATGTTGTGGGAAGTGCTGGATCCAAAGAAAAGGTTTCTTCTGTTCATTTCCTTATGGATCTGAATCTCTTAAGCTAAATTTTTGAGCTTGATTTTACCTGGTCTGTACTAAAAGTAATGAAGTCAAGATCACTTGAGTTTCAGAGTATGTTCAATCTCTCTTTCCCATGATCGTTAGTGCTAAATTCCCAAATTTTACTGGTGAAGGTTCATGATAGTTCTACAATTAGCAATCGCCAGCAACAAATAATGAAGGGAATCAAATTGGAATATGAAACACTATTTAGATACTCCCCCTTGACTCACCTTGTCAATGTAAACTTTCCTCTAGAAGATGCAACTAAACCCACGATTTCATTTATATATCCACATTCCAAACATACATAAAAATTGCTCGGACTTTATGTACTGTCTTGCGTTGCTAATATGTACCTTTCTTGTTTATAGCACTGTTTCTTAGAAATTCTTTTAGGGTCTTTGCTTAATATATAAAATCTCATTTTGAGCCTGATTTGAATGTTCCATGAGTGCAGTCGTATTATCTGTTCCTTGTTTCTTTCATTTTGCTGACTCCTTATTCTTTCTTTGGTTTAGATTGATCTGTTGAAGAACAAATTTGGGTTTGACGAAGCTTTCAACTATAAAGAAGAGCTGGATCTTGATGCGGCACTCAAAAGGTCAGTTACTTGTATTATAAATTCTCTGAATTAACCAGGGCTCTTAAAATTTTGACCTTGACCCGGAGAATGGGATGCTGAGCAATCATTGTATTTACTAGTTGGGCATCACATTTATGTTAGAAAGTCTCATTTTTGTGCACCTTGCAAGACATGGTTGATCTTACATTGATGTATTTGAATCTTCAGCTTTATTCTGGTTCCAATTTTGCCTGCTAGAGATGAAGACTACTTTTCCGTATGCCTTGCTTACTTTTATGTCTTTGTAACGGATAGTAGTTTTTTCCCTTAACAGTGGGAACTTATTTTGGTTTAGGTATTTTCCTGAGGGTATTGATATTTACTTTGAGAATGTTGGAGGAAAGATGCTTGATGCCGTGCTTCTCAACATGAGACTCCATGGTCGCATCGCCGTTTGTGGTATGATCTCTCAATATAACCTGGAGCGGGCTGAAGCTGTTCATAATTTGTTGTGCCTAATCTCAATGAGAATCCGAATGGAGGGATTTGTTGTGGTCGATTTCTATCATCTCTATCCAAAATACCTGGAAATGGTTTTGCCACAGATAAAAGAAGGGAAGGTTGTTTACGTGGAAGATACAGCCGAAGGACTTGAAAATGCCCCGAGTGCCCTTGTAGGCCTATTCTCAGGTCGTAACATCGGAAAACAAGTGGTAGCTATTGCCAAAGAATGAAGCCTATGCTTAGTGTTCATATCTCCAGCGGAGTTGTGGTCTTTGAGAAATAAAACTCCTAAATACATCAAATTTGGTTCTTTCTGTCCAAATTCTTCTCTGCCCCTCAATCTCTCCATCCAAAACTACCTTTTGTAACAACTAGTTTGGGACGACGAAAGATTAGGAAAGAAGAAGAAATCAATTGTCCTTATGGTAGTTTTTCTAAAGATAAATGGAGAGTAGAGGGATCAACTTTAGATTATCCGTCCAAAATTGAAGAGAAAGAGACGGATCCATTAGGCTGCATAATTGGCTGTATTTTTTTTTTGAAAATTCCTATTATATCCCTCAATGTTATTTTATTTATCATTTTATCTTACACTTAAATTAAACTTCCACCTCCTTTGTATATATGGGTATTATTGTAAAAATAACTTAAAAATAAACTATCTCTCCATTTCTTTCTAAACCCCAATTTCTTCGTTTCTTTCCACTTCTTTTCTCTCTCTTCGAACTCTCAAAACTAGCTATTAAGTTTTAATGGTATCAAGGAATGTATCACTTTTTTTTTCTTTTTCCCTTTTTGGAAGTTAAAAGGGAATCTCTTTACAAAATAGAAAAAGAAATCCAGTGATCAAAAACTACTTCTTCTCTGATTTGAAAAATTGTTTTTTCAAGATAAAGAATCTTAATTTGATATTAAGTAAAATAAATATTCTACCCTTTTTTTTTAAAAAAAAAAGGAAAAGAAAAAGAAATCCATTGACCCGAAAGGTAAAAAAATCGAATCCAATATAAGCCATATCACATTTGTTTTCCTACAAACTATTTATACTTTCTGATAAATGGACCTCAGGATTTGGGAACGTTGGCGTGGTAGCATGTCCCTATCAGTATCAAAAAAAAAAAAAAGAAGTGCCATTACATTCAACAAGTCAGCGCAATGGGAGTGTACTTTGCATCTCAAGTCCCCTCTGCAGAATAACTCCAAAGAATCCAGACATCCGAAATCAGACAAAGAGAACAGCCGATTTTCTTTCCATATTTGTCCCTTCACTCAAAACAGATCAGCTGATTTCTTCGTAAGCCATGACGTTTCTTGTTGTAGCTCTGTCTCAGTCTCACTCTCTCATTTTTTAACTCGTTTACTTTCTTGATTTCTTTAGGATTATCACTGGTCGGTTCTTGGATATGCTTACTTATATAAGACCCACGCGTGATTGTGATTCCCTTCTCGTGGCCCTAGTGCTTCAATTTTTCCACGTTTTCATGCAAGCTTACGTTGTTGAATACAAATTAATTAAAGTGATCAAGGTAGCAAGTAGCAACCTTTTCTCCCTCACTTCACGAAGTTCTCTGCTTTATTTTGCTCTCTAAGTTTGCATACATGCCCACAATGTAAGAACTGTGTATGGTTCGTATTTCACTATCTTTATTGTCATAGCCCTGCACAATTAGTATTTTTGTTATTTGTTTTGGTAAAAGAAATCTTCTTTTATGAGAGTGTGCTTCATCCCCTTAATTGGTCATAAGGAATTCTTTCTGCATTTGGATTTTTTTCTTCATCCAGTTTCAATCACTGAATTGGTGTGAGTACTATGCATCTTGAAATTTCAACTGAGTGCCAGTAATTTTTGCAGAAAATAGCAGTGGGATTGAAGTGTTGAGCCAGGATGGGTTTTAAGCCCTTTGTTTGGTATTGCCGACCTCTGGAACATGGGATTTGGGCAATTGAAACAGAGAGTGCTTTCGGAGCTTATACACCCTGTGCAATTGATTCTGTGGTTCTTGGAGTGTCCCATTTGGTTCTTCTTGGCTTGTGCCTGTACAGGATATATCTGAGTAAGATGAATTGCAGAATCAGGCGGTTTCAATTGAAGTCAAAATTATATAACTTTATCATGGGATTGTTATCTGTTTGCTGTGCTGCCGAGCCATTGATCAGATTGATAATGGGTATTTCCCTTTTCAATTTGGATTCACAGATTGGTCTTGCTCCATTTGAGGTGTGTATTTTTCTCCACTTTATTTCAGGATATCATGCCTTTAAAAGTTGTATTTTGTTTATATTTTAGTCACAGCATAAAAGATTGTCAGACTTAATCAGAAAATTAAGGTTTGAGAACATGATTGTACAGTATAGATGATGGTTTGTGTGGTTGGAAGTATCTTTTTCTTCTTTTTCTGCCCACTGCTTTTCATGATTTTACTACTATCTAGAATGTTCGAGTTAACAAACAGGAACTATAACATTGAGTACTTTTTTTTATCCTTGCAGACCCTCACATTGTCCATTGAGGCTCTGGCTTGGTTCTCAATGGTTGTTATGCTTTGCCTGGAAATAAGAGTTTATGTTAAAGAGTTTAGGTGGTATGTCCGGTTTGGAGTAATTTATGTTCTGGTCGGAGATGCTGTCATGTCCAATTTTATTCTTTCTCTAAGGGAGTTCTACACAAGGTTAGCTTTCATGTTTTCATTATCGAATTTCACTCTTTGGAGGCACTAAAATGTGTGAATACCACTTCTGAAACTTTCTTTGATTTAAATTGGTGGAGCTGTTATTATTCGATCTCATCTAAAGAAGACAACAAAGAACATACTGTATTTTCAAACTGATTTGTTAAAGCTTTTCTGAAGCACCAATTGTGAGGAAATAGTAAATAGCCGATGTGAAAAAATCCCAAAGGTGTAAAACTAAGGATGATCCCTTTTATATTTGTCACTCGCTGCTTAAGTTCCTTGTATAGAAAAAATGTTAGTAGCCCAAATATTACAGAAGCATTGGAAAATATTCCAAATCTCAAGTTAAAGGAGTGAAAGAGGAGAACACTGACACAATTTTCATGGAATGTTCCCTGGATAG
Source organism: Echites panduratus (assembly GCA_035221335.1). NCBI lineage: Eukaryota > Viridiplantae > Streptophyta > Magnoliopsida > Gentianales > Apocynaceae > Echites > Echites panduratus. The sequence continues at coordinate 9,876,037 of JAWZTD010000001.1, read as the reverse complement.
CAGTTGCAACCTGAACCATACATAATAAATGTGGATACCTTCGAACTCCTAATTAGATATGAATTCAATACTCAGCCTTAGAAGTTTGCAAGTTGGAAATGTTATGACAAGGTTGACTGCTAATTAATTCATTTTATTGATTTGTAATTAATTGTTCCAAACATGTTCTCAAAATCAGATTGAAAAAGAATATATATAATTTTCATGCTTCTAGAAGAAATGAACATGTTAACATTACCAACCAGAATCCTTTACATATCAACAGAAAGCGGAGGATCTCAAAAATCAATTCCTGCGAGAGTGCAAAAGATATAAGCTGAGTGTCTGTGTTTATGTGACATATAACTGAGAAACAAAAGCTGAATTCAAAATGATTTTGGAATATGAAAATGTAAATAGAATATATGAGTGTCACACTTCTTAGCTTAAACATTTTCATGAGGTGCTTATCTAAATTTTCAAATAAATATCATGAAAGAGGTTTGATGCATTAACGTACTACATTTTTTTAGATGTATCGCAGCTGCATAGACTCATGAACTTTCTGTAATTGTGCAGGTCAATACTTTTAATATATGGAAGTTCAGTCATTTGCCAGGTACATATGATTTCTCTTTATCTTCTTATTTGGTTTATGGGGTTTAATTTCTTTAGTATTTTCCTGCTAAAACATCCTTGAAACTGACTACCATGGGAAGAAAAGTAGCTGCCTATTTTTTTCATCTGTTTTATGAGATTGAAAAACCAGTTCAGATTTGGAGATTTTAATTTTTAAAGTGAAATTTGAAGTCAAACCTATGAGTTAAACATCATAAAACCTTTTCGTGATGAACAAACACCTAGTCTAATACTCATGCCTTTAACAAAATGATTGTTGTATGATGAATAAAAGTTGAATGAAAACTTCTAAGTGATAAAATGCAAAATGAACTGAGTTTTCTATTTATTCTGCCATAGGTTTTGTTTGGGATGCTGCTTCTAGTTTATGTTCCTGACTTGGATCCCTACCCGGGGTATATCCCATTATCTAGTGGATCCCTTGATGACACTAAACGCGAAACACCTCTTGGAGAAGATATTTGTCCTGAGAGAGGTGCCAACATATTTTCTAGTGAGTAGCTAGACCTTTTGAATCCGTGATGTTAAGTTATTTACTATCTTCTATTTCATGTCAGGTATTTTCTTCATGACAAGAGCTTAGAATTCTTCCAGTGTGCAATATACCTTACTACACTTGCTCTATTAGTTCTTCCTTATGAATTTTGCTCAAGTATCTGGTCAATGTTTCGTGTCCTGTAAATAAGACAATTATTTCTGATATTAGCATTGCATTTGCTTGGATATTAGTTTAACAGATTTAAAACAATACGAGTAGATGTATCAGAGATAACATATGAACCGAAGTCATTGATTGCACTATGTACAGTGGAATTGGTTTACTTTCTTTCTGATTTTTAATCTTGACCAAAATTATAGAGGAACAGAAAAACAAAAAAGGTGTGAGGAAAGAGAGAGAGATAATTGACATATAACTGCTCTGCTAATTTGTAAGTGGTATCCATCTTGATATGACAGGAATATATTTCGGATGGATGACTCCCCTAATGCAAGAAGGCTATAGAAGACCTATTACTAATAAGGATGTCTGGAAGTTGGATTCATGGGATGAGACTGAGACACTGAATAAAAAGTTCGCTTTTGTTCTTCGCTTCCTCATTTCCACCTATTAATTCTATTTTCTGCTCTGTGGCTTAATCATTCTCGCAATCACTTTAGATTCCAGCAAAGTTGGGCTGCAGAGTCACGAAGATCAAAACCATGGCTTTTACGTGCTTTGAACCGAAGTCTTGGAAGCAGGTGACTTCAGTGAAAAAACCTTAGTTTTGTCTTTATTAAGATGACCTTGAGCTCTTATATATCTTTTATTTTTTCTGTTTCAGGTTCTGGTATGGTGGTGTCTTCAAAGTAAGGAGCTTAACCATTCTAAATTTCCAGGAAACACAATATAATGGTTTACTGCTCAAATAATATTTACCTAAGTAGTGGTAATCTATATCAACTTTTTCTTCAGGAGTTCTCTGACAACATTGGCTTTTACATATTCTGAAGATAGTTTTCCTCAATGCTTTTGCTGGCAGGAGAGGCTGTTTAGGTTGCTTTCATTTTTCTTTGACCTTTATGATTTAATAGATGAGTTTGAAATTTAGCCAACAACATTGCATCTTTATATGGCAGAGGTTCAATATGTTTTAACTTTCTATCTGTTGGGAACTTTGCCTGTGGCATAAATTATCGTACAATGAAATTAATATAAGTCACTTCTTAATTTGTTGTAACCATTAACCAAGTTACGTTCTTAAGATATTGTTAATTTACTCCTTTGCAGGAGAACTATACATTAGCAAAGCATCAAGCATTACATTTCTGATCAAATTACTATTTACATTTCATTTTTAATTCCAATATACAAGTATGGAAAAAGATGACTTTTCAGGTTCTTCCATAGTTTTATGAGATTTAAAGCAACTAGTTTATCTGCCAAAGCATTCTCTGAAACACTATAGATATTCATATCCACCAGAAGTACTGTTCAATTATTATACTGTCAACGTGTTCTGTTCTCTTCCTTTATTGTACCTTTTCTACTTGATCTTAGCCAGTATCACATTGAATTTAAGATAAGAACTGAAAACGCTGATAATCCTTTTAGATTTTATTCCAACTTTAATCGTAACTTGTGGAACCTTTTTGACCATCTGTGCAGATTGGAAATGATCTCTCCCAGTTTGTAGGACCTGTTCTTCTGAATCATCTCCTGAAGGTAACATTGTGATCTTAAGAATGTCCGCAATTTTCTATCCTTCTCATACATAGTGTTCACAGTCAATTTTGGAGCGTTTTTTATTCCTGAAACTGCAGTACTAAACCTATTTTCTTGTTTTCACTATTGTTTTTATCTTAGAAATAGTTCAGTTTTACTTGAGTATCACTTCCATTTGCAATAAAATCTTTCTTTACAAGTTTTATGATATGCTGCAGTCTCTGGAACGAGGTGATCCAGCTTGGGTTGGTTATCTCTATGCCTTTTCAATTTTTGTGGGAGTGGTATGATTCTCTTCTTCATTAATACCTATGTTGTTGCTTGTTTGACTGGAAACACTGATATTCTTATTTGCCTGAGATTTATTCTACTTATATGGTATAGATCATAAATTTATGAGTATGATTCAAACTTTCTCCTACACTAAATTGGTTATGGAATATCTTGAGAATCTTTCTCATTTTCTTGGTGTTCATTGTTCCACAACCAGGTTGGAAATTTTGAAAGTTGTACTGAACTACTCCCTCTTTTTTTGGCTGCAGTCACTGGGAGTACTTTGTGAATCTCAGTACTTTCAGAACGTCATGCGTGTTGGATTCAGGCTAAGATCAACTTTGGTAATTATCATTTTTTAATACAAGGACATTGTACTGTTGATACAAGTTTTTCAATAACTAAAATTTTCTGTTTTCTGAATTGCAAATGGGGTTCAATACACAAATTACTAAAGCACAAGATAAATAATACGCTAAACACATGCAGAATTTGCAGTTAACTAGCTAAGACATTCCCTTGATTGTGCCTCTCCAAAATAAATAAAAGAGAAAAAATGACAATGTTATCTCCGTTATGTTTTTACAAAAAAAAATAAAAAATGTGTTTTTTTGCTTCCAACACTAAGTAACTACTGATCGTTCATTTTGTTTAGGTGGCTGCCATATTTCGGAAATCTTTGAGGTTAACGCATGCGAGTCGTAAGCAGTTTCCATCTGGAAAAATAACAAACATGATAACAACAGATGCTAATGCACTTCAGGTATGCAGCAGTAGTAGGTGATCTTGATCATGTATGAAGACAAGATGAGAAATTACCAATCTTATTAATTATTTATGTATGTTTTCTTGTTTATACTTATCATCATGACGCGAATAGGAATAGCTTTGAAGCTGGAATCTATATGCATTGAGTGATTGCTATCTTCTGAAGATGAAAAATCAAGATACTTTTTTGCTGCATTACTGTTGATCCTGATGTTCATATTCTTATGCAAAATAAGATAGTTAAATTCCCTAACTTCCTGCAACTTACCTAGATCTAAATTTTCTCAAAACTTGGTTTTGAAACATTGATTTTCTCCCTAAATTAGAATTTAGACCCTTCTGAGGAACCAAAATGACATCTATCGATTACTACTATGAATGCCAGAAATGAATTATATTTCATCATATAGAACAAATTAAAGTTAAGATCAGCTCAAACTTATAAGTTGCTTGAGAATGAAATTTTATGAACCAAGTGCTAGCATATAAAGCTATTAGTCACTGATTGATTAGGGAAGAGAAAACAAGTTATTCGGTGGATTGATCGAACTGCATACTAATGTTTTGTTCAGAATTCAATAGAGTTTACTGCACCTTACAAGAAACAGGGTTTTTAGAGATACTTAGCCTCAAAATTACAGTGAATTTTATTCAGTTATGGATGAAAGGTTTACCAGTACATTATTTTATTAAGCATCTAGCTTTTATAATATCCATAATTTATAAGTACAATCTTTTTTTTTTTTCTTTTTTATAAATATTAAGCAGAAACTGAAATCATGTAATACATAATTGCAATGCATAACTGGAGATAAATTTTTCTCTTTCTTGAATACCATACTGATGATGATGCAATTGATCTCTCAGCAAATATGCCAACAACTTCATGGCTTATGGTCAGCACCTTTCCGAATTATCATGTCTATGGTTCTTCTATACCAGCAATTAGGTGTGGCGTCACTTCTTGGTTCTGCTATACTGGTTCTGATGTTTCCCATTCAGGTAATAGAAGTCTTTCCCATCCGTTACCATCACTTATTGGTTCTTCATTGTCCCACTTTATCTAAAGTCTGAAGTGGGACATCTACATAAATCTATCTTGTAAAAGACAATTTCTTGTTCAGAAATTTGGTATTTGTGGATTTCACGTCTTTTTCTAGACATAATTTGAAAACTCAAAATATGTAGATTGAACAAAAGACTAAGTCCAAAATGTCCATTCGGACGCAATAAACACGGGAGACTTTGAGGATTCATGCTACTTACATCTCTGAACTTCCATCATTACTGTTAGTTGATTCTTTAGTTGTAATTTTACCCATAATAATTGTTAAGTTAAGGCCAGAAATGTTGTCTATTTTTAGGAGAAAGAAAAATGTTGTTAATTGTTAGTTGTAATTTTGCCCATAATAATCATTAAGGCCAGAAATGTTGTCTAGTCGAACATTCTCCTAGTGTTTTTGTGAACATTCAATTTAAAATGGTTGTAATTTTTTTCAATTAACAACATTTTTCTTTCTCCTAAAAATAGACTTTTATCATAAGCAAGATGAGAAAATTATCCAAGGAGGGCCTGCAGCACACTGACAGAAGAGTTGGCTTAATGAATGAAATCTTGATGGCCATGGACACTGTAAAGTGTGTATCTTTATAACAAAAATACTTTGCAATTTTTATTAACATGTCTTATTAAATGATTTTTGTTACTTTTTTGCTAACATATCTCAGATGCTATGCATGGGAGAAGAGTTTTCAATCTAAAATCCAAAGCATGCGGAATGATGAACTTTCATGGTTCAAGAAGGCACAACTGCTGGCAGCGGTAATTGCACAGATTTAAAACTTTTCTCATGTAGTAGTACTTTTATTTCTTATGGCCTCATTATTTCTATCCCTTTTTTCTTTTACAGTGTAACAGTTTTATATTAAACAGCATTCCTGTTCTTGTAACTGTGATTTCATTTGGGATGTTCACTTTGCTTGGTGGAGAGTTGACGCCTGCCCGTGCATTTACCTCACTTTCTCTGTTTGCTGTTCTACGGTTTCCGTTAAACATGCTTCCCAACTTGATCACACAGGTTTGGTTTTTTCTATAGGATGACAGGAATATACTGACATTTACTTTTTTGTGCTGTGATTATATTGATAGTTTCAATATTTCTCGAGAATTCATTACTTGTTGGGATATGATCAGCTTATAAACCCACTTTCTGGATGTATATGTGTGAGTGTTTGTGTGTGCACACGCACTTATACATATTCCAGTTACATAAAAAAATAAAATAAAGTAAAATAAAAAAGATGAATGAACAGCAAGCTATCGATGGCTGCTTTCCGACAACTAAAGAAACTCAAAATGCAAAACCAGATTCAAAGAACAAATAACGAGGAATCATAATTTCTCAAATATGATTATTTTACCTATACTTGGGCAGAAAAACATACTTCATTGCGTAATGGTATTGCATGAAAACCTAGAATTAATAGTAGTAGACTTCTTAAAAGAATCATAAAAGACGACAAATTTTCTGTTTTTTCTGTTTCTTTTCTTCTTTTTATGCTGTTTAGGAAAATAAGTTTCTTACCTAGGAAATAATTTTTTTTTTATGGATTTATGTATTAATGGTGATTAATTACAAGTTTGGTGAAAGCATGTAGAAAGAAATTAAAGTGTAAGAATACATAATACAGTAATCGTTTTTCTTCCTCATTCTCCTTCCATTAAATTATCTACACATTCTTTAAGGGTTCTGTTTAGGTATTTTTATTCTTGAGATTTTAATGAAGCTCTGAATTTGAAGGTTGTGAATGCAAATGTGTCATTGCAACGACTGGAAGAATTGTTCATCGCGGAAGAGAGAATCCTTTCTCCTAATCCCGATATTGAACCTTGGCTTCCCGCCATTTCAATCAAGAATGGATACTTTTCATGGGATTCAAAGGTCAGGTATCCTTATTTTTTATTTTCTTTTCACAATCTTGAATTGCTATTTTGTACTTTCAGTTCCCTCTAAAAATTAGAGCAGGGAAAATTCTTAGATAAATTGTTCTTTGAACATCTTTGTTCATCCTAAATTTCATTAAATGACTATTGGATCTATATTCTGTCTTTGAACATTTTTATTCATTCCAAATTTTCGTTAACTGGCTATAGGATTTTTACTGTTTCACAGCTAAAAGAAATGCATCTGGAGCAGTAATAAAAAAACCTCCAAGAATTTTCCTTTTCTTATAATTTCATGCCGCTATAAGTCTTTGCAATTATTACAAGATAATCATTAGATGTTTCTTCTAATTACACGGCCCTATAAATCCTAGATTAGTTGCTCCGGAAGCTAAATGTTTCATATTTTGAAATTTGAAAATTTTAACATTGTTGACAGGCTGAGAGGCTCACATTATCAAACATAAATTTGGATATACCAGTTGGTAGCCTGGTTGCAGTTGTTGGTGGCACTGGAGAAGGAAAGACATCTCTAATCTCAGCCATGCTTGGGGAACTTCCTGCTCTAGGAGATTCAAGTGTAGTTATTAGAGGAACTGTTGCTTATGTTCCTCAAATTTCTTGGATTTTTAATGCCACTGTAAGTTCCATTAAGTTTACATTGACCAGAATCATTATACTGTTGACTTGAAGAGAAATATTTCAGCGAATAATAATGCATATATTCCTTTTTAGATTTCTCTTAGTCCAAGATCAATAATTCAAGCCATAATAACTCAAAAATTTGATCGTCAATCATGTTGCAGGTTCGTGATAATATATTATTTGGATCAACCTTTGAATCTGCCCGATATTGGAGAGCTATAGACATAACAGAAATGCAGCATGATCTTGAAATACTTCCAGTTAAGCCCATTAACTTTATGACATCCTTTAGTTTCATTTTATTATAGTTTTTATCTTCTATATACTTGCAGTGTAAGAACTTTTTTACACAAGCATGTTCAGATTGTTTCCACCTGATATAAAAGGAACCCATTAAATTATGCAAATGATAATGTAGCAGTAGCTGAAGCATGCTTGCCTTAGTAATTCTTCATGCAGACACTGCTTAGAAGATAAATCCTCTGTTCGTCACAAAAACATTCAATTTACTGTTTTGCTACACTAACTCAGATTCATATTCAGGGTCGTGACCTTACGGAGATCGGTGAAAGAGGAGTAAATATAAGTGGAGGGCAAAAGCAGAGAGTCTCCATGGCTAGGGCTGTGTACTCAGACTCAGATGTGTATATATTTGATGACCCCTTAAGTGCTCTCGATGCACATGTCGGACGCCAGGTAAATGTTTCATTTGTAAGTTGTATATACTCAAAACTATAAAAAAGACTTTATCTCAGTGAATCAGATGCTAAATTTCATTCAATCAGGAGATGCTCTATAGGCAATGCACTGGCAATGGTGAAAAAGGGTATATAAACATTTGAAAGCATTTGGTTCTTCAAAGGATAGCTATTAGGGACTTTTTTCTGGAATTTGTACTTTTAGACGTGTTTGTTACAACAAATGTTTAATCTTAAGATGGCAGCAGATATGACCTGTGGCCGTAATGGCTCTTCCTCACTAGAACTTATTCCTCTCTTAATCAAAGTGGCCCTGGTGGAATTCTGTGCACCAACTATTCATGTGAAAGTTGTAACATCAACTAAAATACCTTGATTAGGAGTACTGCATTTTCAGATTTGAATTGTCCAAGCAATTAACATAACTTATGAACAGCTTCACAAGCATTTGCATAAAAAAAGAATTATCATACACAAAAGGCACAGCATATACACTGGGCATAATTGTTTTATTTTTCTTCTTTTATCTCTAGATGATGTCTTACATTGATGCTACTACTCTTGATCTTAAGATCTACCTTACTCGCACTTATCCTATATCCATGCTTATTACTGTACCAGCTATTCAATCTGTTCACAGTAGAAACTGTTTTCAGGTTTTCAATAAATGCATTAAGGAAGAATTGCAAGGGAAAACGAGGGTCCTTGTCACAAACCAGCTACATTTTCTTCCCCAAGTGGATAGAATAATTTTGGTTTCTGAAGGGATGGTGAAAGAGGAGGGCACCTTTGAGGAGCTTTCAAGAGATGGCACACTTTTCCAGAAGCTAATGGAAAATGCAGGGAAATTAGAAGACCATGTTGAGGAAAATGAAGATGCAACAATCATTAGCAGTAAAACATCAGAATCTAATGAACTACAACAGGAGATGCCAAAGGATACAAACTCAACTATTATGAGAAAGAAGGGTAAATCTGTACTTATTAAGCAAGAAGAGCGGGAGACAGGTATTGTCAGCTGGAATGTTTTAACGAGGTAATATGATTTATTTTATTCAAACTCCGTAACTTTTAAGTGTCTGGATTTGGTTATTCTTTCATATTTCTAAACAGCAGTTGGTCAGCATTGATGCTATTCTGACTGCGATTTCCTGTGACTATTTACATTTACAATATGTGATGCCAAAAAAAAAACAAAAAACTTGATTACTACAGGCTCCAGCTGGAACACTTTTCCATTATCCTGTAGCACTTTAAATAAGATATAACCTTTTCTGGTTTTGGATTCTTATCAGGTATAAAAGTGCACTAGGAGGCTTTTGGGTTGTCATGGTATTGTTTATCTGCTACATATTGACTGAAATTCTTCGAGTTCTGAGTAGTACTTGGTTGAGCATCTGGACAAAACAAAGCACTTTAACGAATCACGGACCTGGGTTTTACATTCTGGTTTATGCTTTCCTGTCTTCTGGTCAGGTATATGTGAAGGATGAATATTTTCATTGATAATTTGTTAATTTTTCAAATTAAATTATCATCCCTTGTATTTTCCTCATCTTTTATCACTCTCCTATGTGAAGTCAAGACCTGCCCTTCCTTTTTTCCCCCTTTTTTTTTTTTTGGAAAAATGTTAAGTGGAACAGCAATTGTTAATTTTCTTTCCATCCAAGTGGTTGAACTCTTTTCAATTTATCATTTTTCTGTAAATTTTCTAGTCATCTTAAAGAGATGTATGAATACATATTTATATCTCCTGGAGATCTCTAACTTGAACTTTCTCTGGACACAAGATAGGCCTTAAACCTATTCCTAAACAGGCAATGCTATTGAGCATCCTCATTGTTGCTATTATTAACATCATCAGCTTGTTTCTTTCTTTTCTCCTGAGGTTAAATACTTATTATTACAATGTACAGGTCTTGGTGACATTAGCAAATTCATTTTGGTTGATTAGATCAAGTCTTCGTGCAGCTAAAAGACTTCATGATTCAATGTTGTATGCCATACTTAGGGCCCCGATGGTATTTTTCCACACTAATCCAACTGGACGGATTATCAATCGGTTTTCAAGAGATATTGGTGATATAGATCGCAATGTTGCAAATTTTGTTAATATGTTTCTTGGTCAAGTTTGGCAACTTCTGTCAACTTTTGTACTTATTGGCGTTGTGAGCACCATATCGCTTTGGGCGATAATGCCACTCCTCATCTTGTTCTATGCAGCTTATTTGTATTACCAGGTTGGTTGAAGTCTCTCTCTCCCTCTTGTGTTGCCTGGAAACCAGGAACTTCACTTTTACTTGGATGGAGTCCGTTAGTCTTCCTTCGTTCACTTCTCAAGGAAATTTATTCCTTTAAATGTACCTTTTATGTCTTCTAAAACAATAAAACTGACAATTTGACAAACAAAATATCTATTTGCAGAGCACAGCCCGCGAAGTGAAACGATTGGATTCCATTACCAGGTCTCCGGTGTATGCCCAGTTTGGGGAAGCATTGAATGGTGTATCAACTATTCGTGCATATAAAGCATATGACAGGATGGCAAACATCAATGGGAAAGCTATGGACAATAATATCCGATTCACTCTAGTTAATGTCAGTTCTAATCGCTGGCTCGCCATAAGGCTAGAATCATTGGGAGGCATAATGATCTGGTTGACAGCAACCTTTGCAGTTATGCAGAATGAAAGAGCGGAAAACCAAATTGCATTTGCATCAACAATGGGACTACTCCTTAGTTATTCTCTAAATATTACAACTTTGCTGAGCAATGTTTTGAGACAAGCTAGTAGAGCTGAAAATAGTCTAAATGCTGTTGAACGTGTGGGCACTTACATTGATCTGCCATCTGAGGCTCCAGAAATAATAGAAAGCAACCTTCCCCCACCCGGATGGCCTTCATCGGGACTGATAAAATTTGAGGATGTTGTCCTTCGATACAGGCCTGGACTCCCCGCTGTCTTGCGTGGCTTGTCCTTCGTGATCCGTCCAACTCAGAAGGTTGGCATAGTTGGAAGAACTGGTGCTGGGAAGTCTAGCATGCTTAATGCTTTATTCCGTATTGTAGAACTCGAAAGGGGAAGAATCTTGATTGATGATTGTGACATTTCAAAGTTTGGACTGGCAGATCTACGTAAAGTTCTTAGTATCATACCACAGTCGCCAGTTCTTTTCTCAGGTACATATCTTATGAGTATCACTTTGCTATAGTAGCTATGTATTTCGTTCTTCTCTCAGGTCACTCTTTTTGTTCAGGAACTGTCCGTTTTAATCTTGATCCTTTTGGTGAACACAACGATGCTGATCTATGGGAGGCACTAGAACGGGCACACTTAAAGGATGTTATCAGAAGAAATGCTTTTGGTCTGGATGCTGAGGTACCGTTCAAACCTTTATGAACTCTTTGAGAGGCTACTATAATGAGAGTGACACTGCTAAGAACTTAAGCCAATGTGATCAAGCATTGCAAGTAGAAAATCAGCCAAAAAGTTACAATCTTTGTCATCCTTCTGTATCATTCAAGTTTTCTTGACTTGACTTACAAATTATTTCCCCTTGTGCTGCATCACTTTCTCTGGGATCCATGAATAATATTATTTTTTTTGGAACTGTGAAGGTCTCAGAAGGAGGTGAGAACTTCAGTGTTGGGCAGAGGCAGTTATTAAGTCTTGCTAGGTCACTGCTCCGAAGATCGAAGATCCTTGTCCTTGATGAAGCAACTGCAGCTGTTGATGTTAGAACTGATGCACTCATACAGAAAACAATTAGAGAAGAATTCAAGTCTTGCACAATGCTCATCATTGCTCACAGGTTGAATACTATCATTGATAGTGATCGGATTCTAGTTCTTGATGACGGTCAGGTATGTCTCAGATCATGTCAACTACCTCTCAGTTATTAGTACATTTTCAAGAATCTGTGATGAAGGTTTTGGTACATTTGAATGCTGAACTTTTTCTAATTTGCAGGTGGTGGAATATGATACACCAAAGAAGCTTTTAACAAAGGAAGAAGGAGCTTTCTCAAAGATGGTTCAGAGTACAGGAGCTGCAAATGCTCAGTACTTGCGCAGCTTAGTTCTCAGAGAGGAAGGAGAGGCCATGCAGCAGATTAATGGAGACAGGAATTGGCTGGTATCTTCGCGATGGAGTACGGCCGCCCAATTTGCTCTCTCTCTTAATCTTGCCTCTGCACTGAATGATCTGCAAGTTGTAGAATTTAAAAATCCCAGTAATATCTTGAACGAAACGAGGGCTGCAGTTGTAACTTTGCAGGGAGTTCTAGAAGGGAAACATGATGAAGTTATTGAAGAGACTCTAGATGAGTACATGGTTCCAAGAGATAGATGGTGGTCAGCTCTCTACAGAGTCATTGAAGGTATATCCACAGTTACTCATAGCTGAACTATTCTATTCCAAAATTCATCTACAAGAACAATTAGGATCAAAAGCAACTATTTCATCTTTCCTTAATGTGATTTTCTTTTGCTTAGGTCTTGCAGTGATGACAAGGTTGAGTTATAATGGACTTGAGAACACATATGGAGACTCCTCTGAGAATTGGGAAATATAGAGAATAGATCTAGCAAAGATTTTGTGCAATACCTCTACCAAGAAAAAGTTAACAAACTTGTGAAAGTGGCTTGTGGGGCGTTTTTTTGTTGGGGGGGGGGGGGGGTTTCTAAAAAATTATTGAGTTTCATGTTGCATATTCTTCAAAATTTTAATTAACTCTATTTTTTTTTTAAGTGCAATTGACTTGATTTGAATGGATTAATTGATTTTGACAATATTAAATTAACAATGGATTGATAAGTAGAAATATATATTTATACACATTTAGTCTTTTCTTAAAATATTTAATTTCCTAATAGATGTGATTTTTTGCTTATTTGGTCTTTAGGTCAAATTATAATTTGAGTTCAAATGTTTTTTTTTTAACCAATATAGCCTCTCAGTATATTATGATCAATTGTTTCAGTCCAAATTATCATCCTTCAACTAGTCAGTCACAATAAAAAATGTGTGATCATTTTGAAGGAACAAAAATATAAATTTTAATTTTTCTCCCCAATATTAAAAATAGGAAAGAAAATCTAGTTATCTTGAGATTGTTGAACAAATCAAATTAATCAAAAA
>JAWZTD010000001.1:9781782-9793791 GCA_035221335.1 Echites panduratus | reverse complement strand
ATATATATATATATATATATATATATACATACATACATATGTGCACCATTGGTTATTTTTCTATCACATTGATCCCAGGCGTAACAGCTCCACTTTTTCAATCATAAGTGTCATATCATTAATTTGACATTTGATGCAAAGATTGATTAGATCCTTCTTCATTTCTTTGTAAAAGTTTATAAATTGTTATTCAGTGAAATAATAATGAATGATTTGAACGTTAGTAAAAGCTTTTCTATAATAATGATAAATAAGAATCAGATTGCAACAAAAGTTCACTAATTTACAAATTTTTTTTTAAAAAAAGGTATATTAAAATGGCAACAACTAATAAAAATTATAAGTGAGTAGGCTCCTTATTAGATAAACTGGCAAAAAGCTTACGGGAATTTTTATGATAGGGTTACTTTGACGATGGTTTTTTTTTTAAATGACTTGTTATAGTTTTCTAACAAGTCCATGTGTTAATTTTTAAACAGTAATTGAGACCCGCCTATCATCTATATGGATCCTCTTAAATATATATTGGAACAAGATATTTTCTTATATAAATTTGCAAGGTAAAAACAAAAGACACATTTCCGTCACAACTATATTTTAAAAATAACTCAGAATATTTTTAAATAACCTGGAGAGTGAAAATCATGATCAAAGAAACACTGATTGGGAATTATTGTCGCCAGTTATATAATCCTAGCTAACACTATTTTTTTATCACATTAACTTGAAATCATGATCGATCCCGTGATCGTGTATGCTATAGTGACTGGTTCCACATATCAATAGCAATTGTTTCTCGAAAGCGACTCCATGAAGATGTTGGTCCATCTTCTTGGGTTTCTTGCGTAGTAGGACTGTCATCTAGGTCATTTGTGGTAGAAATAAAAGGTACTATGTCAGTAACACTGGGCTTGTTATCTGACTCACACCCAGTACGGTCCAGTGTTGTATTGAAATTGACGTCAAAAGGATCATGCTCTAGTATGAAGTTGAGCACCACACAACATGCAATTACTATGGTGCTTTGTCGCTGTAACTTGTACGACGGCATACCAGAATCTCTCAAAATTTTAAAGCGACTCTTCAAGACACCAAATGTACGCTCAACAACATTCCGAATTGAACTGTGGCGATAGTTGAACAATTCCTTCGGCCCCCAAAAATTATACATCCCTTGGAATTGACTTTTGTGGTATCTCTCCCTCTTAAAGGGTGCAAGAAAGCCAGATTGGTTCTTATATCCAGCGTCAACAAGGTAGTACTTCCCTAAATATGGACAACCATCATAAATACATGCCTGTGATGTTGTAAAAATGCACTTAGTTTAGGGATAATTGATTGTCACCTGGAGGGGGCATGGGAAATCCATACTGTGGGTTGTGCATCGCATCATGAAGCACTTTACTATCGTGAGCGCTGCCTTCCCACCCAGCTTGGACAAAGATGAAGTGCATATCAAGATCAACGATAGCCAAGACGTTTTGGGCAATTGAGTTCTTTCGTGTTCTGTAGGTGTCCGTTCGAGATCTAGGTGCAGTTGCGGAAATACAAGTGCCATCTAACGCTCCAATACAATCCTACAAAACGATACATTGAGTTATTAATCTTGTTACAAAGCACATTTGAAAACAACATTTTCTTCAAATCAGTACGTAATCTTCTCATTCATACCTTAAACCATGGGTACCGACCTGGATCATATAGAATTGAGGGATGAACATCACCAGAAGACATTGACCGAATTATATCACGACCCAGTGATGCAAGAACACGAGCCATTCTCTTAACATGTAGAGCGATTATCTCCGTTGAGTGCTGAAAGTCCTCGGCCAGTTGACGGTGGCCTTTGGATTTCTGCATGCAACTGAGGAAGATAGCTAAGCTCTCCCACATTTCCACATGTTGTTGATGTCGGTCAGTCCAAAGACCACGCTCACATATCAAGTTGCAAAGACTTTTAAAAATCACCTTTGTCATGCCCAAACAACAATGAATTCTTGTCAGATGTCCGTCTAATAATTCAAGGACCCAGGCAGCTCCACTCAACTGTGAAGTTCTGCATGGTCTTTTATCCGACAGCATGTCAACTTCTGTGCAGACATCTGGCAAGGCCAATGGAGCATGGCTCATGATATCATCAGAGGAGTCATCATAGTCGTCATTGTCATCCTGCCAATTAGCATTATTACCCCATTGCCAGTCATTGTCATTTCTGCCATATGTCTCAGTAAAGTCTGCCATAAGACTTGGTTTATAAACTGCAAGAAATTGCAAGCTTATGTTATCACCACAATAGATCATGGAAATAATTAAACAAGGCAGAGTGAAAAAAAAGTGTAAATGAAAGAGGCAGTTTGATTCTGTGGCAGATCTCAATAGATGCAGGTCATCTACTACACAATTACTCTTCTATTTGCTGTGACTGACAGACATCAGCTCTCCATAATAAAAAAGAACACATGTAACAAAAAACACAAAACTAAATGATTCATAAATAAAATTGAACACCATCACAAAGTTATAAAGGTCATTATGACAACATAACATATGAATGAGACGATAATTGTGATGGAACATAAAGAAATAAAACAAATATTAGTTTAAAAGCTAATGAGGTAATATGAGAAAATATAAGTTCTAATCTACTTCGCTAAATTTTTTCTTTATCACATAGCGACGATGCTCTGCCGACATCGAAATCCACTGCTCCCTAAAGTATTGATCATGAAACTCATGACGAAACTCATCTAACTGATGTTGAGGGAGATGACCAAACTCCTCAAACAAAATGGAGTTGCATTTCGGAATGCTGCTATCCCATTTTGAAAGTCGTTGTGCATTGAGTTCGTTCTTCGCTGCAATTGCATAACCAGCATGAGCATAGGAGCGGAACATCTCCTATTGTGTGGTGAGAGCTTGAACTCGTGCACCTTGGACAGTGGTGACAGTTTTTCCGGCAGTTGAATGTGATGACTTCCTTCTCTCGCCACTAGATGTAGTGTTGCCTGTGGTATGTCTTTTAGAACCTCACATTATCTTATCGGAATCAGACCTAATAGCAGCTACATTCGGGAACGACAAACCTATTGAACTACTCTCGAGTTGCCTCATCAACTCATCCTCCTCATCATCATCCAAAGCAGGCTCCTGTGAAGATTTGGCAAAGGTTCCTTGAGCACCACTATCATGAAATATGTTATTCATGAGTTTAAAGTGTGGCAGACCATTTTTCTGGAAATACCCTGCTTCTGGCTTCACCTGATATATGATCCATTAGTACGGGAGGGTTCTTTTATTTCAAAACATACGTTTTACTAATAGAGTTAATATGAAACACAGACTTTACTTGTAAAATCTGTTGCCATTGTTCATCAGAAGCGGAAATAGTGTGTAGGGTCGAATTCCACCCAACTCCCGAATGATTCGTCACCAACCCTTTTAGCATGCTAAATTGTTTTTTCAAATGTTCCCACTTCGATCTCAGTTGTCATTCAGAAAAAGAATGGCCAACATGAACCCTAAAATCGTTTCTGATTTCATCCCAAGTGTTATTGGTGAACTTACCTCCATGCCATCTTCCCTCCTTGTTCTTCCAATCTTGCAAAATGACTAGGAACGTGTACTCACTTGTAGGTGTCCAAAGTGACCCACTCTTATCTGCCATTGTCTACAGTAATCGATTATCTTAGTCCATATGTAAACAAACTACCATAGCACGAACTACACTTTGATAGAGTCCAGAACAATCATAGAAATTAACTTCAAACATACATCGACTGAAGACAACAACAAATCACTTCAAATATTCTGCATGCAAACTTCCACACAAATTAAATGGAATCGACCTTTGGAAAAGTAACATAACTAATACACACCTGATCAAGTGGCCTCCCACAAACATAATGAGTGGGATTGCTATTAGAACCCGATGATGAATGTCGATCTTCAATGGTTGACGGTGGAACAGATCGCCGAACCTACATTTGACGAAGCAACGTGGACACCCTTCACACATAGAGATAATGTTAATGCAATTCATCATTGTCATTACCTACGGACCTCAACCTTTGCAAGTGTACCTATCTGTTCCCCCCGATTTTCTTATCATGACATGAAAATAAAGGAATGAAGTAGGTTGTTTTTTGTTTTATCTAAATAAACTAAACGAATAAGCACCACAAACACTATGAACATTTATGGAAAACACGCCAACAACCTGAAATAGAAAGCATTCTAATAATCCCTAATGACTCATTAACAAAGTAGGAAGCAATCAAAGTTATGTGGCAGAGCTTTTTCACCCCATACCAAGATTAGAAAAGTAGGAATGTAACTATCAAAGAAACATTTATGTAAATTAGGATTACCTTCTTGCTACTGTATCTCGGTTGCTCCAGATCTGAATATTTTGGGCGTTTAGGGTTTTCTCTTAAGATTTGGTCGTGATTGGAAATCCCCCCAACGGTACCCTCCATTCTCCGCTCTGTCACCGAGTACAAATTGGAAGAGAATCAACAGTTCAGATTCATCCTTCGATTTGATGGGGCGAGCAAAAGTGAACTGCTATCTTAGAAGATGTGATTTGAATTCACAAAAAATTGCAAGCTATATTAAATCTGATAGGTTTGAGAGTGCAAATTCAACGTTTTTGGGAAAGGTTAAAAAAGTGATGAAGAATCTATACTATAGCAGTCAGAATTGAGAATGAAATTTCACTGTTAAGAGACGGGTCTCCATCCGGGTTTGGGTCGGTTCCATTTTTTTGAGTGGGGAATGCTCGCTAATCTAAGTAAACATCCAAATGGATTGGATGACACCACTAAAATTAGTGTAGTAACCAATCAGGCCTTTGGCCCTTGTGGTTTCTAAAAGAATAATTGATATGTTGATTTTGGAAAAGAAAAAAGAGGAAAGTAATTTTATTTTCCCTTTTGAGGATGAAGAGAAAATCTGTTTAAAATAGAAAAAAATTGGTGGAGGAAGGAGAAATACAGTTGTCAGTTACGTTATTAAGCTGATTTCTTTCCCGGGTCCCAACAAAGGCACAAATAGATACGGTTGATTTTCTAAAACTGCCATCCCCTTCGCTTCACCTGATTGATTTGATGTGGTATTCTATTTTCTACTGATTCTTCTTCCCCCCCTCCCCCCTACGCTATCTTGTCTCTTCCCAGTCTCTCCCATTCCAAGTGTGTGCACAATCTCCTGATCAATTTCAGGTGACAATTTTTCTCTCATTTGTCTTTAGATCTTTCATTGTTTGCCGCTATTTTTTTTTTTCTTTTCAATTTTCTTTTGGTATCGAATTCATCATTTCCATTGTAATTCATTCAAGATTTCCAATGATCTGGTTGGCCTTGGTAATCCAATAATTTCACAAAGTTTCAGTCTTCTGGGTAACTGGGTTGTTGTCCCATTATCAGCTAAATTTTGTTCCAGCGGATTTTTATATGTTTCGGATGGAAAAAAATGGGTGTAATTATGGGTACGTGGAATGGGTTCATATTCAAATTTTGGCTGTTATGCATTGATGAGATTAATTTGTAAATTCTGGGCTCCTCTTGATGTGCTATGGTGATGACACCTTCTATAGGTTTCAAGAATGGACTTCATTATGGGAATAATCTTTGTTTGGTTTGTGTGTCAAAAAATGGTTGTTAATGGTCTGTGCTCAATTTGTTGAGCAGCTAATTTCTTCATCCTACAGTTTACTAAAAGTTTGTTTGTTTTATTTTTTAAGCCCCCTTAATTTGTTGATAATCACCAGTTTAAACTTTCTATAAGTTTCCTTTCCCCCACCATCTTAGGCATCTTCTATTTCACTCTTTATAGGTTCTTTATACAGACTAGTTTGGTTGCATGGTAGTGGTGCATCAGTAGAGCAATGAGCCACCAGCAATCTGCCCTTGGGAGACCATCTTCAGGCACGATTCCATCTCCCTATAAAAATATTTTGTATTTACCTATTGGCTGTGCTATCTTTTGAATTTTGAGAGACCTTTGTTGCAATTAAAAGTTTTGGATAAAATGATTGACTATATTGTAAAGTGATGAAAGATGTGAAAGGAGGACCAGTTCATTTCTCAGAATGAACTACGGTGTGCAGCTCATTCAGATAGCCAATAACTAAGAGTTTTTCTTCCGCATATTATCTAACTACGGCTTATTATCTCAATTGTTATCATCTCTACAGGTAAAAGAAAATTAAAGGATCTTTTGCTTAAAAGTGACAATCGCACTTGTGCAGATTGTGGTGCTTCAGACCCTAAATGGGCGTAAGTTTTTTCATCTCTATTACAGCAGCATTATTTTGTGATTAACTGCCGCAATACTCTACATGTATTTCATTTTTATTTTCTCATGACGGAAATTTCACATGGTAATCCGTGCTTTGCTATTTCTAGTAATTTCTTTTAGTATGTGATACCATTTGGCAATATGGTGGAGATTTTGGTGCTCCAGACCCTAAATGGGAGAATGTTTAGCATCTCTATTACTGCATCATATTTTTTGGATCAACTGCTTGAATAATCTACATGTATTTCTTTTTATTTTCTCATGGGGGAAATTTCACATGGTAATCTGTGCTTTGCTTTTTTATTTCTAGTAAGTTCCTTTAGTATGTGATACTATCGTTTCAATATAGTGAATATAGGATTTGATGGTATTCCTCATGAGATTTTAGTTTTTTCATTTTGCAGACTCTTACCATGTTAAGTTCCACTTGTTGACATGGTTATGGGTTATTTCAAATTTTCATGAATTTCCAAGCATTTGAAATCAATGACTTCTTAGGTAGATTGCTGATATTTTTCAATCAATAGCTGTTGACAGTCTAGATGGGGATTTGGAAACCTGTTAAAAAATAGGATGGATACAAAGAGCTCAAAGACTGATGGTTATTTGCTAATAGAGAAGTGTCAATCATGGGCCAATTGTCCAAATGGGGAGGTAGAGAAGATTTTATAGTTTTATTTGGAATGAAGGTTAAATTGAACCCTTGATAAATTCAAAGCTCTAGGCATATAGCTACATTTCCTCGCATGGTATTCTATGTGAATTGACAAAAGGGAAGCAGGACTATGCCTATTTTGAACACTTCTATTGCTTTGATGTTTGAGAATATATTGCATTTGATGTGAATTTTAGAACAATTAATACCTTTCCATTTTTCTTTAGGTCATTTCAGGTTTCATGAGCACTTGAATTTTATATCCTTTTTCAGGTCAGCAAATATTGGAGTATTCATATGCTTGAAATGTTGTGGTGTACACAGAAGCATGGGTACACATGTTTCAAAGGTTATTGCTCTTCAACTGCTTCTTGTTTCTCCCTTAGTGAGAGATCTTATATAGAATTAATTGCATGAGAAAAAAAAAAAAATTTTGTGGCATCTAGGAGAGATAAATGGTTTCTTGCTTATCTTAGAAATTTTACAGAGCCAATTGTATAAGCAGGCTAGAAAGCACATTATATGGCAGAAAATGCTATCTCAAGACCACTTTAGACTCCTTGTATGTGGAGCAGATTGTATTCTTGTTTTTACGTAATATTATTTTGCTGAAACTATTTCTTTCGTGGAAGATCAAGAACCGGTATTTTTTTCTTTTGGTGGAAGATAAAACAGTTGAATTCATAGTCACTTAAGTTTCTTTGACCCTGGAGCTCAATGGACCATTATAATTTCTCTTAGTAATATGGCACTAGAAATAATATATATATATATATATATATATTAAGGTTTTGCAGTGAAATAGATTTTCTCTCAAATTATTTCATTCAACTTAGAAAGCTTTCCTGTTGTAATCTATATCCAAAGATAGCCTGACTACGTTTATGAGATGACTGCATATGAGTTAGCTTGGTTTCTGAAAAAATTTATTCTTTGGATTTTAAGAGAAATTCTATTGCTCCCCGACAGGAGCTAGTTGGGTGAATGTATATATTTAACAATTGCAGAATGACAGTCATAATGTTTTTTTTTGCTCCTAGCATGACTTAAGTGAATATAGTTTCAGAAGAGCTCTGGTCTCTTGGTTTTCTTTTGAAGCACAGATGTTGAGTATCAACATGAAGCTATGGTCTTTGAAATTTTTTCCATCTTTGATCATCTTGTCTATTTTATGATGATGATGATGTCCTGAAGCTGTTAGCTCTGAGCTATGCAGGTTCTTTCAGTGACATTAGATGATTGGTCAAATGCTGAAGTTGATGCAATGGTTGAGGTTGGCGGAAATGCTTCTGCAAATTCTATTTATGAAGCTTATCTTCCAGAAGGAGTCAAAAAGCCTGCTCCAGATGCTAGCCACGATGAGCGTTCAACATTTATCAGGTTATCGATAATTGTTCATTTAGTAGCTTCAACCTTATTATTCATATCAAGAGGATAATTCTTGGTATTCAAGTTTTTGCTTTTTGTTTCCACAGCTAACGATGAGTTACTTTTCTCTCTGCTAAGATACTCATTTATCTACTACGACACTTGAATTTCAATTTTGAATTTGCAGAAATGACATACTGAAGAAAAAGAGGCTATCTCCCCTAGTCAAAAGTAACTAAGATTTAGAGACCGCATTGCAAGTGAATTAAATCATGTTTTTTGTTGATTTTGTTTCATATCATTTTTTGTAGGTCAAAGTACGAACGTCAAGAATTTCTGAAACCTAGCTTGCGTATTTTGTCAAATCCAAAAAGGAACTCTCTCCAAGCAAGTCTGTCGAGAAAGATTATGGATAGTTTTAGGACTTCAAGTTCATCACAGAAATCTGTAAGTCTTTTTAACCTTTCTCTGCTTAAATCATTGAGTGTCTCGCTCTTTTTTTTTCCCCTGGGACCAAGTTTTAGGTAGCTTGATGATCTCCCTTAGTGACTCTGTCCATTATTGTTGTTGCCTGTGATTCTGCTTCAGGTTTTCTTCCATTTTTTACTATGCAAGCATAACCAGTTAAAACGATGTTCCTCCTTTTTACTGAATGTATTTGTTCCCGATGTATCTGTTGCACTTGATTTCTTGTAGGTTCAATTGTGGCTAGACCTTTAAGCACTGAGTGGGATAATTAGATGATTATATGATTCAATTGCTGTTAGATTCTTTATTCCATTTTGTAGTACTACTACACTGCTAATGCTGACTCTTGCCACAGGAAGGCATGGTGGAGTTTATTGGCATGCTGAAGGTTAAAATAGTTAAAGGCTCTAATATGGCTATTCGAGATATGCTGTCAAGTGATCCATATGTTGTCTTGACTCTTGGCCAGCAGGTGAGTCACCCAATTTGTTTGGTATTTGTGGAGCTGAACTGAGGAAAGAAAGAATTGTGTTTTTCCATGCTTTTGAAGACTGGTTTTCCAATGAATTTTACTTACTAAGATTTAACATTTTTTTAAAAAATATTTTTTAAATTTTGTTTCAGAACCTCACAATCAGGTGATAACTTGCTTATTTTAATTGGAAAGGAAAGGTCATCACCTATTCTGATAAAAAATTGTCTACAGTACATACATATCTTACGGTAACATACTGATGGAAATTGTTCTCATCCATCATAACTTTTTTTGAACTGGTATATTCATTTGAAAACTCACAGCAGCCAGAGTAAAATTCCTCTTCTCCCTTTCTCTTACTGATTATTTTTCTTGGATGAAGAGCGTGATTCATCACTTCCCAATGTCTCATAGTCTTTCTTTATCTCATCTGGGACAGAAAGTGCAAACTACTGTGGTAAGGAGTAATTTAAATCCAGTTTGGAATGAGGATCTTATGCTTTCGGTTCCTCAGGATTATGGGGCTGTTAAACTGGTAATGTTTTGTTTGACAACTTTTCCTTTTTGACATAGAATTTGGCATCGTTTGCACACAGTTTTATTTACTAAAGTTCCTGGAAGCACTTATACTATGAAGTATCAATATGATCATTGAGGTTGAATGGTTTTTTCAATTTGACCATTCAACTTTTCAAACATGCTCGATTTTGAAAATTAGTCAATTTGACCATTACAAGATTAAATCCTTTGAAAATTTCACGAAGTTGAATGGTGAAATTGACAAAAGTTACAAAGTTAAATGGCTAAATTGAAAAATCAAACAAAGTTAAATGATTAAATTGAAAATCTCACAAAGTTAAATGGTCAAATTAACACATTTAAAAGTTGAATGGTTAAATTGAAAAAAACAATCTCAATGGTCATATTGACACTTATACCCTTATACTCTCTCTATTCTAATTACATCCCTCCATGTTTTGTGGTTCTTATATTTGTGGAAAAGGTATTTGATTTTGGCAGGCCTTGTTTATCTAATCTGTTATATGTGAACATATCTCACATTATGTTTTTTGAAGTCCGTAATTGTTTAATTCAAATCTTTCAAACTTACATAACCTTCTCTAGCATCTACTACTCATGGTGACTAAAAGGAAAAAATGAGAGGAAAATAAAAAAAATTCCTTGTCTAAACTTTCCTACTGCTACTTACCATGAGCATTTGCTGGTTTTAACTACATATACCCTTCTTTACATTGTTTGCTTGAAAGATAGCTCTCAGACAAATCCAACAATGCAAAGTGGAAAGTATATTTATTATGAATAAATTAAATTATGTGCTGTTAGTTTTCAATTATATCTTTACTAAAGGGTTTACTGCCATTCATAAGCATGAGTAAAACTTGTCACTTTTGGCAATTATCATGAGGTCTGAATAAAAATTTTCTACCTAAGAATAAGGCAGAAATAAAGTATATACTCTCCATTTGGATTAATACTTTGGGATCTATTAATCTGAACTATGCTTTTTGTTCCTTTTGCTTTTGGACCGTATCTTTCCTCTGTGTTTATGACAATGGAGGGTTTGATTCGGGGGGGCAAATATGAGTTTCTCAAGATTCAAATGCATGATTATATAGGCTTGCCCTTATAACTTCTAGAATTGATGATCTTGAGAAAAAGTTATATAGCGGCATATGGGTTAGTATGGAATTTATTTGATTGTTAAAAGGAAGTGACTATGATTCCAAAGGTGTAAGCATCCTATTAGATTCGTCTTTGCTGTGCGCTATCCAAATGTTAACTGAAAGTTGATTGTCTTTCCCTTGTTGTAACCTGCAAGCAAATCCATATGAAGGCACTTATTTATTTAACTTCACTTTTCACATTTATTGATCATAGCTTTCTTATTCAATGGAACCCTGGTAGATTTATGATGTCATAGCCCTGGGCCATTCATTTCATATCTTAAATATTGTATTATAGATTTCGTGGCACAGGCAACAAGTCATGTTCTGATATATATATATATATATATATATATATATATTTATATGTATATTTTTTCCAAGTGCAGGAAGTGTATGATCATGACACATTTTCTGCTGATGATATAATGGGGGAAGCTGAGATTGATATCCAGCCTATGATAACCTCTGCAATGGCATTTGGAGATGCTAGTATGTTTCAGAACATGCAAATCGGCAAATGGCTGAAGTCACATGACAATGCCCTGATAGAAGATAGCACGGTAAACATAATTGATGGGAAGGTGAAACAAACCATAGCACTGAAGCTCCAAAATGTAGAATCTGGAGACATAGATTTAGAACTAGAATGGATACCTCTTGAGCAATAGCTGTACACGAATACCCTCTCATTTTCCTATTTTTGAGGTTGATGATACTCAATAGTGTTTGTTGTATGAATTTGCAACTTATAACAACAGTTTTTTGAAGTGTGCTCAATTATTGCACCTTATGGATTTAATTCTGAGATTTGATTGTTTGAACGGCTGATATGCTTCACTCCCTGAAATTCTTATTTGTCAGTATTGATAGAGGTAATGGAAAGTTATCCTTGGACTTCAATAGTAGAGTACATTTTGAAAGGAGGAAGAAGGATTGAAAGCAGAATTGGTGGATGGTTGGTTGTTTTTATGAATTGGGTAAATTTAATATTGTGTGGTGTGGTCAATATATAAGAACAATTGCTATGCCAGTACTACTGATCTGTACTGTACTGTACT
>JAWZTD010000001.1:9728857-9748200 GCA_035221335.1 Echites panduratus | reverse complement strand
ATGCCAAACTGAAGTGACCCTTGTCCCCTGCCTAATCAAATTCTTTCCCCTTATATATAAATCAGACAATACTAGGTGCATCCCCTTCCCAGTAACAAGTGGCACGGGGCCATCGTGTCCTAATGCAATCAACCAAGGGTGCATGCTTAGAAGGCTCAGGCTTGGGAACTTCACTACGGTTATCTTTCCCACCAGACTCATCTTTCCCAGAACTGGATGCCGCTGCCACATCAGCCATGAATTCCTCTGGCGTCCACTTCGGAGGTACTGAAACCTTCAATTTCACCAGTCTTGGTCTCTGTATTGGATTCTCATTTCCATATGTTTGGTTCCCATTAATGACAGATTTCGCAATCCCATTAAAATGGTAAAGATCAAACACCTTTTTCCCCATCAATCCGCTAGAATCCTTCAAACCTCCTGAATTCTTGTCCAAATCCAAAAGAACCTGCCAAAATTCACTCCACACGATGAATCCTGTATTGCAGAGCTGCTCGAGCTTATCAGCTGGAAGGGTTATTCCAAGGTCTCTAAGAACTTGATGGAAGCCATCAACGCTAATAAATCCACCACCTCCACTATGATCATGCACATCAAAAGCTCCTCTGATCCGTGTTTCTCTAGTTTCATACTCATTTTCCTCCTGAACTTTGGTATCAAGAGAAAATAGTACTGTATAGTGAGATTCACTCCCCACAACCCATATTGGCCACTTTGGACGTTTTAAATACTGTCCAACTTTGCAGAAATTAAGAGACTCCATCACAGTGAGAAAACCTACTTCCACACTAGATGAAATTCCAGTAACAAAGAGGCCGCCACCCAAGTCCATCTTCCCATCAAACACATTAGACACAGCCCTGCCATAAAGCAGGAGATTTACAATTTCCTGTTTCAGAATAATTAAGATGATTAGACACCCATTGCAACAATCACAGATACCGGCAACTTTTATGCATTTAGCAAGATGATATCATGTGATGGGATGGCATGCTTACCTGGGAAGCATGCCCAAATGGAGCTGTGACCAATGGTTGGCTGGCGTCATCCCTATCAGCTTGAACAGCATCCTGTGTAGTAAAATTGAAACAGATTATGTGTAGTGTGCAATAAAATGCAGCGTAACTAATAAACTTATCATGTACAGCACATAAATCAAAATGCTTCAGCACTTCATTGACTCAGTAAAAAGAAACTTAATATTGACAACATGAATGCACAAGAATGAGACATCCGCAAGAAAGTAATTAGATTAGAATTACTCTTGGTACTCGAATAGAATTAACATTGTACAAAGAATTGCTAGATATATTTTTCATTTATGAAAGGTCTATTAGCATCACTCTAACTAGAGTAAGGAAATTCTCATGAGATGTAATAGGTCAAAGCTTTGTATATCCTAATTCTAAATGGGGCCTTTTTAGAACGCATCTTTTTGTACCTTTTAACTAGTTAGTCAAACCTCCTGAAGACTTACATTTACAAACCACCTAAGAACTAACCAAAAGATATATTTTAACGTCCCTGTTATCCACAGAAAATATCTCGTGTTTCTTCCTACATTATCAGCCATCCCACTAGCATCTTGATCAAAGGCAGATTGTAAATGAATTTCTATTGACCGAGTATAATCAAGACCCTAGTGCCAGAGTTTCTCTCATTACTCAAAAAAATCCACTTAATTGTTCAATTCAGCAACAATCAAATAACAACAATTCAAAAATCCTGCTCCAAAATTTGGATAATTCCTTACTACAAGGGAAAACTGAAGTAGCAATTGAATAATTCAGTAACACATTGAGCAAACAAACCATTGCAAAATGAATAATAGCCTACCAATCCTCGAGAAAGCAAAGCAGATATTAAGAATAGAATAGCTCCCATGCGACTTCTGTAAACAGGAAGCATAGCTTCAAGCCTACTAAATACGCTAGCCTCTGAAGTATAGAGGTTAACTTGTAGAACCTTCTGTAAATCCGAGCCAGATTCTACTGAAAAGCCCTCAAGAGCTTTTGCAATGACCTGTATTCAATTCCATCAATAGAATGTGAAAAAGACTTCTGATATGTATGTAAATATAGAAAATAGTGAGCGGAAATTTTCAAGAAAACTGTAGAATGCAAAACAAGTCTCAATCATCAAATGGTTACTGCCACATATACACGGTCATTAAACAGAAAATAAAAAGGTCAACAAGCAAGTAATGAACAAATAATCCAAATGGTTACTGCCACATATACACGGTCATTAAACAGAAAATAAAAAGGACAATGAGCAAGTAAGTAATGAACAAAAAATATATCTGCACAAAATTGAATCTATTATTTTGGCTTAACACAGTACAGAGATATTAGACCACAAGTTACCAATTCAACTTTTTTGTTAAAGTGGTTAGTGCTGAAACCCATGTTTAAATGGGTTTCAAAAGGAGGAATTTTAGATGGGGAAAAAAATGTTTATTTTAGGAAATGGAACATAAAATTCTACATCCCAGAATTTTTATAAAAAAATGCAAAATTGAAGATAGACATTCTAGCCTGGAAAGATGGAGAAATTACCTCATCTTTAGAATTTTCTCCAGAGCCCTCTCCTTCAACATCAAGAACACCTAGGGACGCTATTACAGCCCTTTCATTATTTCCACAGAGAAAGAGTATCTCACACATGCTTCTCACCAATGCTCTGTCGCAAACCTCAGAACTTTTTAATAAGCACAACCACCACAACAACAACAATAATAATAAAAATAAAAAGAGAAGCATTTGAACAAACTGAAAGCAAAAGAAACTGGGACAGCACATTACCACTAGTTTTGAGCTAACCCACCATTACACATTTTTAACAAAAAAAAAAAAAAAAAGGACCCATGACCTAATACATAAATGAAAAAAATAAAATTGTATTACAAAATTAAGTATCATCTCAAATGAAGGTGAATACTCTTATGAATTTCTAAAGCGGAATTAAGCAACATCTTAAATGAAGATTATTACTCTTATTAAATTTCAAATGTATAAACTACTATTCAAGGAGAGGTTTAGAAAGAGGAATTCTATAAAATACTTCAAGCTTGGGTTTTTGGGGATCCTTCCTCAATATATTTTACTCTATTAAGAATGATGACATCACTAAGGACGACGATATTTATCATTAACTGGAACAGCAGAATTTAGAATACTCTTTGACCATCTTCAATTTACCTCATTACTTTTGAATACTATGGGACACATGCAGTAGTATATTGGACCCTCATTCTTAAACAAGGATAGTGGCGGAAGTAGATTTTAAGTAGCATGAGATACTTCAAAGTCTCGATGAGTCAGATGTTTCATGTTTACCAAAAAGAAACACAAATAGGGTGACAGTTAGGAATTCAGAGGTTAGTTACCTGGATTTTCTGTCTTCTGTAAGAGAGGGGAAAATATCTACTGCAGAGCATTCACTTTTGAAGTCTCTTCCTGAGCCCAAATTTGTCGACATACTTGGGGCAGCATAACTTGATTCCACAGGATAAAACAGGAGATATTTGAGGACAAAAGCCTGCAAAACAAAAGATGCACCACAAAGAAATGGAACTTATAATTACATAAACTAGATGCAGCATGTAATCAATCACGAAGAAGAAAATCTGAAAGCAGACAGGAAAAAAATCTGAATGCAGGCAGGATGCAAGTGCTTGGGATGTTTCTTTCATCGCTGTTTTCCATTTTTTTCCCCCGCTCCTCCTACAGGGAAATATTATTTGTTTTGTTTTGGGGAGGGGGCTGGCAAATTGCATTTTACAGATATGATGATTGATCAGTTACACATCAATTAAAACACAAGTACAGCACTCACATTTTCCATCTAAGCTATATTACAATTCTCATTCTCAATCTCAGTGGTACATGAACACTAAATTGCAATCTAGCCTAGGTGCTAAGAGAAGCAAGCTCTTAAAAACAATATTCAATATTCAAGTAAAATTATCCTAACAAAAGAAGAAAAATTCTCTCAAAAGAAGTACATTCTGTGTTTGCTGACACAGGTACAACACATTCTGTAAAAATCTACAGATAATGTGGATAGGTAATTTTTGCTCAGAGGAAGCTAAATTTAAGAGATCAGAGCATTACTTGTATGGTTGCTAACACGCCGCAAGGACCACCTTCATGCTGCACTAAGCCCATACATGTATCTGGATCAAGACTAAACCTACAGAAAGAATACGGGTATTATATCAGCAAAACAATCTATGACAGCAAAGTCAAAGGAAGAAGTTAATCTAGAGAACTTTTAGAGCAAAATACAATAGCAGAAGATGAAACTTCACTTCTACCAATTGAGAACCTGCTTTAAAGAGGGTTCTTGAAAGTTCAAAAGCCACATTCCTTTACAATAAACCCAGAGAGAACAAAAAACACAAAATCGAAGTCACTAGAAGAATTTACTCTTTTGAACCAGGCAACCGGCACCCATCATCATAGATGATTGGATGAATTTTTAAGAAAGCCTATATTGTAAGCACGCAACAAGAGAAATAAGAAATTAAATTGTAAGGAAAAAAAATTCTCATAACTAACATAATGAACTGGACAAAGAAAAAAATGTAAAAAATCTTTTCAAAGAAAAAGCCATCAGTTGTCACCTGATGCCTTGATTGCTCCACTGTGCAAGTATATCTTTAGTAACATTGCTTCCAAAAATCATTGAGAACAACTGGTGTGCCTCTGACATGGAAAGCTGTACTCCTGAATTTCCAGTCACTTCACATTTCACCAAAGTAATGTTTTCACCCTTACTATCCCCACTAGCTTCAAGACCCACACCACTGCTTTTCTCTTCCTTGCTACTCTTCTCCACCTTTGGAGCTGCAACAGCTCCCATGGAAGCACTTCTTGCAGCCATCATTCGCTTTTCAGCAGCAGAGGCCATCAACTCCCGCTGCATCCGACGGTTCCTCAACTCTGGTGACTCCTCCACCCCTTCCCCTTCAGCAGACTTATTTTCAACTGGTCTGCTCCTCTTTGGCTCCGGTGGTTCATGCTGCATGCTCATCCGCAGCGCCATCCTCAAATCCTCCTCCTCTTGATCCGCCATTAGAATACCCAACCTCTCTCTCCTCCGCTTCTATACCTGCATATATGCAAATACCCAGGGTGGTCAGTTAATTTGAAGCAAATAAAAAATTTTGTCTATCTTATGGACACAACATAAATTACACTAGTATATTCAGAAATATCAGTAGCAAAATCCCATGTGCATGCCCAAGCCACATACAAGGCCTCGATGGAAACTAATACCTTCTGGCAGGAAGGACAAAAAAGGTAGCGAGAAACTTGTTAAGGGATCAAAAAAGTTTAAACAATGATTGGACAAAACTGGTCAAACAAAAATATATTGGGGGCTATGATGGCTAATTTTCTGTTAGTTTAGTAATCGAAACAGGCAAGTGAGTTCTATATGCATTAATGGAAATACCAGCAAGTAATACTGAGCAATATTTAGATATATGTATATCAGCTCCAATCCCGTGCAATATTTGCCATCTAAAGAATAGTATCTTAGGCTCAGTTTGGATACACCATCCATTTGGATGGTGTCATCCAATTCCATAAAATTCCGTAAAATGCACCTTTAAATTGGAGTTAATTTTTTGTTCGAAAATGAAAATTTTTTTTGGAAACCAAATTAAAACATCCATTTAAGATGGGATGAATCAATTTTTTTTATTTTTGAACGAAAAACGAACACTAATTGACACTTACATTTTACGCGCTGATGGATGGCAAAATGAAGAATGAAGGTGGAGAATGGGATATGCAAACAGAGCCTTAATTTCTTGTAGCATTTAATATTTCGTTTTTTCTTTTAACTATTTCTGCAATGCCAGAAGCATCCATATTACCTATTTACCATTCAACCATAAATGATGAAAAGTTGTAACAAGGTGAAACAATCTAAGCCAGATTACCATTTGCCAATTTATGAGTATTTGACCACAGCAGGAAACGTGTATAATTACTAATGGAAGAACTAGAGGAAATGAAAGTATTCAATATAAAAGCTCACTTAGCATGGAATGCAATGCAATTAACACTACAATTTTCAAACATGCAACATCACTAAAATCAATAAACAAAGAAATGTTTCCATGTATATACCTGATCTACACAAACTAATTTCTTCAACTCAATACAGAATGAAGTTTCAGTAATTTGGATTTATGCTAAAAAAGCCACTTCAAACTACTTCATTTTGCACATTTCATCAGCTGAAAAATCTGAAAAACAATATTTCATCATTCCCAGATTGGTGAACAAAGCTTTCTACTAATTTAAGTCGCACACACAAGGAGCTCCACTGTATTTTCTAATGCAGATGGAATGAAACTATTAGCAGTTTAATCCACAAATATGAGAAACCAAAACCAGCAAACAAACAAAGAAAAAAAAAAGAGTCCATTTTTATTTATCGTTAAAATAATTTTCAGTTCCATCCCACATGACGAAAGTGAGAAGCAAGAGAGCAACCCGATCCGTCTTTCAAACATGAATCTAAACCTTTGAACCAATGATAACAGCCTCAAACTCTCTTTGCCCAAATTCCATTAGTTAAGCCTCTAATTCACCAGATAGGTTCAAAATATAGCACTGGAAATAGTAAAGCTAATAAATTACTCTATCTCATTTCTTTTGGGCTACTTAGTATTTCCAAATGTTCCAAAATATTAACACTTTCGGTAAAATGAAAGCTTTTAATTGTTATGTACCCACAAAAAGTTACTGACCTCACCAAATATTACATCTATATCTTGATTTTACATAAACTACTTACTAGCTATTAAAAGACAGAAAACAATCTATCCCCTTATTCACAAAGACCACATACATATATACAGAACATATCCTTAACCATCTAAGATTAGGAAATCTATAACCTAATAGAACATAGTATTTTAATCCAACATGCATATCTTAACACTCCCCCTCA
This sequence comes from Echites panduratus, assembly GCA_035221335.1. Taxonomy (NCBI): domain Eukaryota; kingdom Viridiplantae; phylum Streptophyta; class Magnoliopsida; order Gentianales; family Apocynaceae; genus Echites; species Echites panduratus. The sequence goes on along the minus strand of JAWZTD010000001.1, from coordinate 9,741,228 downwards.
AGCTCAAGCATAGACGTTAATCATGCCCAACTTGTTACAAATATAACCAATCCTAACTCCATTCAACGCTTTAGTAAACATATCTGCAAGTTGCTCTGCAATTTTAACATATCTTGGATTGATGTGCTTTTCTTGAAGCTTTTCCCAAATGAAATGACACTCTCAGTATGCATAGTTCTTTCATGAAGAACAAGATCAGACACAATATGAAGAACATGACATGGTTGGTATAGTAATTTTAAACCCAACTTCACCCAACAGTTGTTGTAACACATATGATCTCACAAGAAGAATGAACCGTTGCCCTATACTCATATTCTGTACTTGATCTAGAGACAACATTCTTCTTTTTACTCTTAAAAGATACCAAGTTTCCTCCAACAAAAATACAAAACCCAGTAATGGAACTACCATCAACCTTGGAACCTCCAACATCTGCATATGAGAAACATCCGATATCAGTACATCCAAGATTTTAGATATCAACACATATCCTAGAGCTCCTTTCAAATAAAGAAGAATCTGCTCAAGTGCCTTCCAATGATTAACTGAAGGAGAAGCCATGAATTGACTTATGATACTCAGAGAATAAGTAATATTCAGACGAGTTATTGTAATATAATTCAATTTACCAACTAACCTATTATATCTTTCGGGATCTCCGAATGGCTCACCGTCATCCATTCTAAGTTTTAATCCTAGAATCATAGGAGTATTGCATGGCTTAGCACCTTTTTTTAATGTTTCTTCTAATAAGTCAAGAACATATTTCATCTAAGAAAAAGGATTCCTTCTTCACTCCTTGTCCCTTACTGCCCAAAAAATACTTCAATTCAAATAAATCATTTGTCTGATACTGAGTATACAGAAAAGCTTTAATGGAGGATATTCCAACAGCATCACTTCCAATAATGATAATATCATCAACATATACAACTAGAAGAATAACATCAGTCTCAGATCGTTTATAGAACAAAGAATGATCACATTTACTTTGCCTCAGTCCAAAATCTTCAATAACTCTGCTGAACTTACCAAACCAAGCCCAAGGACTTTATTTTAAACAATAAAGTGATTTCCGGAGACGACAAACCTTCTTATCCATTAGCTAAGCAACAAAAAGTAGGTGGTTGCCCATAAAACCAGATTCTTATAAGTCTCCATGCAGAAATGCATTCTTCATATCCAATATATGGGGCAAACATGAATTGCTACAATAGAGATGAATAATCGAATAGAAGTCAACTTTGCAATGAGAGAAAGTATGAGTATAATCAACTCCATATGTCTAAGCATAGCCCTTAGCCACCAAACGAGCTTTAAGGCACGCAACTGATCCATCAAGATTCATTTTTATTGCAAACACCCATTTACATCCAACAACCTTTTTGTCAACAGGTAAATTCACCAACTCCCAAGTATTATTTTCATCAAAAGCATTCATCTCTTCTATCATTGCAACATGCCAAACAAGATGGGTGATAGCTTCTTGAACAGTTTTAGGGAGAGAAATCAAATCCAAAGAAGTAATAAAGGAGTAGGATGAAGCACGTAAATGATCATATGAAACAACTAAAGAAACAGGATAAGTACATTACCTTTTCTTAGGGCAATTGGGAGATCTAGATCATTAGGGATATCCTCTCTAGAATCCAACGACAAAGAAATTGATCGAGAACATGTATAAGGGACTTCTCTTGAGTAAACCTGTGTAATAGGGGGTCGTGTTAGTGGACTAGAAAGAGGTAAAGTATTGTTAGCTCGGACAGTGTATATTAGTAAACATGTTTGTTGTAAGATAAAGAAGATGAAGAAGAAAAGAATGGAGTAGTGTCAAAAAATGTAACAACATTCGAAATTAGGTAATGATCAAGATCCGGACTAAAACACCTATACCATTGACGAGTATAACCTAAAAAGAAAATTTTAAGAGATTTAGGATCTAATTTAGTGATGTAGGGACGAGTATCCCGAACAAAACATGTACTACCAAACATCCTCGGTTCAATTGGAAACAATGGTTTAGTAAGAAACAAGACATTAAATGGAATTGCACCGTTAAGAACGGAGGAAGGCATATAATTGATTAAAAAACAAGCTATGGTAACAACATCAGTCCAAAAATGTTTGATAACATGCATTGGAAAAAGGAGGGCTCTAGCTGTCTCTAGAAGATGTCTATTTCTCCATTCAAAACACCATTTTGCAAGGGCGTATAAACAAAAGAAGTTTGATGAAGAATTCCATTTAGATTTAGGGGGGATTGAAATGTTTCAGATAGGTACTCTGTGGCATTGTAAGTTCACAAAGTTCAAATAGAAACTTGAAAATCCATTTTAACTTCAACACAAAAATGGGAAAAAAACTTAGAACCATTTCGCATAAAATATAACCAAGTTACTCTAGAATAAACAACAACAAATTCTACAAAGTTAAACTAAAACCACCGTTGCAATTTATTGCACAAGGCCCAAACATCAGAGTGAACTAATTTGAATGGCGAGGAAGCTTGCTTATTAATTCTAGAATCAGAAGAACTACGGTGATGTTTGGCAAATTTACAAGCTTCACAATCTAATTAAGACAACTTACGAAATTGGAGACATAACATTTTTAATATGGATAAAGAGGGGTGACGCAACTGACAATGTGTTTCAAACGCAGTGGAAGAACATGTAAGAACCTTTGGCTCTTGAGTATTGAGAATATAGAGGCCCCCAAACTCATGTCCTTTACCAATAATCTACTTTGTCATAAGATCCGAAAATAAAACATGATCAGCAAAGAAATTTACAAAACAATTCAAAGACTTAGGGTGTTTGCTAATAGAGATAAGACTTAGGGTGTTTGCTAATAGAGATAAGATTAAAAGCAAACTTTGGCAAACTTAATATTGAAGTTAACGGAAGAGAAGAAGTGGGTTTGACAGTGCCAGAACCGAAAACACAAGCAGATGACCCATCGGCCAAAGTAACATATGAGGATGTTTGATATGATTGATAAGTAATCAAAAGAGTTTGGTTAAAGATGACTAAACATGTGGGGGATTTATTCGAATTTCCAATAGTAGAAACAGAATTCGATGGAACTCCAATGGATTGTTGATACTCAATGAATTTTGCGAAGTCTTCTGACAGGATGACAACAGATTTGCAAGAATTGAGCCCATGAGAAGTAGCTACATTTGACAAATTGGATTGCTGAGCCCAAATAATTTGCATGTCCTGGTTCACAATAATAGAAATAAATAATTTCTCCAGAGTTACTTTAACCTTGGCCACCATTTTCTCCGAACTCACTTCCACAGCCACAGCCACAACCAAAACCATCATTCTCTCTGTAATCATTGCCACGATCACAACCTCCTCTAAATCCTCTACTTTGGTTGCCAAATGGTCTATGCTTATCAGGGAGAAAAGCACTAGTTCCTTCACGTAAGCATGATTTTTCAGAGTTACCTATCCAAAGTACCCTTCATTATGCTTCCTTCAATGCAGGTATAGTAGACCCAAGAGAATTAGGTCTTTAGCTGTATCAAATTCACAAGGCAAACTAGCTATGAAGCTTAAAAAAATCATTTGTTCCCGTTGCGTTAGCTAAACCTTCATATCAAGTAATATTTTTTGGACTGGAACGGTCGGACCGGGAACCGGCTCCATCATCGGTTTGGTTTAGACCAGAAAACCGAAAGAGGGAAAAACAGCCAGTAATTGTCAATTCGGTTTGGATCGACCGGGACCGGCGTTTTTAAAAAAAAAAAATTAGGGTTCAAATTGAAAACTACACTCCTAATTGAAAATTTCATTAAATGTTTTCCCCTAATTCTAACCTAAATCACTCAATTTTCTTCTTTGATTTTCATTTCATCCCTCATCTCTCTCATCTACTCTGTATTCTAAGTGCTGCTCACCGACAATCATCTCTTCTCTGTGACGACTGGGCGGTGGGCTCCTATCTTTACTTGTGAGCTATCTTCTGTCTCTTCTCTCCGCTCTACTCTCTGCGCTGCAGTTCAAAGTTCGAAGGTTTGTTTTGGTTTTCTTTTTTTCAATGAAAAAATTAGACTGATTGTGAATTTATGAGCATTCTTTTATTTCACGAGCACCCATTCTTTTGTTTTGTTCCTTTGTTTTTCAGTGTTTTTTTTCCTGCAGATTAAAGCATCTATATATGGGTTCTATTGCTTTGTTCTATTGCTATTAAAACATTGCTTTGTTCTGTTGCTTTTAAACTATATATGGAGTTTTTGATTTATTGTTGATGAAATGAAATGGGTGTTGAAGTGAAATGTTTGTTTTTGTCTTTCTCTCTCTGAAATCTGAATGTGTTAGTTACTGATTTTTACAAATTATGGAAAAGAATTCTTCAAACTCAACACCTCAATCTACTCCATCCAATCAAACCTTCAATTGGGAGTGGGAGAGGTAAATCTGATATCGTTTGGAATCATATAGATCAAAGGATTGTTGACGGAAAACATGCCTTTATCTTGTTTGTATTGTGGGTTTAATGGTAAAGGTGATGGAATTTTTAGGATGAAACAACATTTAGCTAGAAAAAAAGGACAGGGGCTTGTATAAAGGTTCCACATGATGTTAAATTTCAAATGTTAAATTCTCCTGAAGAAATTGTCAAAAAAAAAAAAAAAAGCTATTGATAAGTATGATTTTGAGAATCATTATAGACCTAATTATGCAAATGTTGAATGTCATGATGATGATGTAGAAGAAATATCTCAAGTAAATGTTACAACACCTAGTAGCAAATTGAGCATCTCAAGCAGGGAAAGGAAAGGGGCAAATAAATGAATTTTTTACTCCAAGAGAAACTCCAAGTTCTCAACCATCTTTGAAAAGTGTGCTTGCAAGTAAGGAGGCAATTCATAGAGCACAAATGGAAGTTGCAAGGTTCTTTTATGATATTTGTTTGCCTATTAATGCTTCCAATTCCATCTTCTTTCAAAAAATGTTTGATGTTATGACTTCCATAGGGCCCTGTTTTAAAGCTCCTACATATCATCACTTGAAAGTTACTTTATTGAATGATGCAAAAAAAGAAGTGCAATTATTTGTCGATTCTATGAGAAAGGAGTGGAAAAAGGTTGCGAGTACTATAATGGGTGATGGTTAGACTGATACTAGACAAAGGACTTTAATAAACTTTCTTGTTTATTGTCCTCGTGGTACTGTTTTCTTGAAATCTGTTGATGCTTTTGGCATTGTCAAGAGTGCACAAGCTTTATTTAAATTTTTCAAAGAAGTTATTGAATGGGTTGGTGTAAAAAATGTAGTTCATATTGTAACTGAAAATGGGACAAATTATGTATTGCCGGAAAATTAATTAATGATGCTTATCCTTCAATTAGTTGGTCTTCATGTGCAACTCATTGCTTGAATTTGTTATTACATGATATTACTAAGTTGAGTCATGTAAAGGGTCATACTGATAAAGGTTCTGCAATAACTAAATTTATTTACAATCACGGATTTCGGTTTACTTGGTTGAGGAAAAGAAAGGATTGGACTGAAATTGTTCATCTAGGTGCTACTAGGTTTGCTACCACTTTCATTGCTCTTCACAATCTTCATCAACATTTGCATGACTTGAGGGCATTCGTAACGTGTAAAGAGTTTTGTGATTCAAAACTTACTAGAGAAAAGAAAACAAAGGGAGTGGTTTCAATTGTTTTGCATAACAAGTTTTGGAATGATTGTCATGTGATTGTTAAGGTAGTGGAGCCCTTGATGAGGTTGTTGAGAATTGTTGATGGTGATAAAAACCATCTTTAGGTAATGTATTTGATGACATACATAGGGCACGAAAGGCAATCAAAAAGATATTTTAACACAAGAAAAAGTTCTACAAAGTTTGCGCAGATATCATTAAAAGGAGATAGGATATGCATTTCAAGAAAGTATCACTTTTAGAGATCAATCGAATATATTTGGTTCAGAGGCAGCCCAAAGACATTAAAAGAATTTCCGCCGAGTAATATTACTGATTACTTCAAAATTTCGTTAAGTACAAGAGTTTTATTATATTTTTCGATGCTTTATTTTTTAATTCTTTTATTAATTGTTTTCTCTTTTGTGGATGAGTGGTAGAAAATGTTTGGTTATGCAACGCCAAATATAAAGACTTCGACCAAACATGTAGTTCATTTGGATGTGAAAGGAATTGGAGTGTGTTTGAAAGAATACACACTAAAAAGAGAAATAGATTGGAACATCAAAGACTTAATGACCTTGTTTTTGTTCATTATAATTTGAAGTTGAAAAATAGGTAAATATTTACTTTCTTTTGACATTGATTATTCTTTTAAGTTTTAATTATTTATTCCTTATAACTAATGTCATATGATCTTTGATTTGATAATAGGTTGTTGGCTAAGGAGAATACATTCGATCCAATTGATTATGAAAATATAGACTCCATTGAATATTGGATCCTTGAGAATGTAGAGGAGGAACCATCAACTAATATTGAAGAAATTGAAAAAAATGATATAAGAGGAGCTTGAGGAGCCAAGTTACCAAGGAAATGTCCTCATGAAGGTAATTAACTACATTTATTTGCAAAAATGTTAATTAAAATAATCAACAATTTTTACTATTCTAGTTTAAACCCTCAATTAGCAAATGAACCACTAACGTTTGACGTTGAAGTTGCAAGCTCTAAGTCTAACAATCCAGATGGAGATGATGATGGAAGTAGGCTTAAGGATATTTGAAAATTTGTAACTTTTTTAGTAAGAACTAAGAATTTACAATGACTTTGTCTTGTAATGGTTAATGTTCATGTGATGGCATTGGAATTGGATTTGTGTATGTTCTTGAGTTTATGATGTTTAGAATTTAGATTTTAACCTACATCAGCTCATGTTCTTTTCATTTATTTTATGGATATATATTGTTAATTTGAGATTAAATTATATTATTTTGATATATTTTAACATATAAAATAAATATTATTTAATTAACCGATTTAATTACGGTTGAATCATTGAACCGTGAATCAGCAACTTTTCCAATTTGATAACCGGTCAAGTCCAAAAATCATTGATATCAAGGCTTAAGGGTAAAAGGATATTCAGCTCCTCAATCTTGTCGGTAGTATCAAGATGGGGATGGTCTCTAGTAAGATGATCATTCTTACCTATACCTCTTAAATAAACCCGAAATGTAGTACTCCATTCAAAGTAATTTGAAGATCCAACCAATTTATGATATGTAATTCTCATAGTAGACACCAACTCACCAACCGATTTACTATCATTTGCCATGGTTGATAAAGTTTCTTAATCAAAGAGATAAGAAACACCAAGAAACAGTCAGAAGGAACAGATCCAACAATCCAAGATAATGCAACCCAAACGAGATCAGAATCACACAAGATCTGTGATGAAAACCAAAAACTGGACCAGAATTTGAACCAAAGTTCCAAATAAATCCAAGCAGCAGAGACCTACTCAAGCCCAAAAACAAACAGCTACTGCAGAATAGAGCAACATCTAAAAAAAATGCAAAACGGAGCAAAAATACTCCACAAAGTTGAAAACAAATCCCATAAACAGAGAGATAAGATGTCGGCAACCAAAATATCAAAAGCCCATCAAGTTCCGGTTGCTCATGGGCGCCGGTCTTCTGGATGTGGCCGGATTTTGTGATGTACAAGCAGGGATACTAAAATTAAGTATGGATAGGCTCTGATATAATGTTAAAATACAAAAACAATCTATCCCTTTATTCATAAAGATGACATATATATATATAAGAAACATATCCTTAACCATCTAAGATTAGGAAATATATAACCTAATAGAACATAGTATTCTAATTAAACATACATATCTTAACACTAGCCTAATGTTTTTCCTAGATCCCATTACTCTATATATACTATACTCAACTGTGTAAAGTCTCATGTCGGTTTAGACACTGCCAATCAAACAAATGGGATAGAGTGATTATTAGATTCGTACTCTTAGGGAAATTAACAACAAAGATGAGAACGGGAAAGAGGAGACCGAAGATCAATTCGAGGATGTGGCCAATCAAGCATATCATCAAGGGTTTCAATATAAAGAGAATTTTGGTAGACCACACAGCCTACCGCTTTTAAGACCGAAACCTGGATAATGTAATGAAAGCTTTTATACAAAAATCAACGCCAATAGACATACCTCAATGGCGGCAGAAGCAACTAGTCCAGATTAGCCTCAGGTTGCAATAGAAGCTAAAAACAAACTATAAAAAGTATTGATGAGGTTTGATATTCTTTTAGTCAGTTTTGATTTTGTAGTTTGATGCCTGGGAAGAAAGAGAAGAGTGTTTGAGTCGATATTGATTAAGTAACTAGGTGGGATACTTCATATAATGTGTACAACAAGTTACCAGATAAACTCAAATCTACATTAGCATCTTTTAGAGGGTTGATATGGCTTAACAGGATAAATGACATTTAGCCATCAAAATTTTAGTATAAACGTGAATAAAAACAAGAAATTCAGGTATGATAAGATATAAAGAACATATGGAAATGAAACAGACAAAAAGAGATGCGAAGACTAGAGATAATGGATTCAAGAAAGTGCAAACAGAAGTATCCCTTATCATTTTATTGTATTCTTTCATTCAGATACAAATATTTATTTCATATATATAGGAAATGAGCAATTGCTTTGCACGCATTATGTACAGCTTTCAGGGACAAAAGAACACAGAAGTATGAACTGAAGTACCAACAGAAACTGGAACAGGAAAAAAAAAATTGAGAGACTCAATAACCCAATGGATAAAACAACATAATCTTCGAAGGGCAAGAGGCACGTCATTTGGCAGATAAACAAATTCAGCATAAAGCTGATTTTCTATAAAGATGGCAATAATAAACCTACACCTGCTGAGACACACAAAGTATGGATGAAGACCTAAACAAAAACATAAATATATTCATATTCAACCACCAATGTCTCCTCTTATTGATTTAGCAAGTAAGTCTGTATAAAAATTTGCTCAAAGCTCCACAACCCTGCCCTTGTTAAATAAATCTGGACATACAATGATTATACTATGCTATGTAGAAAACGAAAGCTATAATCAACCCCATAACGTTTCTAGAATTATATGCAACAACAGGCAGAGATAATGAAGTACTTTCAAGATTATTAAAATATTTGTTACAGGATAAATAACATGTAACTCAATGACAAGTATAAAGCATGCATATGATAAAATCCGTTTGATTTGATCATGTACTTCAGAGAACATCTAAAGGCAGTAAATACCGGCCAAACACCTCCAAGGCTCCAACACCCCAATTCAATACAATAGTTGCCAATGCGAGATTATAGAAGCTATTACAGTTTTTACCTCAAACAAATTAAGTGACTGCAGGTCATCTCTGTTTTCATGCCTTTTTCATGTCATGTAAACCCCCATCAAGCTCTAAAACACCAAAGCAATTAATGAACAACTTTTAAACCTTAAATAATCATTTACTACCAGCAGCATATGAATACTAGAACTGTACCAAAGTACCCACACTAAAAACTTGAAAATTTGCAATTTTGCTAAAGCTTTATCCACAAGCCTGCATATCACTAGATGACATCACAATATCTAAGCATCAAATCCAGTACATTTTATCAAGGGAACATGCACTTTCGGACATAAGTTACAAAAGATGGAAATAGTGACCAGCAAAATAAAGAATACAAGCCACAACATAACGATAGCTATCCAATTCTGGATTGTCCCTTAAGGACTAGTTCATTTAGCTCAGGTTTGGCTATTCAGGAATTATATTGAAAATTAGAAACTTGCATTATTCACATGAAAAATATGTGCTAAATTGGCCATAAAATATAAATCACTCCACCAGCATGCCATTCAGTTAAATGCCATTTTACACATTGCAGAGTTCACAGCAAATTTAATACACACTTCAGTAAACCAGTTACAGTGTTGCAGATTTAGAATATAACACCAGACACTTACTACCAGCATAAACAGTTGGAAAATTTCTCCAACATGAGTTCTCCATTATATGTGCAAAATCTAAACCATCGAATTATATTCCATTCGAATACACGTAATTAAGCTATATAGAACAAAACTCTTAGAAATTATACTTGAATCCAGCCTGAAAACCCTAAGCAAAATATCAACTTTAACCAATAAATTCAAGAACTTCAAGCTTTAACAAATGCAAAAATCATTAACTCCATTCAAAATAAAATTGTAAAATAAACTAATCCTTGGAATCATAACCAATTCATATCGAAACAAATAAATCCCAACAAAGACATTTCATCAAACTTGAGAAGCCAATAAAACGAACTTAAATCTGTACCTTGTTTGAGCAGGAGTTATTTGGTGTCGTAACAACTACCGAACAGTAAAACAGGAAAGAATTCAAGGAGAAGCACGAAAACTTCAGTGAATTCAGAGAAGGAGTGAAAAAGGTGACCGGAGAAGGAGAGGTATGAACTAGTATGCAAGCATTCTGAATTCGCCTTATATACTGGATTTCTGAATGATTTTGTAGTCGGAGATGAGTCCCTGAATTTTTAAATAATTCGAAAATTTCCCCAACTTGTTCTTTAGTTCCCAATATTATTATTTGGCCCAGTCTACCTTATTATTATTATTATTATTATATAAATCAAGCATTATGAAAAAATTATTTTTTTCATTAAAAAACCTAAGACATGTTACTTGACCTATATTCTTTTTAATTTTTTAATTTAAAAATTCAATAAATTATATAATAAATATTTTAAGATAAATGAATTCACTTGACAAAAAGTAATTAAATAATAAATTATATATATATATTGAAGGATGAACTTATGTAAAAAGATTTTTCATATTTTACCTGTCTATTTTATAATGCAACAATAATAAAAAAAATTAATTATATATTATGGAAAATAATATTTTTAAATGGTATAATCGAATATCAAATATAAAAATATTTTGATTCATGATCAATTTAATTTAATGAATATTACTAATTCATTGGACCTTTTCATTTTTTTAAAATGCAATTAAATAAATTATATACCAGATGATGAATTTATATGAAAAGACTTTTCATATTTTACCTATATATTTTTATAATACAACATCAATAAAAACTTTCAATTAAATATTTATTAAACAATATTTTTAAAGGATATAACTTAATACCAAATATAAAAATATATATTATACAGGTACCCACACATTGAGTCGGTTCAGTAATGAATTTAGATATCCTTTCACTTTGAAATTAATTTAAAAGTCTGTTTTATAATTAATTACATCTCACAATTTTAATCAATAAGTTATTAACCAAATATAAATTAATTAAATCTATAAAAGAGAGAGGATATATATAAAGTCTAAAAAAATAACAATATGTGTAAAAGAATTATACTGGATTAAAAAAGAAAAAAAAATCCATATGAATCAAAATAAGAAATAAATAATGTCAATATTCAATTGTCAAAGAGATTGAAACAAGTAAAGAATCACATTAGAAAATAAATTATTTGAATGGGGGGAATTTTGGTCTAGGCCCATTTTATTAATAAAATAGTTAACAAATAGTATGAATGTGAAAAAAGATAAAATATTTCATTATCATTACAAATTATTCAATGTGAAAATTGATTGGGCTGTAACAAGTGAAATAAGTTTTAAATGATTATAATTAATAAAAATAGAAAAAATAGATTTCATGTCATCAATTATAATAATGTGCATGTCAAACAAGGTATTTAAAAGTTTTTTTTAAAAAATCACATATCTATTTAGTAATCATCTTGGTTGCACCCAAAGGTGTGAGCGAATGGTCCCGATGTGAGGCTTGCATAACACAGTTCATGAGTTTGACTCGATCTTCCTACACACTCTAACCTTGATGAGTTGTAACTTATAACAGATGAGTCAAGTTGCATGTAAGAATTTAGCCTAGACATCATTAAGAAAAAAAATATAATTTTCGTTAAGTTAAATGAATCTTGATTGAATTTGATTTTATTGAATTAAAAAAAATACTATTATCACATCTTTTTTTTCAACTGACATTAATAAAAATATGAGGATTTCTTTCTAAATACCAAATTTCAAATTTTGTAATAATATGAACTAAATTCTTTGGATATTTATTAAATTGTAAATATTATTATTGTCTATTGTATCTAAATATTATTATTCATTATATCTTATGATAAGTGAATAAAGATATAAAATACAATAAATTTTTTTTTAGAAAAAAAAAAGGTTATCAAATTAACACAAGGCTTCTTGAGAGTTGAGAATGTAGTGAAACTTTGAGTTTTTTGAAACTTTGAGAATCTATTTTAAATTTATATATATATATAT
>JAWZTD010000001.1:9687572-9714855 GCA_035221335.1 Echites panduratus | reverse complement strand
AGAATTACATAATCCCTGCATTTTATGTACACCCAAGCTTGGTTTGGGGCAAAATTTCCCGTCATTGAATCAAAGATTGATCGTCTCTTCCAGAATTCAGATCCAAATCAAAAGTTGAGCAGACAGAGAAATCCCATCTAAAATCTGCAATCTTTGATACTACTAACACTACTACCACATCCACTGGATGTCATTAGATCTACTGTGCTGAGATCAAATTCTCCAACCACATTTCCCTTTGATCCGTTTTATTTCCTTCACGCTGATCCTTCGCTTCCCCTTCTGTGTTTCTCCTCCTCCCCCTTCTTCTGATAGATCTTTAAGGAGGAGTACGCTATGGATTCTCAGCCTTCCCAATTGGGAAGGTCCGAAATCCCTCTTGGCCAGAATAAAACCCAGAAGGTTTCTTCATTGTCCAAATCGTTTTCTGATGCCGGCAGCCAAAGCTTGGCTTCCATTCTCAATAACCCTCATGCCGGGAAATCAGACTTCTGGTGGTCCTCTTCCTCTTCTATACCAGCCCCTGAATTTTCTCCATTGCCCTCCACGGCTGCCGCCAATGCCATGTCAACGAAGTCTGTACCCGACGTCAGCCGTGCTGATTTTCTACCCTACCTATCCTCCATTTCGGAGCATTACACCCACTTCCATGACATCCAGCAGCACGAGTCCCTCGAGGGGGAGAACAGTCATTTCTCCGGTCAGGGGGAGGCCTTGGTGGCTTGTTTGAGGGAAGTCCCCGCTTTATACTTCAAAGAGGACTTCGAATTAGAAGACGGAGGGACATTTAAGGCCGCCTGCCCGTTCAAGACCACGGCGGAGAATCTGGTTCTACAGGAGAAGCTTTCGCAGTATCTAGACACCGTAGAGCTACACTTGGTGAAGGAGATTTCCCTGAGGTCGAGCTCTTTCTTTGAGGCACAAGGGCAATTAGAAGACTTGAATGCTAAGATTTTGGAAGGATGCAATAGGATAAGGGCATTGAAAGAGACAATAAGGCTAGTAGATTCTGACTTGGTAGGATCCGCCAGACGGATTCAGGAGCTAAGCGGTAGAAGGGGAAATTTGATTGCTCTGAGGAATAAGTTGAAGCTTATACAATACGTCAACCAAGCTCTCTCAACTCTAAAATTGGTAAGAATTTGTTAGTATTTTTACTTCCAAATTTTCTTTTGTTCTCTCTTTGCGAACTGATGTTTCTTTTATATTTCATCAGAATTTATTCCATGTCGTAAATGGTGTACGATAACTGTTAATATTTGTTTTATCGAATGTTCTGTCTGGTATGCTTAGCCATAAGTCTTTTCGTATAGGAAAACTTTGTCAGGTGAAAAATGAGCTCTTCATAACTGAAGATGCAGCACCTAACTAATTAAACCTTAAGGGATTGGCTATTTCTTTTTTCAGACTTGAAAATGAATACAACTGCGGCTCCTTGCTAGTGTCTTAGAACACATTGGAGCTAGTATGTCACAGAATTGACTCCTCAAGCTTCCAAGCCTCCAGATCCTCAGCATTTTTGGAGCTGATACTCTTCTTTCCAGAGATTTCTCTCAAATTCAAGGATTCAAAATGCCACAAAGTTGTTGGAGACTTCTTTCTATATATGGGCACTGGAGCTTCTCACTGCAGCATACTGTTATGCTCAAAATCTATCCTAAATTCACCTACATTTAAAAATCCCCAACAGAGTAACTCTTGTTACAAGAAGACACCCACACACGTTAGATAATTTTGAGCCAAGTGACAACAAAAACCAGAAATTATGAAAATACACATTGCACCCAGAATTAAGAGGAATTCGAAAGGACTAGACAGCTCTTTACAGATTTCAGTTTGTGCAGCTACGAGAAATAGAGTAAGGACACTTGATGAAATAGGAGTCTCTTACTGTTCATAAACAATCAAACCTCATAATTACAGTAAAAATTATTATAAGTAATTAAGTATTATCTATATCCACATAAACTAAATAATTATTCCCACATGCTTTGTTAGTCTAAAGCTTTTCCACACACTGTGGGCTACATCATCTTCGGGCCTTGCATTGTTCATCATTATAAATGAACCGGATTTCTTCTAAACACATATTATTGACCTAGGCTGTTGCTTTATCAATATTTCTATAGTTGGTTTGAGCTGAATGGGACTTAGGAGATCTACTATCAGATGGCTTTCCTATAGCTTGCTTGTGGTATTTTAAACTTTATTATTGCTCAATTAAAAGTTGATTATTTCCTTCCTACTGTATACCTATGCAAAGATGAAAAAACAGATGCTCATTGAAGACTTCTCTGACTTGACATTGATCCTGTGAAGCAGTTCGGTTTGCATGCTTTCTGCCAACCTTGGACAGTTGGACTTATCTATATACCTTATAGAGATTCCAGTAACCTTTTTTGTAGCTTAGCAATGTTTGTCACTTTTGGTGAAATTATTTATAATTATCTATTTCTCTTACATGTAATATTTAAGTGTATTTGCATTAGTCTCTGGAGTGAAAAATTGTTTCAATTTTAGAATAAAAAGTAGAAAATTTCTTTAAATCAAACTCATATCTTATGCCATCCCTGAAAGCTGAAACCTTTATCTTCCCATAATTTTTGTCATTAAAATGTGGTGGGAGTCAAGATTATTTTTCTCAGTATTTCATTGGTTGTGCTTTTTAGAAGTTGAAATGAATACTTTAACTGTAAAATGTGTTAAGATAGTTTTTGAAATTTGAATACCCATTAAAGAAAAAGGAAACTCTGTGGAGCCTAAATTTCACATTTGTTTGTTCCTCCTAGGTTCTGAAGGTTTACAATTTTTTGATTTTTTTTAACATCATTGTGATAGAAAATTTAGGTGCATTGTATGAAACAACAATTGCTAAGTGGTTGTGGGTAATTGTTTTTTGATATTATGTTACAGTATAACCTTAATTACATCTTTTTCATACAGCTTATTACATCAGGAGATTGTGCTGGAGCTTTGGATGTTACTGTTGGCGTGCAGCATCTATTGGTATTTTCTTTATTGCTAACATTTTACTTCTTATTCTTGTAATTTTTGTTGTTCTTCAGTTTTTTTTTTTTTTTTTCTTTTTCAAATTGAGATTTCTTCTGCTGCTGAATTTCTTTCTCAATAATTTTAGTTTTTCTTTTGCTGTTAAAGTTGAATTGGTTGCCTTAATTGTCCAGTTGGGTGCTGTATTTCCCTTTCGATTATAACTTTCCTGAAATTCTAGAAGCCTAAAATGTTTGAATTCAACAATTTGCTCTGTCAAATGACAAGGGCGCACCAAATTGAAACCTTTAACTGTGGATTACATGAGGCTTATCATGTAATGTTTCTCACAATTATAAGGCAAAACAATTGCAAACTTTGCTTTCTTTACCATAAGAAAATTAAATTTAATGAGAATGATTAATAAATTTCTGTTCTGTAGTTTAAATACTATCACTATTCAATAATAAAGGTCACATTTGGAGTGTCGGGATCTACTTTCCTATCTTTTACACCACCAAGTAAAATAATATATATTATCATTTAAAAATCAAGAACCCCTAGGTAAGAGTATATCTTGTTAGGGTTTTATTCATAAGATATATCTAAAAAAGATATGTTTATATTTATTATTAATGGTGTTAAAGATCCGAAGTACATGTAGAGATTTGATTTATTTCAAATTATTTGTTACATATAGGAATGCATTAAGGGTTTCCAATATTAATCCTATTCTTTTGTTGATATACACAATTATGTTAATTGATTATTTTATTTCTCAAGTTCCAATGTTGGATATTTTTGTCTTTTCTATTGGTAGTGAAAACATTTTAATCACTTGAATTCTTTCTTGTATAAATATAAAATGTGTTTATAATTATGAAATGTATTGTAGTGTAATCTAACTCTCAAAACATTGAAAAAGATCCATTCTGGAGTTTATAGATTCAATCCTTTGCCATGCAATAAAAGAAGTGAAGAGTGGATTTCTTGCTGTTCAAATTGGGTCTTGATCTTTTTGGAAGCTCTCCTTTGTCTTCTTCCAAAGCATCTAGAAAAGATCAAAATGTGCCAAGTCCATATGACTTAATATCTTTATCAACTAGCTAATCCTAGGCACCCGAAAAGATGTTTAACCTATTGAACCTTTAAGGTATACTTTGACAAACATAGACCAAATTCAGGATTTCGAGCCAAAACTAGTTTTTGCTTGCTTAAGATAGATAAACATATGCACACCCCGCTTAAATGAAAATGATGGATGAGAAGCCATTGACAGAGATAGATCAAATTCTAAGAGTTAATTGGGGTAAACTGGTAATATGAAGATGGCCAACTACTCCCAAAATATTTGCAAATAGTGATTTAAGTTCTAGATTAGATTAGAAACGCTTATCCTGATATCATTTGCACCCGGTTTTAATTTAAAGAGTTAGGTTATGTTTGTCACTGTCTTTTATCAACATTTATCTCTCTCTCTCTCTCTACAGCTTTTGAATACAATTCTTTCCTCTAAAAATTCTCTCTAGAACTCAAAATTTAGAATTTCAATACTTGAGTCTCACATTGAATAAGTTAGAAAAGTAACAACTCTTCTATGGTTTGGTTCAAATTAGTTTAAGTTGAATCTAATTGTTTGGTGATGAGAGAGCAGCATGTAACCGTGCCCACTTGAAAACGGTTCTGCTGCTACCAGTGCAGAGGAGAATGCCAGGCATCTCTACTCTTCATTATATTCCTATGCTCTTGTAAAAATTGACTTTGTTGGATTTGCCTGGTTTTGGATTATTTTTTATGATTTTCACTTCTTGAATGTTTTACGAGTAATCTTGAAGGTTGAAAGGTTATTAAACAGAATGGAGCTCTCCATAATGTGTATCATAATGTCTTGTTTTATCCACTTTTAACAGCGAGGCGATGAGTTGACGGGTATGCATTGCTTTCGTCACCTTCGTGATCATGTAGCAGCCTCTATCGATTCCATCAATAGGTTAGTTTATATTTTGTGACTGTTGTATAGTCCAAGTAACAATTTGATATAATTGATCTAGATGCTCAAATAATTTGATGTGTTCTTTCAAATTCCTTGCTTGTTATGGCAGTGAAGCAATTTATGTTGGTTGTTACTCCCTGTTATCTTATGATTTTTATTTTGGCTTGCCTAGAAAGAAAATGTGCACTTTCCTATACATAAATATATTGAAAATTTAAAACTAAACCTGCTACTATAAGCCTCAATTAATGAATTGAATTTTAGATTGATTGGATTAAAATACGCTTGTAATAAACTAGTCATAATTATATTCTTTTAACTCCAGCCTCACTTTATTGAATAAAGACTCCCATAATTAATGAGTTGTTGGAATTTACAAAGGGTATATTTGGAAAAGGATGAATATATGTTGTCTTGAAAATTGAGAGTGACAGGTAATTTGGAGCATTGTACTTTCACGAAAGAGATAGATAAAAACGAATGGAGGAGTATTAATTGATATAAAGTAAAGAAGAGACAAACCCACTATGTGAGTTCCAAGATTTCAGTTCAGGTTATGTTGGAAATATGTACCTGGTCAAATGCTCTCTCGAGTTGTTGTCCCAAGTTCAATATGGATATTTTGTTAGGAAGGGATTGTATATGATATGGACTTGTATCCCAAGAGTCGTCGGCTTTCCATTGGTGGAACTGACTATGTGCATATTTGGAATCTGTTTTGTGCGATGCTTCTGCATATTTGGTTGTTGAAGCAAGAAACCTTTGAAGGCCAAATAATAGTTCTTGGCTTTCCATTGGTGGAACTGACTATGTGCATATATGGAATCTGTTTTGTGCGATGCTTCTGCATATTTGGTTGTTGAAGCAAGAAACCTTTGAAGGCCAAATAATAGTTCAGCTTATCCCTTTAAAAGCCTGGCTTTTCTGCAATTTCAGGTAGCAGCTTTTGTTTCCTCAATTTAAGTGTTCAGTGTGGATTGTTGTTGACAGTGTTGAGTGGATCTTTCAATGTGTTTGACATCGGGGTTCTTAGAATTTTCGAGTTGCATTGCTTCTGGGGGAGGATTGCTATGATTTTAGTAGGGTAAAAGGGATAATTGTGGTACACAACTATTTAGGTTGTTGAGTTGGAGCTTAACTAGTGTTTAGAATTGGCCTGGGAAGAGAACTGGTAATGTTTCCAGTTACTGTTTTTTACAATTCTTGGTATCCAACTAGTTTGCTTAAAAAATTAATTTGACATTGCATTCTCTTGCATTTAAATATATAAAAATATCTAAGAAAATATAGCAAATAAAAAGATAACTGAAGAAAATAAAAAATTGATAAAAGTGATAAAGGATTTTTAGAAACTGATTGGATCATTCGGGTTTAACTCTTCACTGGTTCACCAGTTTTTCTTGTAAATCTTGGTGTTTTTTATTGTTTCTCAAATAGCATTGAATAAGATTAGACCTCTGTACGTGCTAACACCCTAGATTCCAGTTTCATCTTTCAGTTTGATTTCTTTTCCAATGTTCTAGTGTTAACTTATCTACACAGTGGATTATGAATCTGTTCCTTTGGAAATGCAATTTTTATATTTGTAAAATTTGAATACTACTGTGGATACAATTTTGACTTATCAACTTCACTGTTATAGCATCCTTTCAGCAGAATTTATGCGTGTTTCTATATGCGACTCTGGGAAAAAGGGTGAATCTGCAATATCAACGATGAGAACAAAGCCAACACCCAATGGAAAAGAAGACCAGGTAAGCATGATTTATTTGTTTTAATGTTCATGCTTATGAGCTTATCAGTATGTGTCTTTTAGAAAATTCAAGAGGCAATTGTCCTCGTGGAGGCACCTTAGCTGCATATGCTGAATGTGAGAAACTTGTATTCTTAAGCCCATATATTGGTGTTAATAACTTGAGTTAACTGTTTTTGTGCTCAGTTGGAATTCAAAAGTTGTTAAATCTACTGGCCATAGAGTATCCAGGTTACTCTAATTTGTATGAGAGTGAACCATCAGCCAATACCTTGCTAGTTAAGTGCTACTGTAAACAGAGGGTCTTTGACTAATTATTGAATCCTCCCTCAGTGAAGCATTTTCAACCCACACTTACGTTAATGTGAAAGAGATATCTAAAATAAGGATAATTTGCAACTATAGGGTGTATGTTGTGTTTTCTGTTTCCTTTGTCCTCCCCTTCTCTCTCTGTCTCTCTCCCTTGGGGGCCCTTTAAATTCCTCTTATTAAAGATAGGGAGAAATAGCCCTATAATGAGGCCGAGTCATTTCTTTCTTTTGTGGAAAGGCTTCGCTGTAAATGATAGGAGACTATCTAGCTTGGTTCAGAGAGCAGTTGTTGGGTTAAAGATTTTTTTGTTGCTAAATGTTAGGGCCTAAATGCTGAACTATGGACTCTATTTGTTTTGATGGGTGTTCACCCCAAAGTGTTGCCGCGCCTTCCACTCACTCGCTTGAGTCGGACTCAATCACTCTTTTCTATGTTTTAGATCTTAACCTTTTATATGCTTGCATATTAACTCCACAGATATTGAACTATTTCAAGTTGCTTGGCCATGATTTGATTATTTTCCTCTTTTTCTATCTGCAAATTGTTGGGATTAGAAATCTAGTTATTGTATGTATGAATGGTTGATATTGAATATTGCAGGTTGAATTGAATAAAGAAGATATGTCCTCACTCCAAGATCAGCTTCTTCCAATTATTATTGGATTGCTAAGAACGGTGGGTTTCTTTAAGATGCCACATTATATTGGAGATAGGTCATCTTTCTTGTTTGTACAAAGCAAAATGTGTGTGACATAAACGTGCATCTACATGCACATAAGCACACACAGAGATAGATTTTCTTGAAATTTTCGCTTTATCCTTGATTTTGCTGAGATCTTTTTGATTCTATTAAGAAACATTGTTTTAATATTCTTTCATAAATTCTGGTTTTCTCTTTTAAAGTAAAAGTTGGAGTTATGTAGTTCATTGTGAATGCTGGAGTGTGATTTCCTTTTAATAACTAATGCTCCTGTTTTTAGGCAAAACTTCCAGCAGTGTTGAGAATATATCGCGACACTCTTACAGCCAATATGAAAATGGCTATTAAAGCAGGGGTTTCTGAGTTGCTTCCAGTTCTTGTTGCTCAGTCTTTGGGGTCAGATTTTGTTACCGGCGAAAGAATTGTAGATACAGATGGTGGGTTTAGTAAAATTCTTAGCTCTCTCTAATTACTTGAAAATGAAAATGCTCTAGTGTAGTTGACTACTCTGTAGTTTCGATATGGTATACACACCCTTTTCCCTTCAGGTTCCTTTACTTGGAATTTTAGTTAATGCTCTTGTTTCTCAGGGGCTGGTTCATCCCTTGCAAGTAGATTGAGAAGCCTGTCACCTGAAAGCTTTCTTCAACTCTTGGGTGCTATTTTCGTTATTGTACAGGTAATGCATACATGACTCTTCTGTTTATTCATTTGCTAGAATTTCTTTTCTGAACTCTATCAACCAAATAATTATCAAAATAATGAATGTTAGGTCTTAGTTGGAATCACAATCAGGTCTTGCATGAGTAATGATCTAAGTTTTGCAGTTGCTTTGTGTAACAATACTTTCTAAATCTTGATTGTGGATTTTATTTGACACCGAGTTATGATAGATATTTAAGAGATATGTGTTTACCTGAAACATTAGCTTGAGGTCTTTCGTAATTTTTTTATTATCTAAACCCTATCATAGATGTTATGACAGTCCAACCAAAGAGAAAGAAAATGTTAATCAAAGAAATAACTCACCACAAACTCAGTATTGTCTTGGTATATCCAGATAAAGAACATAAACTGAGACATTTTGGAGATTAAACCATCTCATGAAGTAATAATATGCAATATGATTCAAGCACTAACCACCATCTATATGAAAAAGAAAATATCCTTTTTTTCTTTTCTTTTGTCTCGAAATAAAATTGAATATGGATTATGAAACTTTGGAATTCGATATGGAAAAAGGTGTGATAATGAATATGCCTCAAGACGGTAAATTGTAATTACAGACAGAAGCTTCCAATCCTCTTTGGATGCCTATCAAATCATTTCTGAAACCACCAGGTTCAACACCCATGCCAAGGAAGAAACTTACCGTACCAGTCTTTTATCCCATTACCAAATTTTTAAATCATTGCTATGGTATTACATACTCCTGCTTACAGGCATTTTTAAATATTTTACCAATCCACTCTCTTCATTCCATCCCAAAATTTGCATTCAGATTCTCAGAAAATTCAATCCGCTTATTGTGCCAGATTTAATTTCTCATTGGAATAATTGAATAATCACCATGTAAAGAGGCTATATTAGCATTGTGACTTGATTTGCTCCCGCAATACAATTGAATTTGAAGGTTTATTTTTATTTTTTATTTAATCTAATCGCAATACCTGTAATAAAGAGTTTTTGAAACCCTTGGGGTGTCTCATGAATTCTTGACTTCTGGGTGGTGTCTGTGAAAAGGGATTTTATTTTTTTGGGGTTAATCGTTCAACCAAAAAATAAGTTCAAGAATCTCGCCTATCCAAAGAACGTGAACATGACAAATCTGGAGGATGTTGCTCAATAGACGGACGAGATGAGCCGCGCCGAAAGTCTCACCCAACCTCTGGGCGAGTTGCTGACATTTCTAACCAGCTCAGCACGTCACACCGAATTAAAAGATGAGGCATGCATGTCATGGTTGTTGAATGAGCGAATTCAGACACAGCAGTACCATCAGGCTACTTGTTGTCTGGCATTGCTCAATCTCTTATAACCATGAAATGAGATGCTCTATCTCGTGTATGTATGCAACATTGCATTTTCATTTCATGGTTGGGCGAGAAAAAAAAAAGACAAATGCATTTGGTGTTGCTTGCTGGGAGAGATAGTGGAAAACTGTGTTCCTTATGATGAGATTGGGCGAGATTTTGTCTCTTGTGTCCTTGTAACAAATCCCTTTGTTTTTGTCTCATCTTGTTTATTGTTTCAATGAAATGTGTGCTGACTGATGAAATTAAAGGAATACAGTCCTTTCATTCGGTGAGATCAATCGAGTTGTCCAGCATGTTGGCGAGACTTCCAACGTAGACCTGATTTACTGTGTTGTTGTTTGTTGGTTGGGCAAGATTCTTGAACTTGTTTTTTGGTTGAGTGAATAACCCCAAAAATGAAACACCATTTCATGTACACCACTTAAAAGTTGAATTCATGAGACACCTCAAGGGTGTGTCATCAGCAATAAACTATTGGTACTACTTCTATTAAGAACTATCTTATAGATGCAAGCTTGACTCTAAGCAGAATCAGAGATGATTATTGTAGATATGCTTTCAAAAAGAGAAGTTCCATGTGATGCAGCACCCATTGCTTAGAATCTGTTTCTTTGGCAAGTTATAAATATTTTAAACATTAACGGATGATTAGTCCATCAATTCTCTATCTATTTGGTTGAGATAGGTATGGCTTTCAATAAATAGAAATATCATGTAGAGTTATATTAAGATAAGAAGCATAATTAGGGCAAGATATTTTCTAGTTTAAAGTTCTTATGTAGAAACATCATTCAATAAGATTTTGTGAGGAAAGTTTGTTGTGTATTTGAAGCTTAAATCAACCTTGCCAAAAAAGACAAGTTCTATTTCATTGGTGTGTTCAATATCATACAAGATATTTATTACCTTTGTCTGTTTCTTTATTCTAATGGTAACTTGATTCTTCCTTTTAGTGAATGCAGGCACACTTAGTGAGAGCTTCTGAAGTGAAGAAAGCTATTGAGTGGATAATGTGCAATCTTGATGGCCATTATGCTGCCAATTCGGTTGCTGCTGCAATTGCAGTTGGTTCAGCTGCGACAGAAACAGCTCAAGAGACTAATGGTCAATTCAGTTCCCTTATGTCTAATACAAGGGAAAATGATGCAATGAGCACATCTAATTCGTCTGGCAATTTCCGGTATCTTGAGCTTTTTCCACATTGCTTTGACCATCCATATGTTTCTTATTTATGCTATAAAAATGAAGAACAAGATATTTCATATGATGTTGTTCAAATATTTCAAAACATTTACAATTTAAATGCTTAACATATTCACTTTGCAATTGTGGGCATATTTAAATATGTACGTTAAGGTTTTATGTGGAGATAATCTGGTGTTGTTTCCACTCTATGCTTGTTCTTTCCACTGTGACCAACAAGGCTGCTAGTTCTCACCACTGCCGGCATCTTCTTTTTGTAGCACTAGTTCTTTTCTTCCTCCTTCCGTTCCCTCTTTCTCCTCCATTTTCTCTTTTCTTTCTTTTTGCTGCATCTTGTACCCGTCACTCATACCCACTGTTGCAGCCACCACTATCGCCAGGTTTTTTATTCCAATCCTCCACTTTTCTTTATTTCTTTCTGACAAGTCCCAAGGCGAATGCAAAGATGTAAGAAAGTTTGAAAACTTTCAATTATGGAGATCCTTATTCAGATAAAAAAAATGATGAGAGTTCTGTTTCAACCATAAAAAAGCATTCCAAACTTATTGATTCAAATGATGACGTTATTGTAGCTTAAGCTGAGGTGAAATTTGCAATGGGATTGTAATTGATTCAGTGAGAGATTTCGTATTATAATTTAGGGTTGAAATGGGTTGATTAATTGGATAAATATTTTGTCAAGGAAGGATAATTTTGTACTTTAATAGATAATAAGGGTATTAGCGTCTTTACAAACTTTTGAAAATTTCATTATAAAAACTAATCTAAATTCACTTTCAAAATTTTCAGAAGTTGAAAAACCACTATATTTGAAATTTGGAAAATTGAATGTCTATGAAATACACCCATTATGATCCTGCTAAGAAAATTTGTTTTTTAACTGTCTTGGTTTGCAAATCTATTTTGTGACTATGGTTAGGATGCAATAAAAGTACTCTTTAACCCTGCAAGCTACTTTTTGAGTAGTATCTTTGTTGGATGTAGAATCTTATGGTATTGGAGGTAAAGCACTGATGGGTATACCAAGCGACTTATAGATGTATTCTTTTCTTTTACTTTATTGAGGATACCTCATCCTCTTTCTTGCATTTAGTCTTTTATACGAAGAATGATTCTGTTAAAAAGCCGGATATTTAGGACCTTCATCGGTAGATCCTTGTAAGAATAGATTTTCTAGTAAAGATTGCTAGAATCAGTAGTTTGACAATTTGAAATAGGCAAAGACAGAGAGCTTTTGGTGTTGAAAATAGTAACATATGATTGACTGTTGTAACCCTCTTTTCATGTAGACATGCATTGTTTACATCTGACCGATATTCTGTTGGTATCACCTTTTGGTGTCTCGTTTGTTTTTTTAATTCTACCTTTTCAGAAGTAGTTGCTGACTTTGTTTTGATTATTTTTCTGTTGCATTTTGTTATGATTTGACAATCAAATCTAAATACTTAACATTATGAATCAGCTCAATGTTAGTACCTTGTCTTTATTGAATTCTGCTTGTGGTTTTATGTTGATAACAGATAATACAGATCTGATAGGATTTTCTTTTGGGTTTTTCTTCCTTTTTTTGTGTGGGTGGGGACCGGGTGTTTGATGGTTTTTGCAGAACTGATGTTCTAAGGGAGAATACGGAAGCTGTTTTTGCAGCTTGTGATACTGCTCATCAGAGATGGGCAAAGCTACTTGGTGTCCGTGTTCTTATTCATCCCAAATTGAGGTTACAGGAATTTTTAAGTGTATATAACATTACTCAAGAATTCATGAATGCAACAGAGAAGGTATCTTTTTTTAATCTACCTAAGATATTTTTTACCTAAATTTGCAGTTGTCTCAACAATTTATGTTTATTACAAACAGATTAGTGGAAGGTTGGGTTATAGCATCCGTGGTACACTTCAGTCACAAGCCAAAGCCTTTGTTGAAACCCAACATGAGTCTCGAGTTAGTTTTTCTACTGGCAGATTTTTGTTTAGTCTTATCCTACTCCTTTTCCCTTTGTTAATAACATTATTTTTTAATGCAGATGGCAAAGATGAGGGCTATACTTGAACAAGAAAATTGGACTGAAATAGATGTGCCTGATGAGTATCAAGCCATTGTCACTTCACTTTTTTCTTTAGAATCTTCAATTACTGCATCCAAAAATGTGTCTACTGGTGGTATGGCAACTAGCAATAGTGATGACATCTTAACAGATGATGGTTCGCATGTAGAGGAAGCTGGACAGTCAGGTTTGGCACAACATACTGTTCATAATAATATAGGAACAAGTGGAGAAGTTCCTGTGCAGGTTAAGCCTTCACGATCAAGAGAGCAAATGGATAACCACAATGGTGAGGCTGAAGTCTCTGCAGCTCAGAATAATGATCCTAACCTCAAGGAGCGGGGAAGATCTTCCATAAGAACTCTTTTCTATGGAGGGGTAGGTTATCACATGGTAAACTGGTTAGTATTGATGCTGGGAAATCTTCTTCTTTTTGTTTCCTTACCCCTTTGCTAATCCTTATACATCTCTCCCCATCTCCCCAGTTTGGATGTTAATTGTGTGCTGAGTTTGGGTTTCTGTTTCTTGCCTTTTTTTGTTAATCTGAGCAAGTAAGCTTTCTATGTGATGGAATATATTTAATAAAATTTGGCCTTTAACTTGGTTATTTAATTTTTAACCTTTTCTATTTAAATGTGCATTACTTTTGTAGACAACTTCAAGATTTCTTTGTTGCATTTCAGTGGCCTAGTTTTGGTGAAGATGTTGTCAGAGTACATCGATATGAATAATTGTTTGCCAGCCTTATCTCCAGAAATTGTTCATCGGGTTGTTGAAGTATTGAAGTTTTTCAATACAAGAACAGCTCAGCTCGTTCTTGGAGCTGGAGCTATGCAGGTTTGTTGATTGAATAATTGGGTAATTGATCTGCTTATCTTTCCTTGTTCTTTGAGTAAATGATTAAGCATATGAATGGATTTTTACAGAACTCAAGATCACTTGTATTAATAACCTGGTATAACTGAAAATAAACCTAGGATGATCCAACTTTAATTTCAAAAAGATGTTTTATGTGTACTTTAGCCTTTCTTGTCTTCTATGCCAGAATGAACCAGATTAGTAATTTCTAATGGTATTGTGGACACCTAGCTCTTCAGAAGTCTTGGTTTTTGTCAAATGGTTGTAAGGTTAATGGATTATCCAACAGAAAGCTAATGACTGAATACATGACCTCTCTGGAAAGGTTAATGAGAATGAGTCAATTAATTATACATGTGTTCCACCCAATGCCATGATACTTCTTCCAAGCTTTAGTTTGGATTAACTAAGGTAGTAGGATATATTTTTAGATTGGTATTAATGCCTTTTGCTTTGTGGCTGAAATCTGGCGATACATGACTATCATGTGAGATGTAACTAGAGAACTTCCTTTTTTTAGAAATTGGAAATTGTGAATAATGACTATCACGTGCCTTAGAATGATTGCTGTACAAGAATTCATACTTCCGTTCTTTTATGATTATGATGACTAAATAGATTTTCAGCTAGTTCAAGTACAGTGGTGAACTTCAGAGGCCCTGTTATTGTGAACCATCAGCATGCAGTTAAATTATTTAAATAGCTTTTTGCTGGTCTAGTTCAAAATTTTCTTTGATAATAGTTTTCAGCACGCTTCTTATTACGCCATTGTGGAACTATTTTGCAAATACAAATTATCGTACATCTGTTTCTTATTGAGATCCTAATTAAATGCAGGTGTCGGGTTTGAAATCTATTACTTCTAAGCACTTGGCCCTGTCAAGTCAGGTCATCAGTTTCACATATGCTATTTTCCCTGGTAGGTGATAGTCATCAGCTTTCTGGCTCTTTATATTCTATTAGCGTGTTAAAAGTCTTGTTTGCTGCATATGTTTGTGTAGTCTGTCAGATTAATTCCCGTAAATTTTGTAAATAGCCCACTCTAGTTCATTACTTAAATTTGTAAATATTATAATGAATAACTTTTGCTGAAACGCTAATAATAATGTCCAATTAATTGAATTGCATATTTTACAATTAGAAATTGACTATTTCATCTCTTTTACTTTCATTGGCTGTTGGTGACTGTTTAAGTGTTGCTGATAAATGAATGGCTTTTTTTCTGATAACATAGGTTGTGATTTAAAATGCTTAATTGCAATATACGATGCTAGAAATCTACTATGATTGGATGTTGATAAATTTTTGTATCGCAATATTTGATGTCAAGTATCTATCTCATGAAGAAATTTTCTTGATGAGAATTGTTGTTTTCTTGTTCTTTTTTTATTAATTATTATTGAGTATCACAAGCTTTAGTTTTCAATAAATGGTACTTTATTTACAATCACGATTTTGTTACATATTGTTTGTGGAACTAAGAGATCAGGAGGGTTCTACTCTTAAAAGTACCTGATGCAAGGAAGGCACTGCTGTTATCAGAAATTGACCGGGTTGCACAAGTAAGTTATGACCGGGTTATCTTTTTTCATTTTTTGCTGTTCTGTTGCCTCTCTCTCTCTCTCTCTCTCTCTTTTCTTTTCCTCTCCTTTTTGCCTATTGACTATCACCCTTAACCTTTGATTTTACTTTCTCTGTCCCCTCTCTTACTGCACTATATTATTTCTCTTATCTGTTTACCTTTTCATTTGGGTCTTATATGCTCCTACACATTTATGTGCTTAACTTTAGTCTTTCATAAGGAATAGTTGCTTTATTTTGTGATAACATTGGCTCTATTTGGACAATACTTAAATATGAAAAATTAAAAAGTAACCTTTCATTTAATTTTTAAAAGTAAACATTGAAGTTCTTAGAAGATAAAATTTCATTTGGACAAAAGGATTTGAAATTTTTTTTTTTAAATATTAAAGGACTACAATACCCTTAAATCTTACTCCCTCTGTCACTAAATATAAGTCATTCTAGCTAATTGTTCTTGTCACTAATTATAAGACGTTAGTTAATTAGGTATTTGAAGGTAATTTTTTCTATATTACCCCTCTAATGATATACTGAAATGGGTGTTAAGATTTTTTTAAAGGGTGATTAGAGGGCATTTTAGGAAAAAAAAATTATCTTAATTTTTGCTAAATGACGGTTGATGACTTATATATAGTGATGGAGGGACTAATAAAAATTACAAATTGCCCTTAAATCAGATCAAATTCTTGAAATCCAGTTGCACATTATAGCCCTAAACAGGTTCTCAAATCTTCCCTGTAGTAATCTCAATCTGTCTCAGATTCTCAAATCTTCCCTAACCTTTCCTACAATGACGTCAAATCTAAGAAACCCACACGATCAAAACATTACATATAACAAAAAAGGTTAGAAGAGGCCAAAATTTTTGTTTTGATTTTGTTTAAAAAAATTTTCCATAGTGCCCTTCCATTGCTGCAATCCATCAAATAACGCAAGCATCATCTATTGAGAGATTCCATGTGCCTCATCCACAATCATCTTGTAGGATGATTAAGTTTGTCGCCATCATTAGAAGACAAAGCTTCTCAAAAGTAAAGGAAAAATCATTGCGGAAAGCAGATCTGAAGAAAAAGAAGATTTCTTTCCCAAAGAAGATAGAAGAGAGATCACTTGAATTCTTAAAAAACAAAGAAATTGAACCAAAGAATGGAGAGAATAGAAGATGAAAAGGAGACAGGGAAAGAAGTAGAGGGAACACGATTAGACGAGGAGATGAGAATGGAGAACTGAGAAATTTCAACAATAAAGTTTTAAGGAAAAAAGGTTTCTAGTATGAGTCTGAAA
The DNA here is from genome assembly GCA_035221335.1 of Echites panduratus. Taxonomy (NCBI): domain Eukaryota; kingdom Viridiplantae; phylum Streptophyta; class Magnoliopsida; order Gentianales; family Apocynaceae; genus Echites; species Echites panduratus. Next base: position 9,698,100 of record JAWZTD010000001.1, on the reverse strand, counting down.
ACACCTTGGAGGAGTTATCAGTTTTTTGGGTTAATTTTTTTGTCCTTTCAAACTTTGAGTCTGGCCCAATTGAATCAATGACTGTCTAAATAGATTTTATTCTCAATTTTGAGATTTTGAAAACTCTGAAAGTTACTGTCCAATTGGATCCGTTGTGTGTTAGGACATGTTCATACTGAAGTGAGCATTCCAGTTTACAATATTTTGTACAAACCATGCATTTTGGATTAAAGCCCCGGTTTCTGTGCTGGCATCTGTTCATTTCGTATCATCTACTATAATGTAGTATGAAAGATGTCCATCTCATGTTATATAGTACTGGTGGTAAATAAATTGGCATTTTCGTGGAGTTATCATTTTTCCATTTTCTTGACTTCTAGGATTATAAAATTCATCGAGATGAGATACACTCCAAGTTGGTTCAGATAATGAAAGAAAGGTTGCTCATTCATCTTCGTGGATTACCACAAATTGTCGAGAGTTGGAATCGTCCTGAAGATACTGATACACAGCCAAGTCAGTTTGCTCGCTCTCTCACTAAGGTAGAAAGCCAATTTAATAGCATTTCTTTGGTTTTGCATTTTCTTGGTTGAGGCTTCCAGTAACTGGAGTACAATACCATATTTAATCTTTCCGTCTTAGCCATTTCTTTCCCTTAAAGTATCAGGTATATTATCAAATATCAATAGCATTCTTTGACCCTTTCAGCCTCTTGTAAAGCCTAAAAAGTTTGTCAGTTTTATATTCTAGTTCTAGTCTTATGACTGGATGCTCTCTCTACTCATAAACTTGGGTTTCTTTGTCTAATACATGAAATTGAGCAGCTAGGAAATAGCTTACTTTCGTGTCTCGTCAATAATCAATAGCTTAATTCAAGCTTATAGATCTTTAGTTCCACATGAACCCTGCCCCCCTCCTGACCGTTTAGTGTCTGATTTTTTTTCATTTCTTTATTTTTTGCAGGAAGTTGGGTTTCTGCAGCGTGTTTTGTCTCGAACTTTGCATGAATCTGAAGTTCAATCTATTTTTAGGTTTGATTCTTTCAGCAACTGCGTTCACCATTTTTTAATACCCTTCTATCAATAATATGTGGAAGCTGCTTGCTTGTAACCCAGGGTAAAAGGGACAAGTGTCTTTGAAAGGCATGTTTATTGAGATTCAGAAATGCCTTAATGGAAAACAGTTCACATCTATTTGTTCCAATTCTTTATGATTGCAGCTATATGATGCACTACATATGTTATTTGCAGGCAAGTGGTTGTAATTTTCCATACTCAAATTTCAGAGGCATTTTTGAGCATAGATATCAGTAGTCCCCAAGCTAAAACAAGGTGCTACTGCTTTGATCTGTTTGAAAGATTCTGTGCCATTCATTATATTCTCTTTACTAATAACTTTTGGGGCTATATCTTGTCTAATTTATTCCATTTTTTGTGGATTCATTGCCAGACTTTACCGTGATATTCAGCATATTCTTGGCTGCATTAGATCCTTGCCTTCTGGTAATTTGAATGCATCCACTCTACCAAACTGGGGGCAACTTGACGAATTCTTGATGCAAAGATTTGTCGGTGAAGATAGTCAGTAGAACCTTGTAAAGTATTTTATTGACATTTTTGGTTGAAGAGCAGTCAGGCATGGCGTGACCAGTTTGATTGGTAGGCACCATTTGCAAGTTGATAGTACTTGATTGAGGTATGTTATGAAATATGTGGCAATGCTTTTATCTGTTGTCTTGCTTGACCTTCTATCTCTCTCATGGCAATGGGGTGGTTGCCTAGAGAAGGGGCTTGGTAAAAGTTTTTCATCTGGACATAATTATGAAAGGCGGAAGTTGATTCAGAAATGTGCTGGAAAATGGTGCATTAAAAATTACGTGCTGGGGAGGTCATTTGATATCCAAAACTGGTCAGCAAGAGTCATACAAATGAGGGAATGTTGGGGGTGGACTAGAAAAGTTTGGGTAGAGCTGGATCTAAGTGATGGCTAGGTAAGCATCATGTAGACTACACATCCCGATGGTGGTGAAGGGAGAGGCAAATTGTTAAAGAGTTAGGAATAATAGGATTATATATGGTGATTCTTCATTATGGTAGTAATTTGAATATATATATATATATATATATTTATGAATATTATTTAACTAATTTTGGTACTAATGAATGTTGTTCAAAGTCAATAATAGGATTAATTCTCCCCAGAGGGATTAAAACATATTAGATTAAAGGAAATCAGCACAATGTGATTTGAATGCTGAAGTGAGTAGTTTACTTGTGGATATCTACTAATGATTATTAAATGTAGATAAGATCTTAATTTGAACTATTTGTCTAAAACCATTTCATTTATATTTTTCAGGATTAGGAGATTTACATACAACATTTATAACCAATGTGAACGAGAACATGGTTCTTCAATCATGTTGTTATGTATCCACACATTTAAAAAAAAAAAAGAAAAAGTTGCCATTGACATTGCCTAGTAAGTAATCAAATATTTGCCATTGTTCGTCTCTCTCATGATAATTTTTTTCATTTCTTGTACTAAACAAAAGTTGTTTGGTTTCATGCTTTGATTACTTTTTTTTTTTTGTTTCTTCAAGACTATCAAATGTATCATTGTAACGTTACCGAAATCAATGTATAATCAATCTGAGTTGTGTATTGGAATAGATAGAGAGAGTATGGTTTGGTTTGTTATCTCAGAAATGCACCAATGGCTTGAATAACCAAAAGAACTACTTTTGCACTAATATTTCATCATCTTGATAACAAACTTACTGCTCTGTGTGGTGTGTATTTTTTTTCATATTCTACTCCTTATCTGCCGGAGTCATCAGTTAATTCCTTAATTAATATGTAATTGAACTGAAAAAAAAAAAGGAAAAGAGAAAAACCACCCGACTGATATTATTTATAAAATAAAATGAAAGATCCAACTTTCTAAACACAAATGATTTCCTAATTTTTAAGTTTTTGAAAATTGAAAAGTCATATCTCAAAGGAATCAGAGAGAGGCTTTATTTAAAAGGTACAATACAATCTCGATCATGAAATTTGATAGGTTTAGGTGTAAAATTAATTAATTAATTTTTTTTAAAAAAAAAGTTAAAATAATGTTATTTCTTCTTCTTCTTTTACTTTAATGTTATTATTTGGACAAAAAGTGTTACTGGACCGACTGATTACATGAGAAACAAAAACAATCGAATAGAGATATAAAAAAAAAGGCAGCAGTGGTCCTACGTGTCTGTCACCCACAAAATCTGCGCCATAAAGATAAGGTGAGATGAAAGTGAAGCCATCATGGGCAGCGCCCGCTCGCTAATAACAATCATACACGCTAAACTAAATTCTAAAGATGTCATTATTTTGATCGTGTAAAAAAAAAAAATATATTGTAAAAGATCACACAGTCTCCTCTTATAGATATACCATCAGTTATTTTAAAAAAATGATAAACCAAAAAAATAATATTTAAACAAAATTTAATGGAATAAAAAAGTATGGTTTTAACTTCATTTTTAAAGTTTGCTTAGATTAATTTCCAAAATGATATGTTGTCCTAAATTTTTTTTTTTAAAAAAATAATAATTAAGAAAATATATTTTTAAAAAATCATAAATTTTAATGCCCATTTTTATTTGGGACAAACAAAATTTTTTATCCTTTAAGGGAAAATTTTAAGCCATTCACTGGTCTTTTTTTACTTGTCACAATAATAATAATAATAATAATAATAAGAAGGGAGCTGATATTTACACATAAAAAATCAATTTACACACATCCCCTTATTAATAAATATTCCTTTTGTTGAATTTCATGGTAAATTTTCATGTTTTGTATGGTGAAACTTGACATAGATATTCATGTATTCCTTGATAGAATTTGATAAAATAGTTAATAATATTATGCATCTATGAAATGAAATAACATCTTCTTGTTTTTGTTGCCTTTAATGGTAAATCTTCTTGTTTTGTGAAGTGAAATATGAATTTACTTGATAGATTGTGTTTGGGTCTTACAAAATTAAGGACGATTGTGGAATGGATCATGATATATCTTTTTACAGTTTGATTGTAAGACCTCTTATGCTATATAGGTGATGACGGTGGATGATTTACAACATTGGATTTTGGTTTCTCCGCCTTGGTAGAGAAGTTGAGGTCAGACCACGATATCACATGCGACAATCTTCATCTTATTACATGCAGCAGCTTCGAGATATTACTAGATCATTGAGTTACTTTTCCCACCCGGATCATGTGATTCCAGTGATGACCCTGCCCCTGATATCTATCATGTTTACTGTCGACGACTCCGCTACTAATTATATATACTTATGTTCTGTGTATGTATTGTACCGTAACTTAGTTTCTGTTATATATCAATTGATCTTTATAATATGTTGTAATATATTATAAATGCGTGTTTCACACAACTGTATTATACATGTGTGTAGTAACTAAACGTGTTGTATTCTGACTTACTATAATGGATTTACAGGTTTCACCGGTGAAGGTAATAGGTTTTGGTAATGCATATAAGCTTTATACTTGTATGTATGCACTTGTAAGCTGGTATATAAGATTGGAAATAAAAGGGGGATGATAAAAAGCAATGAAAAGACTAATTGTAACAAAATGCTAACTATTATTTCTTGATTGAAAAATATTAACACATGGATCCGTCAAAATGCTACTAAATGTAATAATACATAGTTGCGACATCATTGAGATAACAATGTTTTGTTTGGTTAGTTCTAATCGGTTTTAAACACCCTTAGAATTTAATAATGCATATGCTTTGTACTTGTATATTTGTTATTCAAATAGCAATATTATTATAAAGTAATAATTACTATTACTAAATTTGTTGCAATTATATATCAGATTTTATTGCCTTCATAAACCCAAACATGTCAGAATTCAGTAAAGTTGGTTAGATTATTGCATTGGATGTAAAAAATTCGACAATGAGTGGCCAATTGGAGTGAAGTCAAGTCGGCCATAAGTTATCAACTATCTTGATAAATTTATACCAGAAGTGACCTAATGAAATGAAGGAAAGTCAGTTTTAAGTAGCCTGATCATATTGAGAAATTTCAGCCCACTTACGTCTGATTTTATTTCACTTTAGTCGATCACTTATGATCAAAATTCTATAAAGAAGTTGTGTGTTTATCGATTTCTATTAAATATTTATATATATATATATATTATTTTAATCATTTCCATATTAAAAAAATAGACAACTTAAAAATGGGATATCCGTACATCACAAAGATAGAATTGAATTTCTAACGTTTGGAAAGAGAAAAAAAAAAAAGAAGACAAGAATGAAAAGAAAAAAAGAGCCGTTTTATTTCATAAGTATTTTGGTGGTAAGTGTCACAGGCGATGCGACTGAGAGAAAACGACAGCATACAAACAAGTGAACAACAGTCGGAAATGAATTCATTCATATTTCATATATTTTCAGTTTGGATGGGATCTTATTTTTCCTTTTTTTCCATTTTCTTCTGTTCAAATACTAAACGTTCATCTTCACGCTGCCCGAGAAAGTTTTCAGATTCCCCTCCTTTCTTCCCTTCCCTTGAGGGATTCTTTCTTTCTTCCACTCACATTGGTTTGTTTAGTGCTAAGGCCTTCATGGAATGCTTAAAGTTGCTCACGTTTTTTTAACTTTTCAACCGAAATAGAGATAGTTTAATGGCCCCCTCACCCTCTGACAATACATTTGAGTATATTTTTTCTCTTTACAGCTATTTTCTAAAGTGGCTGTAAAAAAGTGTTTTCTTCTACTTCATTTTGCTCCAAACCTTTTTCAGCTGATTTCCTTATGCTTCATTCTACTCATTAATGGATTTTTTGGCTTTTCTTCAACACCTTCCATAATTGGTTCATTTCTGTCCTTTTCCACCTGATTTTTCCTTTTGCAGTTTAGAAATGGGGGATACATTATTAACTTTGATGGCGGTGCTTTGTCTGGGAATGTTTACGGGAGCCGCTTGGTCTCAGGAGGATGGAAATGCTGCCACTGCTGTGTATATTGTAACCCTCAAACAAAACCCTACTACTCATTCCTATCCTTACGATGTACTCAAAGTGAAAGGTCCAACTCACCATTCCAAAATGGGTGCTTCTGGTTCGCCCACAAAGAATAAACTAGATAGACCCAGGTATTGTCTGTTTTCTGTTGTAGCTTTACAAGTTTTTGCATTGCACTCCACCAAAGCGGCTTCTTTTTTTTAATCCTCTCTGCTTGCAGCTCAAATGAATTATTGCTAGCTTAGTTTTTCTTTATTTCGTGGAATATTTTAGCTGAAGCTTCATTTTGGGGGATTATTGAATTCTCAATCATTGGTTGCTTTTTCTTTCCTTTTTCGTGATGAACTATTTCCACTTTTATTGGTAAATTGATATTTATCTTCCCTGTGATGTATATTCTTCATCTTTCTTGAACCAGCAATCCTACTATAAGAAACGGAGCCAAAGGTTCTAATATTTCAAGACTCCATGATTCTATATTGAGGAAGGCACTGAGAGGAGAAAAGTACATAAAATTGTATAGCTACCACTACCTGATCAATGGATTTGCTGTATTGGTCAACCCGCAACAGGTAATGTGTGTCTCTCTTCTGATGATTCGTCACCTTCTGAATCCTCTTATTGTCGGCAAACAAGTTTCATATATCCAACAATTTTATCCAATTATTAGCAAGCCAAGATTTCCAAAGTACTAAACTGAAAAGCAGGAAAGCCTGATCAGATGTAAATACTTGGAAAAAGCTAAAGAACAATTTGGACGAACTAAGCAATGCTGTTGTAATTATAACAGCCAAGTCTGAGTAAATACTTCCTTCGTATGTGTTACTTATGACATATAGTTCTTAACCGTATGCTTTTTAGAGGATATCTGTAATCAAATATATAGAGCTTCATATATATATATGTGTGTGTGTGATTAGAATTCCCATTTTGTAATATTATGCACTCGTGCATAGGCTGACAAGCTTTCAAGAAGGAGAGAAGTTTCAAACGTGGTTTTGGATTTCTCAGTCAGAACAGCAACAACCCATACACCGCAATTCCTTGGTTTACCTCAAGGAGCATGGGCTAAACAAGGAGGGTACGAAACTGCTGGTGAAGGGATAGTTATTGGATTCATTGATACTGGAATTGATCCAACACATCCCAGTTTCCTTGATGATATATCTGAAAACCCATATCCGGTCCCAGATCACTTTTCTGGCATTTGCGAAGTCACTCCAGATTTTCCATCTGGGTCATGTAACAGAAAGCTTGTAGGGGCCCGTCATTTTGCAGCATCTGCAATAACACGAGGAATATTTAATGCTTCACAAGACTATGCTTCACCTTTTGATGGTGATGGCCATGGGAGGTAAGTAAATCCATGTAAACAGAAATAACTAGCATCATATTTGCCTTTTAGTGGTTTTAGCTGTACATTTTAAAGGTTTTTTAAAGGTAATTGAGGTTGTATAAGGTTAACATCACAAAGTATTACTTCCAAACAAAGTATTATAATGCCTGGAAATATGGGCCACATATAGCTGTGTTCAATAATTGCAATTATAAAAAAAATCATATCCTTACAATTCTTGAGTTATTTTGTAGAATATGTCTAGATTTCTGCGGATCACTTAATGCAAAAATAGATCATTTTTGATTTTTTTCTTCAGCAATAACATATGGATTTTCATGAAAATACAGACAGCCAATGATTTGAGTATTTCAATCACAGTAAAGAAAGTTAACAGGCTAACAATTAAAAGTTTCACAATCATGCAGCCACACCGCTTCAGTTGCATCTGGGAACCATGGCATTCCTGTGGTAGTAGCTGGTCATCACTTTGGTAATGCTAGCGGAATGGCTCCACGTTCACAGTAAGGCATCAAAATTGCCCCTTTAGATATTCCTTTTTATGTGTTTATGAATGGATATTTCTTGCTGTTTAATCCTCTTATCAGGTAGATCCCTTCTTAGAGAGGTTATATTGCAATCTGATTTGCAACTTTATTCATGTCTATACCTTTCTCTTAATACCCAGTACATCCATTTTATTTATGATAAGTTTTCAAATTTCTTCTCTCTTTGTTCCACAACATTTAATTTGTTTGGAACTTGTAAAATGTCAGTAATTTTGTTGAGGGTAGTAGTCAGGATTGCTCATTGATGACTCTCTGATCTTCAGTGGCCATCTTTAGAAAATCCATGAGGATTCTATGTTTCATTAGCAGCAAAGGCTCTTTGGAACTCTCTCACCTCAGAGTATATAACTGGTTGAAAGATGTGCTGCTTAGTGATGCCTTGCATCTCAGTTGTTTTCCACTTGGACTCTTTCTTTATTTTTCACTTATTTTCATAAAAATCACATTCATTCAATGAAATTATTAGCATATCTCCATTCCAATGTCTTTTTTATTTTATTTTATTCTTTTTTTTAGTGCCTCACCTTTGGGATAATTACTTTGGTCTTGATATCAGGAGTCCACTTATCTTACTATTTATCCATCCACTTTCAACTAAGACCATCTCAAGTGTAGAGGCCAGAATACATAGGTCCTGCTCGACACTTTACAGTAGAGCAAAGAAAATTCTATAGAATGCGGATATGATTCCTGCTTGACCCTGTAGAATTTTAGGGTTTAGAGAGAATAAATTTATCTCTCATCTTATTCACATGTATCTATAGAAATCTAGGATACGAGACGGTTACTACTAATCAATTTAAAATTAACCTAATCAGTTATAATTTTATCTAGATATAGTAATTAACATAATAGTCAACAGACCCTCTTGCTGCACACCCTTCATCTCTATGGAAGTATATTTCAAAGTTTCCTAGCACAAGTCACTTAAGGTTAGATACACCTTTAAAGTCGGCAAGTATTGTGCAAGTAGTGAATAGACCTGTGCTCATTTTTGGGGGAGATGAATAAAATGCTGATGTAATCATTGCTTGCAAGGATAAATCAAGTAAAGCACATACTTTATTCGGCAGATAAAAGGTTAGGAATGCATTTTCAACAGACTTGAACTACGTAACTTGCTTTAGGTTTGTGCAATGGGATTTTCTTTGGTGGAAATGAAACATAAGAGGGGAAGTTTTCGATGCAAATTTCTGAAGGTACTATCTAACTTCATTTAATGCACATCCCAGATCCACTGTTTTGTTTGCAATATTTTCAATGGAAATGAGATGTAAGAAGTTTCTTTCTTTTGTATTCGCTGCCTAAATAACAAAGCCTACTTACTAAGAGAAACTCTAAGATCCGAAGGGAGGAGCTAGGCCTTCCAATTTGTTAACCTTTTTAGGAAAATAGTTAACCTGTCTATAGGTTTGCTTTTCTCATTTGAAGACAAAAATAACGTAATTAGGAGCTGGGAAACAGAGTAGGATAAACCATCAAGGATTGCTTTCTCAGTTGATCCCAAAGTTCTAACACTTTATAAGAGACTGCATCCTTCCAAATAATCATTGAAGTATCCATCTGATTAGTCTTTGCTTATAGGTCTCACTGGAGCTAGCATTTGGCCGACAGCCACTGACAAACTTCAAATGAATTATCATGTTCTCACTGTTTGCATGCTTTCTCATATTCAACACTGCTTTTTACATCTGAACCTGTTCCTTGTGATTCAATTGGTATGAATTATAAAAGTTCATTTGCCTCGTGCATAAAAATTGCTGATAGATACAATTTTTATATTTCTACTGATTATGTCCCGAAATATCCTAGCATTGCTGTTTATAAAGCATTGTACAAGAGCTTTGGAGGTTTTGCTGCTGATGTTGTTGCTGCCATAGATCAGGTATACTCAAATTATTCATCTTTTCCATTCATAAGATATTCTCCCCCTCTTTGTCGGTTGCCAATCCAATTTCAACTTATTTTGAATCGTCTGTTTCATATATGTCATCAATCAGGTCTTCCGTATGTCTGTTGCATCTTTGTAATGGGATAATCAGGAATACATGTTATGTGTTTGGGTTGCTCTTTGTAGATACAGCTGTAACGCTTTCCTATTTCATATACCCTGTGATGTTAAATGAGTACTTTATGATCATCAATGTACATTTTTATTGATGCATTGCTTCTACCAGACTTAATGTCCACTAAAACATTGTTAATCTTAATAGTTTGTTCCACACTCTTGGCCTGGGAACAAAAAATTTATAGTCGTAGATAAGCTCTTTCAAGTTCTAAAATTGTTGCCATCTTGAAAAAAAAGAAAACAGTGCAATTTTGACCCTGATATTAGGTGACACAAAATGGCTATTCAAAACTCATTCATGTTGTCTCTATTTTCTTTTTGCATGCTATGATGTTATATGTTAAGATATGTATGTTGGATTAGAATACTATTGTTCTATTATGTTGTAGATTTGTTAAGGATATATTTTTGAAGAAATTTAGATGTAGACTCAATAATCCTACTATTTTTTATTCTGCACTTTATATAGAATTAGGGTACAAAAGGTTTGGTAGTCTCCTAATTTA
>JAWZTD010000001.1:9497400-9683120 GCA_035221335.1 Echites panduratus | reverse complement strand
TTATCTCATCCCAAAAACAATTCTTCTCTAAGATAGAGAGTGAAAGAAAGCTTAGAGAATTAAGCTTGTGTGAGAGATGAGAGTAATTTTCTTGGGTGTATTTGGGTTAAGGGTTGTGAGTTGTATTTGTAAACACCTTATTTCCTTTGAGTAAAATTTTACAACAGCCGATTGACGTAAGCCGAGTTGAACGAACCACGTAAATACTTGTACTCATTTATTTATTTACATTCTTACAAATTTGGTTCATATAAAATTTAACTTAATTTCCCAACACACGGATACTCGCTCTGTTATCCACGGGAAGGCGCAGGCTCAAATTCTCACGCATATATAGAGTATTATAAAAGGCTGTATGAGTTTTTTTTTTTTTTTTTTTTTTTAAAAAAAACGTGTTATCACAGTTTGGTAGGTGGAGATGTTGGGCAGACTTGGATTACAGGCCAAGTTATCTAAGATTTGCATGCATTGCTGGTGCTTAACAGAGTGAATAAAAGGCCCAATATAGCTAAAGGCCTAATAGTTTAGTTCTGTTTTGGCGCAGTTGTTTCACCTTGTGAGCTATAATGTTCCAGCTCCGGTCTAAAGAGGAGGGAAAGAAAGAGCAAACTAGGATGTGACTATCTCGGTCAAAGAAAAAAGTAATCCAATTCATTTAATATTTTAATTATTATCGGATTCAATCTAAACCTATTGGATTGGATCGATTCAGTTTAATTGATTTATATATAAAAAGATTATTTATTGTTTAATATATAATATAAATTAATAATAATTATAATTATTAAAAAATTTTATAATTTAGTGTTTATTTATTTCTAATATTAATATAATATACATAAAACAAATAATAATTAAATATAAAAAATAATAGATTCGAATGGAATAAGTTTTTCATCGTTCACATCTATGAACCGATATATTCGGTTGAACAAAAAAAATCCAACTAATCTGATTAAATGATTGGATTAATCTGCTTTGACTGGATTGGTTTGGTTTCCTTGAAATTGAATTGGTTTGGATTTGAACACCCTATACTAATGATAGTGGAGTATTTGGACAATGGAGTATTTGGACAACTGTGTAAGTTTCAAACGGTTAATTATTAAATTTTTTTTTTTAATTATTCTATAAAAAATTATTTTTATTTAGTCTATTTGTCTCATAAAGATAACTTATGTTACTTTTTTATATATATTAAGAAAAATTAGTTATTGTAATTAACATAATCATTTTTAAGGATAATTTTATTTTTATACTTTACACTCAATTTATTAAAATTGAAAGTAATAGATATCAATGAGTAATTAATGATGATAATTTAGTCTTTTAAATCATAATTACTCCTCATCAAAAAATGAAATTGGACTAGGACAAAAGAAAAAAGAAAAAGGTAGATTATCTTTATGAGATGGAAGTAGTATATTTTATAAACTAAACTTAAAAATGATAAATTAAACCATTGGTGTACTTAATGGAATTTTGTTTTATTTTTTTTCTAAAAAAAATAAATGACTCAACTGTTTACAGTTATAAAATTAGCATGAACACTTTATAACATTTTCCTCTCCCTTTCTATATATATAAAATAAAATATTATGTTTATTAAATATAAAAAACTTAGTTTAATAGTTGACGAAAGGTTACATTCAATAGTCATAAATAAAAAGAAAATATCAATTAAAAGAAAATGCACCATATTAATTATGGAAGAATATGTTCATTGAATATAAATAAGAAATTTTGGTTGCTACAATTTAAGAGAAATTAATTAAAAAAATATTTTAATAAAATATGAAAGATTATACTCATTAAATATAATTCAATTTTTTCCATTAATATATAATTATTTAACAAAAAAAATCGGGCGGCTTGAAATTGCATGATTTTAAATTTTTAATCCATTTGAGCTCCTTACTTTACATATAAACTACTATATAAGACCCGCATGACATGGGAAAAATAATTAATAATGGATATATCCAAATATTAAAACAAAATATATAAATATAATTAAAATTGATACATAACTTACATAAGTCAAAAACTACTTATATGAATTTTTCTTTTGTATTATCTAAAATTACTTTTTTTAAAAAAATATTGTATTTATATACATTAAAAATATTAAAAATAATAATTTAATATAATGAATATTCAATTAATTAAATTTATTAGTTCATATGATTTTAGTACATTTAATCATGATAATTACTAAATATTATAAAACAACATTTTAATAATGATTTATTATTGATTGCCTAAAATTTTCACTTTAAAATTTTCACAATTGATTTTATTTTTCTTTAATATCTAATGTCAACTAATATTATATTATATACACATTTAGATACAATTAAAAATTCGTTAATATTTCTTCTAAAAAAATAATATTTATAATTAATATTATTTAATTTTTCTCTTTTTTTTTTTGAGACTTTACATTTGACAGATTATCATTACTGACACTTGTCCTCGATAAGGCTATAGCTATCTTCTATTACATACTACCAATATATTCTTTCCAGTTCATAATATAAGTCGTTTCAAACCTTCATATTTGTTTTATAATATAAGTCGCTTTGCAAAATTTCATAAGTATTTATTATTATTATTATTTTCACTTTTACCCTCATGGTTCTTTAGTACTCTAATTTTCTAAGTTGTTTGACTGAGGTTTTTTTTTTGTTATTGTATTTTGATTGAATCAATACATTATTTTTTTGTTAATATGTGTGAAAAATATTAAAACGACCTATATTTTGGTTTAGAGGAAGTAATAAAATGGAATGTCATTTGTAAATGTTGCAGTTGTACTACTATACAAAAATAATGAAATTAACAAAAAAAGAAATTTATGTTGGAGAAAAAAACTCCACATATCACAAGTCAGTCCAATTATATTTTTTTTATATATAAAAAATCCTTTATTGAGAAAGAATAACTGAATATGCTACTTGTCACCGTCTATCTATCTAAATTAAAAAAAAAAATTTCTAAACAAAGAAATCTTTTGTTGAAAAAAGTAATGAAATATATCACTCGTTGCCCATCTAAATTAATATTCTTTTCCCAAAATCTATTATTAGGAAAACTTAATTCAATTCGCCTGCTACCCATCTACATGAATATCTTTTTTTTAAAAAAAGTCCTTTATATATACATTAAACATATTGATAATAATGTTTTTAATTCAATGAATTTTGATTTAATTAAATATATATCATTTAAAATTGTATATTATTTAGTTAGGTTTATCATGATAATTATAATATACTATTGAATATAAAAATTTTATTAAATTATTTAAGAATATTAATTTAGGCAAATACATTGGATGCCATTTAATGTTATTTATTATTTTTTAGAATATTTACTGAAATAATAAAAATATTATTTTTAATCATATTAATTTATTATTAATTATTTTAGATATTATTTATATGTTGCATGAATATAATTAATGTGATTAGATTTTTTCTTCTTAAAATTTGACAATTATCACTTTCACCAGGTGATCCTTTTCAGTCATTCACCGTTTGAATGAATATTTTCTTCCAAAAATCCATTATTAAAAAAAAAAATTCAATTCACTTGCTACCAATATATAAAAATATATTTAAAATTCCTTTAGATATATTAAAGATATTGATAAAAAAATTTTAATTTAATGAATTTTGAATTAATTAAATTCATATTATACACTTTAAATTTTTATTTTATTTATTTCAGAAAATTATGATAATTAAAAAATACTACTAAATATAAAATATTAAGACTATTGACTTAGGTAGATACATTGAATGTTATTTAATATTTATAGTAATAATATTTTTCTGAAATAAAAAATAGTACTAATAATAATGTTATTTTTTAGTAACATTAATTTATTATTATTATTTTAAATATTATTGCTATGTCGATGAATATAATTAATGTTATTAGAGTTTTTTTTCATAAAATTTGACACTTATCCCTTCTATAATGTGACACTTGTCAGTTATTTTACTTCTAACCATTTCACATATTATATAGATAGGTAGATCGAAAGATAGACTTTTATTAATAATTTAAGAAAAATTAATAAAAGTTTTTTTTAATGAAATATGAATGATTACAATTATTGAATATAAAGATTATAATCATTGAATATTTAAAGATTATGTTGATTTTATTTAAATTATTTTTGCATGGATATCCAAAAAAATAAGTGGATGCTTAAAAGTGGCAAAGATTTCATATTTCTTTAGCCTTCATCGATTTTGATGTCCTTCTTTCGAATTTGTTGTGTAAAGGGATTGATTTTTTTTAACATTTTAATAAAATCAATACATTGTTTTTTTTTTTTTTTGTATATTTAAGATATGCCCAAAATTCTTAGCGGCTTATGATTAATGGTATTTATTTAAAAATACGATAGCAAATAGTTCAATGATTAATTATAAATATAATGCTCTCTCCATTTGAAATTTAATGTCTTTCTCTATTTTAATTTATTAGAAATTAAATGTTTTATTTCTAAAAATTTGAAAAAGAGTTTTAAATATAAATTCTTACTAATCACCTCTTATATATTTAGGATTTTAATCCAATTAAATCATGTTTTTATCACTAATTTAATTAAGGAAGTTCGGTGTGTTTCATCCCCATAATTTGATGCCTTGGTGACTATGGTCCTCGAAGCTTTTTTTCTCGAATTTTATAGCCCAAAAAACTTTATAGAATTGTGATTATTGTCTTTTTTTTTATTTTCAGAATAAATCCGATTAGTTTCAGCGAAATCAAGATTCCTTCATTGCCCATAGTTCCTGTTTTTTGACATGATGTGATGAATTTTAGGATGAAAGACTAAGAAATTTGTATTACCCATAAGCATTTTTAAAAAAACAAAAATCCAAAACCTTGATTTCTCATGAACTTGTGTAATTTTTCTTAGAAATGAGAAATATGATCATAATAATAATTCAAAAAAGTTTTAAAGATAAAAAAAATGTGGAAAAAATTGAAGACCATAATCATCAAGACTTTAAATTATAGAGACGAAACACAACAATTTTTCTTAAATTAGTGATGAGTATGAATTAGAAACTTTGTAAAATTCAAAAATATATTTAATTTTTTAATTTCGTCAAAATGGAACCTTCAAATTTAGATGAAAAGAATATACAATAACATTTCTTTTTAAGAATAACAATATCTCCCTTCAACTGCCATACATTTTGTGCAGATAAATCTCAGGAAAACTTAAATAACTAAGGAATACAAAATTTTTACTAAAACAATAAGAAATGTGATTGGGCAAATATAAAAGGACAGATCAGATCCGTGACAGGTGAGTCCTCCCTTTTAACGAAGGAAAATCTAGAAAGGGACAAACGGCACAGGGGAAATCCCTTAAATGCTAAACAGAAAACCCATTCTCGAAGAAGAGGTTACTAGTAATGTAATGTGTTGTCCCGATGACACACAAAAGAGTTATTACACTCCTTTTAAGTCAAATGTCCTCCCTCCTTCCCTCGCATCGAAAAGCCCCAAAAAGAACCTGCAGAATATATCCGCTCAAAGTTGTACGTAAAGATTTGATCCGTGTTTGCTTTTACTGCTTCCATATCTATAATTTCATGTCAACCCTTTCTCAAGAAAATCGAAGACTTTTGTCAGTGTCAGACCCTTTCAAACTAAAGACAAACACTCAATCCCCTTAATCCAAGAGCAGAGCACAGAGAAAGAAACACCAAAAAGTTTCTTTGTTTTTTTCCTTTTCTTTTCTCTTATAAGTTATAATAATAGCAATAATAATAGGGTGTAAGAATGGATTGATGACCACCTTTAGGACTCTGCTGCATCTTTTCTGCTTTGGCCATTGAGATTTTTGGTTCAGTTTGGTTTTGATTTGAGGCAGTGATGGAAATAAAAAAGAAAAAAAACCAAAGCGTCGTAGTAACCGTTGAATTACACGCGTCCCAATTCTTCCTTTCTTTAACTCCCCTTTGCTTTGGCCAGACCTGTAACTAAGTAGTGTCCAATGGTCCCTTTTGTTTTAGCTTATCTTGGAATCAACTCTTCTTCTTCTTCCCCCTCCTTTTTCATCATCACCATTCTTGTTAATTAATTACTTTGGCATTTTTCTCTTTAAGCTTATTATTATATATATATATGCCGGTGAAAATTTAGCTCTCTGCTCTTTTTTTGGTGATTTTCCGACGAGGCCCTTTATTATTACAAATGTGTTCTAAAGCTTTAGTCCCTGTTCACGACGGCAGCGGCAGCAGCAGCAGCAGCCAAGTTGTGGGTGAATGGAGGCTTTTCCCTCCGGCCATGGCTTCCCATGATGAAGTTATCAAGAATCCCAGTGTTTTCTGGGAGTCACTCAGAAGATTCCACGCCAAGATGGGCTCAAAATACATGTAAGATTCACTGATTAAATCAATCACTCGTGCCCGGGTTTAAATTTTTTTTTTTTCGTCTCGATTTCGTCGTCCTCACATTTTCATCTTTGGGTTGTTTACAAGGGTTCCGGTGATTGGAGGGAAGGAGTTGAACTTGCATGTTCTTTATGCCGAGGTCACAAAGCGAGGTGGTTTTGACAAGGTTCAATACTTTAAAAAAGAAAGAGACCCTCAAAAAATTATGTCTGCCTTCTTTATTTTTTCATTATCAAAGATATAAATGGAAAATTGAGTGTTCTTTTTAAGATATATCTTTTAAAATAGGTTGTGTCACAGAAGAAATGGAGGGAAGTTTCTACAGTTTTCAACTTCTCATCAACCACAACCAGCGCTTCTTATGCATTGAGAAAGCACTACTTTTGCCTCCTCCACAGTTACGAACAGGTTTATTTCTTTAGAAGAATGCAGGCTCCCTTGCCATCTCCTCCTTCAACAGGTCAAAATCAAAATCCCTTCTTTAACTTCCTAATTCTCTCTCTCTCTCTCTTGTTTTGTTTTGTTCCTTTCAGTCTTGATTTAGTTCATACCTAAGTTTTCCTTTTCCTTTTTTCTTTGAACTTCAAATAAAAATATTGGTAAACCATGGCTTGGACAAGTGATTTAGTAACTCGTAAATGTATAAGAGACTGACTATTCAACCTTCTTGGTCACTCAGAATATTTCTCAATCCCATTAATTAATTCTTCCTAAATTGCACTGATTTGATTTCCTTTTAATAGAATTTAGCCATTCATTATGTTCGAGGATTCGGCTAAGCATCCAATTCATAATTAGCAAATTCGAAGGTTCAATTTCTCTCAAACTGCTCAAAAATGGAGGCAATTGAAAGATTTGTTTCCATTTGATGTGGATAGAAATTCTTATGGTAAAGGCAAACTGCCAAGCTCTCAATTCCAACCTTAGAGTGGATTTTGATCATTTTAATTGGGAAGGTGATAAGTTGAAACTATAGCCACAAACCCCATTTAATTTCTCTGCCACAAATGTTATGGTCACCTTCCTATGAACGTGTTGGTGATAAATTATTTTATTTTATTTTATTTCTCATGGAGTTTTCAAAATTGGGATGTCAATTTTTCTAATTAATTATGAGTGTCATATATTTTGTTTGTTCTTTTCCCTTTCCTTTCTCATATAATAATAATAATATTTATTATTATTATTATTATTATTATTATTATTATTATCCAATGATTGATGTGATGACATATCTTTAATGTATGATAATGCCACGAGGATACCATGGTTCACTAATGGATATTCATGCCTTTTCTCGAAAATTAGTTGTGATTATTTTATCATGTTTTTCAAATGTTGTGGTAGAGGATCATAAATCATGTGTTAATATTATGTTTTATATAAAGTTGGTGAAATTTTAAAAGGGTCTTCTTTGATTAGATGATAATGTAAAATTGGTAATTTGTAGATGAAGATGTGAATTTGAATAACCATATCAACTTATCATTTAAAAAATAAAATAAAATAAAATAAAAAATTTTATAAAGAAAATTTCCATGGTCAGCCCAACATTAAATTGTGTGATTTGTGAGGCGAAATATAAGGATTAACTTGTGGATGGTAGAAAAGATTGCCCTCTTCATTGCATTTCTTATTATTGACCATCCTCCTTTGGAACTAGATGTAAAATGGAGTCCATATTACCTTCTTCAACAACTGCCTCTGGTTGTCCCTCTTGTCCCCTTTCATTATTGTTTTTTTTTTCTTTTTTTAAATTATAGCCTAATCTTAAGATTAAATGCATTCTATTCTATATAGTCATTATATCTACCTAAGTTATCAAAAAAAAAAAAAAACAAAAAAAAACCATAAGAATTTTGTAAGAGAAAGGTATTGGTGCATGAAATCTGTCCATGTTTCCTGTTTCTCGTCTGCTGTTGTAGTGTCTTTTATAGATTCATTTTGAAATGAAAAAAACTGATCAGAAATGTGTCTGTGTCATGTTCAGGGCCTTTGTGTTTCCAAGCCACAGGGACAATTGATGGAAAATTTGACTGTGGTTATTTGGTTTCTGTGAAACTGGGTTCTCAGACACTCAGTGGAGTTCTTTACCATCCAGACCATTCAGCCCCTTCTAGAGAAACTTTGAAACCTTGCACTGATATCATACCCTACACCGGCCGGCAACAACTGCCGCAAGAACAGCCTGCTCAGCATCATTCAGGTCAGAGAAAGAGAAGAAGGAGAGGAGACCCTAATCGGCCTAAACCCAACCGGAGTGGATACAATTTCTTCTTTGCTGAGAAGCATTCCATGCTCAAATCTCTGTACCCAAATAGAGAAAGGGAGTTCACAAAAATGATTGGAGAGTCTTGGAACAATCTCTCCCCGGAAGAAAGAACGGTAAGGACAACAATCTGTAGTGCTTAACAATTTATTTGTTCATCAAAATCAGCTATTTGAATCTCTGTAAAGAAACACTCCCATATGCATCAATGTACCTGATTGTCTTCTCAATAGTCTTAAAGTAGAGGTCATCTGTCTTGAAACCAGCCTGTCCCTTTCGTGGTTTTAGGAAAAGCAAAAAGAGATGATAATAGTAATAAATATAGCTGGAGAATTTGTTGTTCTAAATTCTAATTGTGTTGCGATAATGGTGAAACATCTGTGTATTTTGAACTCAGTTCATGGTGGCTGTATGCATGCAGGTTTATCAGAACTATGGGGTGAAAGACAAAGAGAGATACCAACGTGAAATGAAAGAATATAAAGAGAGGCTAAACATTGCCAATTCTCGATGAACAAAGATGTTGAAGAAAGTAACAGGGTCCTGGCGAAAGAAAGAAACATTTTGAAGATGTAATAGGTCTTTATGTACAGTATACACTAGGCATTTTCAACTTCTAACTTCTCTTTTTATTTGAAGTAATGTGGCAGAAAGAGGTTACTAGCTTTTAAGATTTAGTCTTTATATAATCTCACCTTATTCTTCAAGGTTAAAAAATTTTTCATTTTCATGATGCCTACTAGAGTGCCAGAGGTTTGGGAGTCTGATGTTGGATGGGAGTGCAAGAGACGATTGGATGAAAAGGGCATTTCCTGTGGGAAGAGTTATTGACACAAGTGGTATTTTGTGTTTGATTTTAGAACATCTGCAGTGAAAGTTCTCATAAACAGAAACTTTCACAAGAACAGGAGAACCTGTCATGGGATTAGACTAATTTTCTGTCAGAATATGATGCAAAGATTTTAGATTTTAGGAAGAAGTTATTCATGTTAAAGGCACTTAGGTTTCTGCAAATTCTGCTTTACCAATTCTATTTCCAAAACATAAATATCTATCTAACATATATTCAGGATATGAAATCAATTCTTGCTTCAGAGATCATGTAGTAAGAAATGAATTCTATTCTCATATTCAAACATGAAAAAACATAACAAAAATGTCACTCTCCATCTCTTTTCCAGACTTAAAGGAATTGAATGAAGTATCACTGTTTTGCCCCTTGGAAATGCTTAGTAACGTAATATTTCGATAATCATGACACAACATATTTACAGAATCAGATCCTTACAAGAATGGCATTAAAACAAGAATCCCATCTTTTGTCAGGACCATGTGCTGTGCTTAAGACCATGTAGAAACCAATGTTTTCTTCCCCTGGAATGCTTTTGGGAGGCTCTTGACATAACGTAGGAAATAAATTGCACCTGCAGATACTTCAGAATCTCACACTAGGTACATCCCAAGTTCATAAATTTAGGTAGACAAATACTTTCTTCTTTCAAAACTATAACCACTACTAAAATATGAAACCTAAAATACCTGAGAGTTGTTCCTGATTCCATAATTCTGAAGTGGGGCATTATCATCGAGGAGCTTCTCATTATGATGCAGAAGACAAAAGTTCTCCCACACATGCCTCCTGCAATTCAAGAACGGGAAAATCCATGTTCTTATACACAATTCCCCTACTTCCAACTATCCTAATTAAAGCATATAGCATCTGTAAACTCAAACATGCACTAAACTGCTTGGGCTAATTATTAAAGCATTATCTTTGTATAATAGTAAAAGACGATGACAACACAAGTTTTAGCAGAGCATTTGGAGAATATTACATATGTAAAATCTTTGTGAAGTAAGAAACCCACCAAGAAATGTGTCGATGGCCCATTTTAGATTGCTCCGTTTCATTGATCTTTTTCTGAATAGCCAATTTGAAGTCTTTCACAGTTGCAGAGTTCATCACCGCCACATCTATATCAAAAAAATCAATGTAAACTTGCACACAACTTGTTTGTAGAAATGCCAAAACTCAAGAATACAAATTAAGTACCAAAAGAAGTGCCGTCCAATTTAAGAACGGAAACCCTCATGGCGCTGCCGAGTTCCAGGCTGATGAGAGTGTCAACATCTGATAAAGTTGGCTTTTTGGGTACATCAGAAAGTATTGGATCATCAAGAAGAGCAGCCAAAGTCGAGCGCAACCTCGCTTTCTTGACGCTGCTACTGCTGTAATTTGGTGGTGCCACTTCGGTTTCTTCGGCCCCCATTTCATCTCTCGCTGCTGCTGATGCCATTACTTTTGCTCTTTACGATTCTTGGCTCCTTATCCGGTTGAATCTAGAAATTCTAGTGGGCCGCTAGTAGCCTGTTAATCCTATATTATGGCAAACGTCTAGCTTCCGGAAATTCTTTTTCTTTCTAATTCCACAAATCCTCTGGAATCTTCTACCGAATACACTCTCTTGAAATATGGTGGCCAATTACAATTTAGGAGGCTATCCACTGCAATACATAGAAAGGGGAATTTGTTCCCCGCGCGAGTAGAACAGTATGCATAAATCGGATAGGATAACGACTTAGGTAAGACTAGGAGACTAACCCTCAAGTGTGTATGTGAGACCAACTAGAAGCACTTAATACCTAACAAGAGGGTATATAACATTTAATATATGATCAAAATGATAGTCATTCCTTTATAAATTGTTTGTCACTCCTAGTTTTCTTGCCCAATTCTGCATTGGTCTCTATCTTTTCGTTAAACCATAGTGACAACTTTGATTAAAGCCTCTCCCAAGAAAAACAGAAGAAAATCCCAAGTTGATCATATTATTTAGAGTACGATGAAGCCCTTTACTTTACATTTTCACTTCTTTTGGATTTGAAGTAGTGATGAGGACGGTAAGTACTAATAGTATTACATTTGCTGGCTTCTGCTTCTTATGCTTAATTATGCTTCTAGTTAACAAATTTGCAGTTGATCACCGGCCATACCATGTTGTCCAGTTTGACTGAGGCCTGTAAGATGCTGCTGTTCCATCCACGTTCCTCACGTTCAAGTCAATTGGCAACATGCGGTATTCGATCTCCAGCTCCATGAAGGTCCTGATCATTTCATGGATCAGTGAGGATCTCCTGACCCATCTCTGCAACATGTCCTGATAATTGATCTTGTGTCGAACCCAGACGACCATTATTAGTCGATTCATGTCTTCAACATCCTTCAGTACTATTTCAGGATCACGATACCAATGCTTTTCATTCTCTTCTATGTATCTGAAATAGGATCAAACTTGGTTTATATGAAACTCCAATGGATAGGTCCACTGAAGGTGGTGTTCTGTAACATAATCTAATGAATTGATAAAATTTTGAGTTCTTTCGTATTCATTTTTGTATAGAGTCTCAAGTAGAGCAATCTATTCTGGGGGATTAAAATTACCTCTTTATTCTATCCTTCATACTATCAATCTTCTGCAATGGGGTAGAGATGTGGATGGAGAATTCAACTTGATCTCCCATATCAGAACTTCGGTTGTAATTGCCGATGGGCTTAGTAGCTAGAACAGCATTTGGATATAGGACCTTCTGGTTATCGTATCTCTCAAATACAGTTGTTAGTATAGCCATCTCCTCTACAACCATCTGATGCAGAAACAAGATCATTATCAAAAGAAATATATAAAAAAAAAAAGGTGGATTTGGTGTAAATTCATTCATTTTAGGAAAATGTTATGCACCTGCACTCCTTCAATTTCACAACGATCACCTACATCAAATGGACGCATAACAAATAGGAATATGATTGCTTCCACAACTGTTCTCAAAGTGTTCCCAAAGATAAGGCCTATCAAAGTCACATGTGTGACAACAAGAGCTACAAAATGAACTATATGTAGCTTAAATATGATAAGCCATATTATGAAAATCATGACAGAGATAATAACATTCATCAAACGATGAAGTTCCTCTACTGCTGTTTTTGTGTCATTGAGATGTAACAGAAGAGACCACCTTTCTTTAACTGCATCAACCTATGGACAACAATATAAAGGAAAAGTAAATATATTCAGCCCACAAAATTGCATCTTGACGGTAATCGAAACAATACATGAACAAAAGTTTTATATTAGTATGTCATAACACATGTGATTATCTTATTAATAAATAAAGTGTTTTGACGTATTTATTGTCTTCTCGTATCCTTAATTGTTTATTAAGATATATTATTTTCTTGAGTAAGAATTAATGTGATATTATCTCTTTATATAAATATTTTAATTATGTGTTTCTGATTATTGAATTAGTCTTTAAATAAGAATAATTCGTTAAGATTAACTTATATTTATTTTTTATGATTAATATGGAGAATCACATTACATTTAAAAATAAACATAAAAAAGACTTGTGAAGACAAATGATTTGAACATGTGACCAAGACATTTAGGGAGAAATTATTTCTTGATAATTACAATGTGATTCTAATAACAAAGAATTGATCTTTCATTACTTGTTGGGAAGTTTTGTTATAGAAGCTGAAATATAGGAGAATATTCAAAGTTGAAATTGTTTAATTAAGGACACCTTACAGTCATTCGTATGAACGATTTAGTGGTTTATTATATCTTAATCTTTAGATATAGAAAACGGTTATAAATAGGAATTTATTCATTTGTAATTTTATTTAATTTGACTTAATATTTCCGGTGCGCCATTTTAACAAAAAGAACAGCAAGATGTTCACAAGAGGGCTTTTACCATCCAAGAGGTGAAATCCTGCTGATTGATACCTCCTCTTTTTGCAGCTCCTTCAAAAAGAAGCATGGCGTCTGAAGCCTTCGCATCATCTCCTATGTATTGCTTCAGATCTTCTAGACGGATTAACCTTTTCATGGACATTGATGCAAACAGATTATGGCCATTAATACAGAATTGACATAGCCCAGAAATAAACAGGAACAAACAAATTGTGGAAGCAAAGGATGAAGGAGCTCTAGACTTACTCGGATCCTTTAGCAACCTTTAGGAAAATAATCTTAGCTACTTTTCGTGCCTTACTAATGGATGATGATTTCTCTTCTTCATCATCACTTGAATCGGTCTCAGGTGGATGCTCATCCAAGGTGTGGAGAATCTGTAGCAACCCACTTTGAACCACTCTTGTCAGCTTCTCCAGCGATGGAACTACTGATCCTTTTTTCTTGTTCTTCCTACTATTTATCTTTCCGAAAAAGCTCTTCAACAGCTGAGGGAACTTTCTTGCTTCTGCCTGTCGGTCTTCTTGGGGTTTTGGGGTCAAGCATAGCTTCTTTACCACGTATTGTTTGAATAAGTAGGTTTTAGCCCTCTCAAAAAAGTTCTTTCGGTGAAAAGACGATGCAAGGACCTTAACAAAAACTACTTTCGCAAGCCACACCAAGGAAGCTACCAAAAGGCAGAGCAGAGCATTTGATATGAAATCTATCTTCATAGCTAAGTAATGCCATGTGGTCACAATTAGGACCAACCAAATGCAATGCTGCACTGCCTTCTTCATACCATAAACGAAGTAGAGAACCCGCATGTTTGAAAGAAAAGTTTTCTCCAAGAAGAAGACAACAATTTGGATTCCCCATCCGGAGACCAAATGCCCAGAAATTATTACAGCAACGAGAATCTCCCATTTCAGAAGTGGAATGCCCCTGTGCTTGTACGCACTTAATTTAGCCATTTGCTGAGTACAAACCATCATCAAGAAAACTAAAACAAGACTGGCCAATTGGAAAGCTGTCAGCAAGCTCATCCTTTTAGAGTAGATTTCTTCAAGAAGGTATTCATCCAAGCACCAGTCATCATCTTTTTTAGCCAATTTGTCATGCCCCAACTTGGGATCCTCCAGCCTCGATTTCATCAATTTTCTGGAGGACCGTTTTGAGTTCCTTAGGAGAGATGCAGACGGATCATGTATCTTGGTTTCTTCATGATCTCTTCTACCTTCTAAGCCCCTTGACTTTGATAACTCTCCGCTGCACCTGCTTGCATGTTCAGGAATGCAGGCACTTGATGGGCCATCTTGAAGTAGCTCTCTCAATTCTTTTCTCTCTGGAGACCTAATGGTCTGATCACGATTGTTTTGCTCCAAAAATTGGGACTCATTTTTTATTTCTTCACTGATTGGGACAACAAACTGAGAAGGATCGGTGTGTTGCGCCATGTTATATATGTGCCTACACCTACAAAACAATTGAATCGCAAGTGCATTTATAGCAGCAGAGGTACACATAAAGTACAGAAGTGCGGTGTAACCTGAACTCTCTTTCCATTTTTGGAATTTGGTTCTGATGTTTACGAAACAGATGCTGACTTTTAGTGAGCCTAAAAATTTCATACGAAAGGGGACGAATATCAAATCGCAACAAATAAAAGGTATAGATCGCGTAGGAGCATTTCGTATATATGTACCATATAAGATACATACTATCATGTTTGGGTTGCCATGAAAACCTCTGTTAATTATTTGGTGCAATGATAATTCATGCAGAAGAATATAAATAATTAATTAATTAAATAGAATAATTAAATAGAATGCTCTAGTACACTTGTATTCATTCAGATGATCAATACGGATCAAGCAATCATAAGAAGGTGTTTCTATTCAGTCTCATTCATTATCCTCAAAGGCTCAAGCCATCTCACTGCAGAATGAGATGCTTTGATGCGTGATGTTGTTAGAGAGAAATAGACAACTGAACATTGACCGAGAAAGGTGATCTCATTCTTTGTGAAATCAATCAAGAGCTCTTAGCAGTCATAATTATTGCTGTTGGTATAGTAAGAAGTGATTACTTAGAGACGTACAAATCATCCCGAAACTTGAATTCAGCTTATCAATCAAGATAGCATCACCCCTATAGACAGGTTTAGAATCTGATTCTCAACTACAGGAATACGATGATCAGGACACAACGTTTTTGAGCAATATTTCAATTTGCTCAGAAAAAGATTGTGACATGTTTGAAGAGTTGTAATCTAAATCAATTTAGGGAATAGATACTTACGGAGCTCTGAAATATCATCAATTGACTAACTAGTAATGAATTTGTCTCTTCATCAAAGTATTACATTAGGTATTGAAGGGGATATTGGATCCACAAATGAAAGCCCACCTCTATAAGTCCGGATGTTCTTTAAGTAAATTAGTTGAGTAATTGGGCCCAAAAGATTAATGGACTAAAGAGTTCAAGATCCCCTAAGTAGCAAATGAGAGGAATTATCTTCGGATGACCCAAGGGATAGGGACATTCCCTTCAAGCCTGCGGGAGAGTCTCCATCCCGCAACATCCTAAGGGCACTCTTCATCTAATGAAGTGGCGGGATTAAGGAGCCTGATGCAATCATCGGATATCGTCTAATTGACCATTTGTTTAGATTATAGGTGACATGTGTCACACTACTATTCCTACATACTCATTAAATATGAATATTTATCTTTCCGAAAAAGCTCTTCAACAGCTGAGGGAACTTTCTTGCTTCTGCCTGTCGGTCTTCTTGGGGTTTTGGGGTCAAGCATAGCTTCTTTACCACGTATTGTTTGAATAAGTAGGTTTTAGCCCTCTCAAAAAAGTTCTTTCGGTGAAAAGACGATGCAAGGACCTTAACAAAAACTACTTTCGCAAGCCACACCAAGGAAGCTACCAAAAGGCAGAGCAGAGCATTTGATATGAAATCTATCTTCATAGCTAAGTAATGCCATGTGGTCACAATTAGGACCAACCAAATGCAATGCTGCACTGCCTTCTTCATACCATAAACGAAGTAGAGAACCCGCATGTTTGAAAGAAAAGTTTTCTCCAAGAAGAAGACAACAATTTGGATTCCCCATCCGGAGACCAAATGCCCAGAAATTATTACAGCAACGAGAATCTCCCATTTCAGAAGTGGAATGCCCCTGTGCTTGTACGCACTTAATTTAGCCATTTGCTGAGTACAAACCATCATCAAGAAAACTAAAACAAGACTGGCCAATTGGAAAGCTGTCAGCAAGCTCATCCTTTTAGAGTAGATTTCTTCAAGAAGGTATTCATCCAAGCACCAGTCATCATCTTTTTTAGCCAATTTGTCATGCCCCAACTTGGGATCCTCCAGCCTCGATTTCATCAATTTTCTGGAGGACCGTTTTGAGTTCCTTAGGAGAGATGCAGACGGATCATGTATCTTGGTTTCTTCATGATCTCTTCTACCTTCTAAGCCCCTTGACTTTGATAACTCTCCGCTGCACCTGCTTGCATGTTCAGGAATGCAGGCACTTGATGGGCCATCTTGAAGTAGCTCTCTCAATTCTTTTCTCTCTGGAGACCTAATGGTCTGATCACGATTGTTTTGCTCCAAAAATTGGGACTCATTTTTTATTTCTTCACTGATTGGGACAACAAACTGAGAAGGATCGGTGTGTTGCGCCATGTTATATATGTGCCTACACCTACAAAACAATTGAATCGCAAGTGCATTTATAGCAGCAGAGGTACACATAAAGTACAGAAGTGCGGTGTAACCTGAACTCTCTTTCCATTTTTGGAATTTGGTTCTGATGTTTACGAAACAGATGCTGACTTTTAGTGAGCCTAAAAATTTCATACGAAAGGGGACGAATATCAAATCGCAACAAATAAAAGGTATAGATCGCGTAGGAGCATTTCGTATATATGTACCATATAAGATACATACTATCATGTTTGGGTTGCCATGAAAACCTCTGTTAATTATTTGGTGCAATGATAATTCATGCAGAAGAATATAAATAATTAATTAATTAAATAGAATAATTAAATAGAATGCTCTAGTACACTTGTATTCATTCAGATGATCAATACGGATCAAGCAATCATAAGAAGGTGTTTCTATTCAGTCTCATTCATTATCCTCAAAGGCTCAAGCCATCTCACTGCAGAATGAGATGCTTTGATGCGTGATGTTGTTAGAGAGAAATAGACAACTGAACATTGACCGAGAAAGGTGATCTCATTCTTTGTGAAATCAATCAAGAGCTCTTAGCAGTCATAATTATTGCTGTTGGTATAGTAAGAAGTGATTACTTAGAGACGTACAAATCATCCCGAAACTTGAATTCAGCTTATCAATCAAGATAGCATCACCCCTATAGACAGGTTTAGAATCTGATTCTCAACTACAGGAATACGATGATCAGGACACAACGTTTTTGAGCAATATTTCAATTTGCTCAGAAAAAGATTGTGACATGTTTGAAGAGTTGTAATCTAAATCAATTTAGGGAATAGATACTTACGGAGCTCTGAAATATCATCAATTGACTAACTAGTAATGAATTTGTCTCTTCATCAAAGTATTACATTAGGTATTGAAGGGGATATTGGATCCACAAATGAAAGCCCACCTCTATAAGTCCGGATGTTCTTTAAGTAAATTAGTTGAGTAATTGGGCCCAAAAGATTAATGGACTAAAGAGTTCAAGATCCCCTAAGTAGCAAATGAGAGGAATTATCTTCGGATGACCCAAGGGATAGGGACATTCCCTTCAAGCCTGCGGGAGAGTCTCCATCCCGCAACATCCTAAGGGCACTCTTCATCTAATGAAGTGGCGGGATTAAGGAGCCTGATGCAATCATCGGATATCGTCTAATTGACCATTTGTTTAGATTATAGGTGACATGTGTCACACTACTATTCCTACATACTCATTAAATATGAATATGTATAAAAAACAATTAAGTGGTATCATATTCATATGAAACAATCAGCTAATTTCAAGAGGTACAAAAAGAACAGTACCAACTTTTAGAGACTATCTAGATCACATATACGATAACAAAAATGCCCCGACCACTCCAATAAATAAGAGAACCCATGCACATAGCACTAGCTTTTTTTCATCTTCTTCATCATCTTCCATTGCTTTGAAACTTTCTTATTTCGGAGCATTTTTTGGAGAAAATATCCTCTTTGTTCTTTTGCTGGTAAGTTCCACGTACGCCTACGTTGTCTCATTTTGACCTCAGATCGATCTCTGAATTCCCTTGCATCATCAGGTATATTCCGACCTCTTAAGGAGTGGCAAAAGAGATGGCTATAACAACTTGAAATAAGTAATGGCTGAGGCCCTAATGAACAGTCATTCCGGTGCTTAAACAGAAAAGAAACTCTCAAGAGATGGTAGTACGGCTATATTGAGTTGTACTCGGGAGGAATGCATCAACATGACCTAAAACAGTCTTAAAGGTTATGGGTTGAAGCATAACGACAAAACCCCACTGCAGGCCTGTAGCACAGTTAACTTTCTCAAATATCCCCAGAGTAGTATCCATATTAGGAATATAAGTTCTTCTAAATGTACTACTAAAGCTGTCGATAAACATCATGGGTGCTATGTCAAAGGAAGCAACTTGCATCAAGCATTAGTTAGTAAATATGTCAAACTGTTTCACCATGCACATTGACCCTACCAGTCTTTGCAGACCTCTGCCTAAATCCCATCTTACATATCTGGCTTATTTAACTTCTCATGCAATTGAAATTCTAAATTGTTTCATGTTTAATAGCAGTAGCAACACACATAAGTCAAGAAAGAAGCAGATAAAAGTTGGGTGAAATCATTAGTATCTGAAGATATAGGATGGTTTCCTAAGATCAGGTTATTTCTCATTTTTCAACTACTTCTGAAGAACAATGAGGATGGACTCCAGGAGCTCCTAAATCTGTAGAAACTATGTCCATCAGCATGAAGTAACTGTTTTAAGGCAGTCAATAAAGAGACTTGGAAAAGATAAAAGAGAAATTATTTGGATCTAAATTCTAAAGTATGTAACTGTATTTTGACTGATTCTTTTTAACAAACACTTATAACAGACAAAAGTCTTCTTCACCTGCCCATTTCAATCTAGCAAAAAATTTATCTTTTATGCGACCGTTAGTCTAAAGCAAAATCTCGTGATCAGCAAGAAATGATTTTAGGCTTTCAGGACACATTGAAACCAGATCTTTCTGTCTGAAAGCGAAAGCTTCAGAACGAATTTAGTAATTGGTCTGGCAGATTTGCCTTTCAACTTTAGCAGGTGATCCAATCTACTCAAGTAATGAAGAGAAGGTAATAAAGATATGAAAGCCAATATAGAAGAGATGCTTACCCCAATTGCATTATTCCCATAACTTCCAAAATAAATAACAATCCTCAGACAAAGAAATGTGTGCATAAGATTGCAAATAACTGCATTATTCAAGATCATCAATGTCAAACTCAATACAGGAAATAAACATGGTAGAGTACAAATACATCAAGTCAATACATACAACGAACATTGGATAGTTAACATTATCTAGAAATAGCCTGAGTTCTTATTCATTGCAACCTTGGAATAATTTAAAAGCAGCACTGACAGGAGGACAAAGTCACAGGAAACAGGTGTGTGTTTATTGCTTTTCCAACTCTCAAGAACTCTTAGGTGGCTGTGTGTTTTGCATCTCCACCACCTTCTTCCAGGACTCCCGGCTGGAAATCTCATCCCACCACCGTGCCACATTTTTCCTTGATGTAAAAAGATCTGCTCTATCAGTTCCATGTATCAAATATTGTGTGTTAGGCAGGTGAGACAGATCAGCTAGGGTGAACTCGTCGCCTGCCAAGTACCTATACTCTCCAAGCCTTTTCTCATAAACATCAAGCACTTTAGAGAGCTTCTCTTCATTCTGCTTAATCAAGTTCTCATCTTGCTTGATCTTCATCCGAGGCCCAAAAAAAAGCTGAAACATAATAACTGAGCTCGGTGGATTGAAGGTTTGCCCTTCAGCCTCAATCCATTGGTCAATTGAAGCTCTAACTAACGGGTTTGTTCCATAAAGGTGGTTGTTTCCTTGACTCGAGTACTTATCGCAAACATATCTACAAATAGCTCTAGATTCTTGATTTATCAAGCACATGAAAAAGAATAAACAAAGCCCAATTGAGTTTTTGTTCAAGAAAAATAGCAAACTGACAAACATTGAACTGAGAAGTTGGAATAAAAAAAATTGAACAGTGGGGTGATTAATGATTACCAAAGAGAGTAATGCTCTCATCTTCAAAGGCAGGAACTTGACCAAAGGGCTGTAAACAACCAAAATCTGATGTAAGAAAAGAGCAAATGCCATTGGATGATACCAAAGATACATTATTTTCGCCGTTCTTTGCAAATGCAGTGATAAATTATACCTGAATCTTGAGGTATTGAGGACTTTTTTGCAAATGCAGTGGTAAATTATACCTGAATCTTGAGGTATTGAGGACTTTTGTGCTCCCCTTTTGCCATGTTGACAGGAAGGAGTTGAAATTCAACATCTTTCTCAATGAGACAGGCCAGAACCCTGGAGACAGCAGTTGACAAAGGAGGGCCATGTACCTTCACCGGAGCGGCCATTGAAGGAGCTCAGAAGAAAATGGAGTCACCGATAAAGTTTTGAGATACTACTGCTCCTATAATTTACCCTCTTTCCCAGTTTGTGTGGATTTATCTTCTTTGATTGCACTTGATAAGTAGTTCGGATTGGCTGGGGCAGAGGGGACAGCAATGCTTTAACGACAACATGGGTGGTCGTGCTTTTATCTTTTTCACTCGAATTGACTGCCAGGGGCAATAATTCTGGGCCCTTTGGATGCTGTAAATAATTCTCTATGCCCTTTTGTTAATAAAGTTCTTTCTTTGTTTAATAACTGTTGTTTAATAAGATGAGATTCACAATAATTTTAAATTTTTTAAAAATATAAATTGTGTTATTTCTTCATTTTACATTATAAGGTTTTTTTAGTATTTTTTATTTATCTCATAATATAAGTTATTTTATAATTTATAATACATATTTATTTTATTTTTTTCATTCTTACCATCCATTTAATATTTCCTTTCATTTATCAGGAAGAAATACAATTATAACTATAAATATGAAAACTAAGGGATATTTTAAACATAACAAATATACATTTATTGTTTCTTAATCTGTGTGAAATGACTGTCAACGTTTTATATTGTGAGACGAGATAATGTTAAACTTTAAAATTTGTCTATCATAATTTCAAACTTTAAAAATATATACAATATGTCTTTTCATCAAATTCATCCTTCAAAATTTTAAAAATTCATTTAAGAAATATTTGTCTGTCTAACTTTTGTCCTTATAATTTATTACGATTGGACTTTCACCATTTCACTTTATTATTATGTGTAACTTTTACCCTTTACTAAATATCTTATCATGTCATACATTGGTTATATATAAATATATATTATTTATAGATTTTAATGAATTAGACTCCCACTTTTTTTTTACATTAATTTTCTTTTTTAAAAAAAAATTGAAATCCTTGCTGGCCAGCAAGATTTCTTATTCAAAAGATACATTTATTCATATAAAATTATTGTGTTAATTTTAGACTTTTTTATTGATATAACATACTATCTGTCTTATCACATTGTTGTTTTTAAAGACTATTTATTGCAATGAATATACTTAATTAAAAAGCTAATTGAAGAGGCATATTGCAATATATGGAAACTCATCTCCACTATAAATTGAATCATGAATTTTTATTGACTAAGAAGAATTTCATTTCTTAAAAAAAATGAAATGACAATAAATTAATTATTTAAGAGTAAGGATAAATTGCATACCACTAATCTATTAAAATCTATAAAATAGCATATATCATATATTATACATAGATAACGTATGTCATAAGTATTTAATAAGGGATAAAAATTAGATAATGATAAATTATAGGTGCAAAAGTCTAATAATACTAATAAAAAGTATAACCGTAAAAATTGAACAAATAAATATTTCTTAAATGAATCCAATTAACTCTATAGAATGACATTTTTTATATTTTTAAAAGTTTGAGATTATGATATACGAATTTTAAAGTTTATAAAATATTTTAAATTTTTATAAAGTTTAGAGTTATCTTTAATCATTGCTGCTGAAGCATCCTTAAAGTGTTTGTATCATAGTAACAGATTTTCCATGCTTTGGATTGAAAAGGAACATATAGTCTAGAAAAAGAAAGATAAATTGACATACCCATATTACTGCTAGGTGCTTCATGTATATCCCACAAGTTTCTTTCTATTTTTATATTTACTGACAAACCATTTTTGTGCCTGTCTGACTGGCGGACATCTATCTTTTACTTATTCCACAATGCTTCCACAAAGCAAAAGGTCTAACCCGAAAATTGAGATCCAAAAAAAAAAAATAATAATAATAATAAGCCAGAAATGACAACTGGTATATACAATACAATGGATTAATAAACAAAGAAAAATCTCCAATTTATTACCCATTTGGTTTATCTAAGAACTTATTTACTTTCTATTTTAAGTAAAATTTAGATCAAACAATAAATGAAAAGGTTATTAAAAATGTAGAAGAGTTTTTTAAATAACAAAAGAATATGTAAAAAATAAAAAATCGGTATAAGGGAACTTTTTATTCTCTTAAAAAAAAAAAAACTAAGAGAATACATTTTTCTTTCAGAATTACTAGTATCAAAATCATTCGCCAAATACATCTAGTTTTACGTTTATTCAAATACACCCATTTCTCACCCAATTCTGTGTTCTATCACTTTTTTTTCCCTAGTTAATTATAAAACTTGATTCATTGTAAAAAAAAATTGGATTTTGTCAATAAGATATGAAAGCCCTAATAACCTTTTAATTAACTTTATTTTGATGATAATAAATTAAATATTAATGGTGCTTCAAGTTTATCTATTTTAGAAAGTTTTTTAATTATATCAAAGTTCCTCATGAAAAAAATTATACTTACAAGTGTGAAGTTGTCTAAAGAGTTCAAAACTTTACAATATTGAAATCTTCAAAGTTGAAGAAATAGTTTAAAAGGTTGGTTGGGTTATTTAGTCTAATTTTTGTATAAGTCTTTCTAATGATGATTCTTGCACTAAAAATATTTTTCACAAAATATTCTTTAAAACTTTCAAAATATATGTTTTCATAAAAGTATGTTTCAAAAATATTTTATCAAAGTGTTTTTAATTGATCTTAATTAATTAAATCTTAAAATATCAAAAATACAAATTGACTAACTAAATTTGGATCCAAAATGCTACAGGAAAAACTTTGAACCCTGATTCGCCTTGTTTGGACGATCCAGTATAACGAATCAAATTCAAACTTTTTGGAATTAGTTGTAAAAGGTTAAAATTTTGACCAATGCCTCTTCTTCTTCCCCAATTCATTTAAACCATTTTCACCACCTGAAAAATACAGCTATCTGCACCATGATATCTGAAAAACATTCAAGAGCAAAAATCTTACAAATCATTAAGATCAAATTCGTTCTTCAAGAATCATCAAAAGAGGATTTGCTGGGGCTAATTTTGTTTTCATCTCACTCCAAAAGGAAAGTGTTCTTTATACTCATTCCAAATCTTTATAATTTGATTTGTTGTGTTTAGATTGTATGGGTTGTTTTTGTAACACAAAATCCTTATAAGGGATTATTCTAACTTGATGTTATTTGTAAAACTTGGGTTGATAACCCTTGATTGATTTTAGTGAATTTGAGAAAATTTTAAGGTAGAAAACCTTTAGTAGAGAACTAAACTCACACGGATGAATTGAACAACTATATATCATTGTGTTCCTTACTTGGTTATAGCATTTATTGCATTATCTTGTTGAATTGCATATCATTCTTGCACACCAAGTGTTTGAAAATTTGCCCAAACTAAAATAATTTCCAATTTACAATAAGAGCTTTAATATTTAACTTTGAAAAAGTTTATAAAAAAATGTAATTCACCCCCCTATTAGGTTTTTCAAGCTAAGAAAAATTATAAAATATATACAAAATTTGTTATAAATGATAAATTAGATAATTAAAATGCAATTTGTAATTACTTAAATTGTTATAAATATGTTCATCACCATGCAAAAATATATATTCATTAATATACAAAAAAAAAATCAATCATTTTGATTTACCAAAGTCAAATGCCCTTCATGGTAATTTTAACAAAAAAAATAACTTATATAACTTGTAATGCCAAATAACTTCCCTACAAAAAAAAATTACTTTTAAAATAAATTTACCAAACAGCTTTCAACTTTTTATAACAATCTATTTTTTAAGAGAATCAAAATTTCACCTTTTAACAACTAAAAAAGTTAGGTCAAAGGGGATCTATCTATATCTTTTTTTATTGCCTTTTTATCTGAAATTGAATATTTCATTTTGACTTGCATATATTTAAAAAAAAATTAACTTAATCCATTTTAACATTACAAAGTAAATTTTGTTAATAAAAATTTAACTAATAAAGGAAATGTAACATCCAATTTTGAACGAAGCTATTATTATTTAGTGTCCGATAACTTTTTTTGTACTAACATTTTTTATGTCTTTTTTCTAGAAAACACACTTTTTGATCATTTTGACCCGATTTTTTTTTATTAAAGATATATTTAGTATTTCATTATAGCTCCAACAGTAACGTGGATGAAGTCTCCAATTTAGTCCTACAACATGTATTTTTTTTACTATGTAGATCTATATGTTTTATTTTTTTTATCTCTTTAAGATCCGATAACTTTTTTAAAGTAACTATCGAAGCCATTTTGCTTAGAAAATACACTTTTTAGGTAATTTTTCTATGTTGTCAGGCATTATTACGATTTTCTATCTATAATACTTGCTTAATTTGAAAGCCACAATCACGTATATAAAATTTACAATAATCACCATATTTTAACTAATTATGAAAGGAAATAAAATTCGATAAAAATGCTTGAAAAGTACATTTTTTGAGATAAATGACTTAAGATGGCAGCTCAAAAAAAGTTACAAGACCTTAGAAAACTAAAAGAAAATTCTGACTTACATAACTAGGATATAAGTATTGTAGGACCAGATTGGCGATTCACTATATGAGATTTAGTGAAGTACCCAAAATGCCCCCAACATTAAATTTTTGGGAATGGAGATTAATTAATGGGAATGGAATTAGATAAAAAATGCATGAAAAGAGCATTTTTAGAGAAAAATGATTTAAGATGATTACTTGAAAAAAGTTATAAGAAACAGAACCTTAATGGTTGTACAAAAAAATTTCTAAGACCCTAAATAATTAAAAAAAAAAAAAGATATAGACCCACAAGATCAAAACAAAAATGTTGTGGAATTAAATTGGAAATTTTGCCATAATCAAAAATTCATTCCAACAACAACCTGCGTTACTTTGGGGTATGGTTATCTTAAATATGGTTGAACTGGAACCAAGGTTAATCCACCATTACTAAGTTTGGTTAGATTTGAATTAAAAAATTTAAGGATTGAAATTAGGATTTATAAAATGATAATCCATTAGAGTTAGACTATAAATTTTATATTTTTCGACCCTTAACCTCCCTAATCCCAATTATTTTTATATTATACACTCCCCGTTCGTATTTAAATATTGCTATTTTAATTTTATATGTCTCTAATAGAATATTTCCTATTAAAATAAATAGACTTGTAACATATAATTTTATTAACTACCTTGTTAATTTAAATATTGATATCTATTAATATAGGGGTCTCATTACTAATTAGGTTAACAAGAAAGATAAAGTGATAACAAATCAATAATATTAAAAGAAGAGAATATGCATATAATTAAGCATACATATATATTATATTATAATATATAATAGTTAAATTATTATTTACACTCTTTTTCCAATCTTTCCTTTTACCCTCCTTTCGCATCATCTATTTTGAACAACACTCATTTGAATTGGTTTGCTGTGTTTGTACTATTTACCTAATCTAGACATAAACTTGGTTACGTGTGAATGAATTCTTCAAAGGGAGAATTTTCAATTTGATATCTAAAGTTTGGTTCAAAGTTAATATTGACACTTTTTTTATTATTAATTATGTATTCAAATAACTTTCAAATTTTCAAGTTAATACTTTCAATTATATTTTCATCTATTTCTAGCCACTATACAATGTGTTGGTCAGGTGGTTAATTTTTTTATGAAAGAATAGTCAATTTGGTAGCTTAAAATTATGGTTGAAACGGGTTATTCTTTCTTTTTGCCAATTAACCCAAGTAACTTTCGAACCATAAGTTATTTTGGTACTTATTTGGCTGAAGAAAAAAAAAAAAGAAACCAATCTTAGCATAGCTTCAAGTTCTAAAATGACTACATATGCTATCTTAGTAAAAAAAAAATATATATATATTTATATATATATCAAAATGTAATTGAAAGTTCTAATTTGAACCTCTAAAAGTTATCAGAGTACTTTTTTCAAAACAAAGTTAAAATGGATAATATTTTCTTCAATAATAAGAACAGGTTTTTTAGGAGAGCCAAAGGTTGGGGAATCAACCTTCGAACCAAAGTTAAAAGGGTAACAGTTGGGATTGGATTTTTAATCGAGTTTAAGATGAAATTTTTGGTCGAGGTTGCTTTATGGACTTAACATAATTCCCCTAATCCTACCCTAATCTTAAAGCAATCTAAATCAAAGATGTCCTGAAATAAAGACTTAAATCTAGTGCTGTTTCGCGAGAAACATACTAAACGAAACTCTAACCTATGAAGTTCAACAGTTAATAAGTCAATGAGACAGACATAGAATTTTGTTCAAAAGCGTCCGATAGAAAAATCGTCAATGTAGAGAGGTAAAACACTACTGTAAATCTATGTACATCCATCCGTCTCAAGACTCTAACCACACCATTACTTCGGCCTGGTCTTGATTTGGGCTTTTCTTGCAATGCAGTGATACACGAAAGGACATGCTTTCATCTGCATTTTTGTGTCTCAAGAACCAACCAATGGCGGATAAACATGGCACTCAATTCTACTCAATCTTCTCCTCTCTTTCCCTCAATTAAATTCATCACTTTGTGTACAGGATGATCCTTTTTACGTGTGATCACCATTATCTGAATAATGTCAGTTATCCCAACAGATACTTAAAGAACATATCATACAAAAGGCAATCACCAAGTTTTAAAGATTTCTGAAGATGAAGATAAAGCTGTATGCTGCATTTCTGATATGCAGCAGTAGCCGTTTCCTTGGACAAGAAATAAGAATCTATTATGTACAGAGAAGTAAAATATAGGCAACAGGTCAAAATTGCTACTACATTCCAAATGCACCACCCTTTCTCCAACCACAGGATTTCTCTCCAATTATCAACCTAGATTTGCATTATACATCATTAAATTCAACATTATCGGAACAGGGTAAAAGCACAAAGGGATAGAGCAGCAACCTTTTGATTTGTTCTGGCAAAGAAATTAACCAGAGCATGATAACCAATTTGATGGAACTCTGTTTGAATTCAGGGCTGGCATGTTGCGTACGTTCACGTCAACAGGCAACATGCGGTACTCTATATCGAGTTCCCTGAAGATTTTCACCATCTCCTCCACCAGTAGAGCTCTCCTCACCCATCTTTCACCCATGTCTTGATGATTCATAGTGTGAGAAAGCCACACAGACCATTTCAGTCTGTTCATGTCCTCCATATCTCGCATGACAATCATAGGAGACGGGTACCAGTGATCACTCTTGTTGTCAACATATCTACAATGGAGCCACATAAGGATTTACTTTATTGATTGACAAAATGAAAAGTATATGTTTACGCCACAGCTAAAGCCAAAAGATAGATGTAAATACGTTGAGAACATCAATACATTTGAAAACTTCAGTGCAAATCCCTTTAATGTCAGTTGTTGCTTTCTTCTTTTTTTCAACTATTCTTGACCCCATTGTTGTTAATGAAAGCTAATCTAATCTCCCTTTTCCCCACATTATGGTGTATGCCATTGAATGCTTATCAAGCATTCGTAAAGTCTCCCCTGAATAAAACTGGAGATGCATATCCCACTTGACCATTTATTTTTGTCTATCAATATTGTGCACAAAACACACTTTTAACCTAAAAGTGTCCATAAAGGCAAAAACTGATCTACCTGTTTGTGCAGTCTGTCACAAAGCACAGCAAAAACACAAAAGAGAGACCGGTTGTACGTACCTTAATATTCTCTCCTTCATCAATGTAATCTTATCCAGTGGAGTTGATATGTGAATAGCAAAATCAATTGCATCTCCCATATCGGGACTGCGGTAGTAATTACTGATGGGCTTTGTTGCTAAGACACTGTTTGGATATATGATCTTTTGGTTATCGTACCTCAGGAAAACTGTTGTCAGTATATTCATCTCTTCAACCACCATCTGAAGACAATAAAAATGAAGTTATAAACTCTATACAGGACAGGAGACAAACTTCCACTCCATGTGCACATCAAACTCTAACCAAGACATACCCCAAACCACCATCTGTCCACTTTTAATTCGCCAACACAAAATAAAATGGTAAAGATAATGAAAATTTTGTTCTGAGTATTTTTCTTACCTGAACTCCTTCAAGTTCAATACGATCACCCACATCAAAAGGATGCATCACAAATAAGAATATGATTGCCTCAAATGTTGTCTTGCATGTGTTTCCGAACATGAATACCACCAAAAGAACCTGGGAACTTAAAAATATGAAGAAGTGTGTACTTGCAACTTTCAGTATAAGGAGCCAGATAACAACGATGATTATTCCCACGAGGACATTCAACATGTGGTGCAGTTTGTTTACAGCAGTTTTTGTGTCATTCAGAGACAATGCCAAGGCTCTCCGTTCTCTAAAAGCATTCACCTGGGGAAAGAAATTGGACATACTAATTAGTTTCTCATATAATACCACATAAATATCCTGTACAAAAGAATAAACAACAAATATAGAACCCTCAACACTGAATCAGATTTCCAGAGGATAATTTATTCTTCAAGGAAGAAAAATGAAATGACACAGAGACAAATTATTTATCTAAGACATACATGACATAATCTTTGAGGTTTGTAAGCCTCCAGGTCTAACCAGATCACGAATGCAAGTCAAGTAAATACTCTAGTATCCTGATATGCATATCACAGACTCTAGTGACAAGACAGAATTATCGGTGATATATGGTTATCTGCAATCAATATTGACCGGCACAGTCTAGCATTAAAATGAAATCAAAACCCTGTATCGTCAAGGTGATCATCTTACCATGAATAGAAACCAAGTTTCAGGAAATATATGCCACTCTTAGTTAAAGAACCATTCAGACTATAAGACCACCTCAGCAAGAAAGAAGGATCAGAACTTTGATTGAGCTAGAAACATCTATAAGCAACTTAGATCACTCATCTATAGGAGATAAGACCATCCAAAGTCTTGTCCTTCACATTGCCTCCGTGACTTAACTCTTTTTCATTCAAGAGAAGAGAACATAGGAGAGAGAGACTTACCACCCAATTCTTAAGGGCTCGTTTGCTGATTCCCTTGCCTTCATTTGCTCCTTCAAAGAGACGTATTGTCTTCAAAGCTTCGTCCTCCCTCATAAAACGCATCAAATCCTCCAAATAGATAAATCTGATATATAAAAGACAATCTCTTACAAATAAGGAAAACGCCCACAGCACAAGAGATGCTGATCAAGCAAGATGAAACTACAAAACTTAAGTTCTCATAAGTAATGGCCTAACAGGACATAACTCATCCAAGAGTCTATCCAGTTTGCAAATATGTGAGCTAACTGAGGTGCACCAATTGTCTCCTTTAATCCTTGTTTTAAAAGGAATGTTGCAAAAATTTAGTGTTCCAATTCACTAGAATTTCCAATATTCATTAATACTATTCGTTAATTGCAGCATTTGATTAAACTAACTTCCTGTTTTAAATCGTATAATAACTAGTAACATGAATATAAAGAAAGAGATCAAAGTACCACACATGTGCCAAAATTATCCGACTAGGTCTTGGTCTTGACATAGAGAAGAATAAATACAGAAGCAAGAAAAAATACTGGATAGAATAAACTGAGAAAAAAATTTAAGTAACAATAAGAGCTACTTACTTGGAACCAGGCGTTGCAACATTGCAGAATATCTTTTTAGCGGCAGCTTTTGCCTGATATTCACTTGTGATATGCACAGACGACTCATCATCCGAAGCTGAGTCATGCAATTTTTCATCTAAAGTTGACAGCACTCCTTTGCGCACAATATTCATCAACCTCTTCATATTCCAAGCTGAAATGTTTTTCTGATTCAATCTATGCAAATGGTCAATAGTAATACCCTTCTCTTCTTCCTTCTTGGAAATAATTGAAGAAAATGCAGGACTTCTCACACTAGCAGCAGTTGCAGATGTAGGACTTTTACGAGGTGTTCCAATGACTCTACCACTCTTGAGAACATTTGCCTTGAGATCAGCAGGCAACTTAGCACCGGCATTCTGAAGCTTCTGGACCTCAGCAATGACCATCTCCTCTTCCTCTTGCTCCTGCTG
Source organism: Echites panduratus (assembly GCA_035221335.1). Taxonomy (NCBI): domain Eukaryota; kingdom Viridiplantae; phylum Streptophyta; class Magnoliopsida; order Gentianales; family Apocynaceae; genus Echites; species Echites panduratus. The sequence goes on along the minus strand of JAWZTD010000001.1, from coordinate 9,652,016 downwards.
AATCTCAATTAATGGTGGCCCCGATAACGTATGAATCACATATTGATTAAACAAAGACTCCTGAATCCGATCGAAGAATGTACTGACATGAAAGGATGAAGCCAAAACCTTAACAAGCAGTGTCTTAAGAAGCCAAATAAATGTACCAACGAGGAGACACACCCAAATCCTGGTAACATAAGGCAACACTTTCCCTTGTGTCACCCTCTCAACCTTCTTATCAAAAATGCACTGCCAAGCTATCAAAACCAGAGCCAACCAAATACAATTCTGTACTGCATTCCTCAATCCATAAACAAAATAGAGAACCCGCTTCCTTAAAAGAAAATTCCTCTCTACGAAGAATACCACTATCCTAATCCCCCACCCTGAAACCAACCTCCCACAAATTAACACCAAAACCATCAAAACCCACTTCCACAACTGAAGCCCAAAAACGTCCCTTTTCCTCAAGACCTTTATAGTAAGGCTACAAACAAAAGCTGCAACAAGAAGAATGAGACTCAACAGTTGAAGCAAAGACATTGGACTAAACTTCATCTTCTTGTACTCATCCGGTATATCCTCCTCCAAGAAAGGATCATCTTCGTCAATTTCACTAGCCCTCCCTAACATACCGGACTTGTTTATCCTCTGTGACCTCTGGTCTAGCTCCGGCGGGTCCATCAACCTCGACTTTGTCTTTGTCATCAAAAGACTCGATTTTTTCCTAAAAGAAGAATTCCCGCTACAAATCAAGACCTCATCCGTTTCACCATTTCTGCCTAGGCCGTCGCTGGCATTAGAGCGGCGACGAACTGGGTCGGCTATGCTCTCATTAAACGAGACCCTAATATCCCTGGGCGTAGCCTGTTCATAGATGTTAGGACTTTCAGCAATTTTCGACAAAGGTGAACGTTGAGAAATCGGCGACTCCGTTACGAAGTCGAAATCTTTACTGTTGTTGGCGATGGCCCTCATTGCTGCATCATTGGAGAAATCATAACTTGAATCTCTCCATATACTACTCTTAGGCGCATTCGTGTTATTACTGAACTCCGGCGGCCGCGAAGTAGACGAGGAAGACGTGGAAGCAAGTTCAGTCTCTTTGCTAACACTGGATTCTGTTCTGGGGTTGATCTTGAGGATAACATTATTATCACCACCGAGATCGCCACCAATCGGAGCATGCATCTTATTGGTATCAGGAAAGGAGTGGTTCTGGTTCTGATTCTGATTCAAAAGGCCTAAACGCTCTTCTTGAGGAAGATGAGTGGGTAAATCAGTCCCACCAGTACCACGAGCTTTGAAAGATTTCCTAAGCTTGTCCATGTGAAGCCCCAACTAAAAAAGTAAATAAAGTAGTACCAGCTTTCTTTATCAACGTCTAGATTATTCAACCATAGTTGAAACCCTGAAAAAAAATATTTTTAACTAGTTTTTTTTTATGAGAATTGAGTGATGAGCTGTTGGATTCAGATGAATAAAATAAATGATGGATAGAATAAATTAACTTTCCTCTAGACACCGCCAACGCCTTTTCTTAAGCTACAGTGTTGACTATGGCGTAGAGTTGGTACTGCTGCTGGAATGGGATTTGGTGCAGACAATTTGGCGAAAAAGGAGCGGCCGTAAAGATCAGCAAACACAGGGCAAGGTAGGGCAATGAAAGGAGGTTGGCTGAAGGAATGGGCACGGCCAGAGGTGACTGAGAATAAACAAAGGTTTCAATGGTGTGGGTATGGTAATTGCAACCATACATTTGTCATCAAATTTGGAAAGTTATATAGGGATTGGCGATGGATTCATATAGCGACGAAAGAATATTAGTCATGTCATTGTAATGCCTTCTCCGCGTCCAAGTATGCCGCAAGCAAGGATGTGTTTGGTTCCTGTATGACGACCAGTAATGAAAAAAAAAAAATTGAATATCAAATTTAAATTTTCGTCAATATAAAATTTGGCTTGCTTACTTCCCAACTCAACTTTGGCTCTGTGCAATTTTTAAAAATGGATGAATATTGAATCACAAAATTTATGAATTTACAGTTCAATAATTCAATTAAATCTTAGTTAAACAGTAATTAAATAGATAATATTATAATAAAAATAAAACTCACATTTCTTATAGATAGTCTTTTATTAATAATATAAGGTAGATTAATTATATAATATAATAATATTTAAGTTAAATTTATAACTATAAAACAAATAATATTTTTTATAATGAATAATTAAAAGTATTATTAAATATGATATTTTTAGTGTCGATCAAATTTGTTATGATAAGATAATTTATTTATTTATTAATATTGAATAATAATAAAGTATTGAGTAAAATTTTTCATTTAAAAAATAAATGAGTAAATTTAAAATTTAATTAAAATGAAATATTATTAAAATATATTTAAATTTTTTAATTACAATTTAAATTTATTTGATTTCAATTTATATTTTTTAAAAAATTAACTAGTTCAATATTAGATAGATGGATTTATCAATCTAACTTATCAATCCATTCCAATTTTATATTTTGAAAATAATTTTAAAAAATGATTTAATATTTCTATTCGAAGTGATTTGATGATCCATTTACGACATGACAAGTGTGATATGAGAAACGATGATTCTGTGTTCCATGAAAAGAATGTTACATACATGCAGATGCAGTTGTCGAGCTTAACCAAAATTCCAATATGCTATGATACTTTTTGTATGTGCTGTTGATCTTCAACTGGTTAAATTCTTTCTTTCTTTTTTTTTTTCTGTTCTAATTTAGTAGTAGCAATAATACAGTATTAGTGGGTATGGTCAAATATTCTTCGTTTCAATATAAAAACAAGAATCCGCATATTGACCAACCCAGAGAAGTCTCTGTTTTGTTACGACGCCGAAAACGACGGTTACAGATTAAATCGAACGACAAGACTCCATGTGTCGATTCCGATTCTTCGCGTCTGTTAATCTGCGCCGTTTTGTGATGTTTTTGTTTTTCTATATTGCCAATGAATGTCATGGTAGGTAGGTCGTACTAACTCCACGACCACCAAGGACTTATTAAGACTAAAGAAAAAACAAAAAGATCCAACTGTTGATTGCTTGCTTACTTGCCACCAGCCAATATCACACGCAGACGCAGCACAACACGTCTTTTTGGTTCCAGATGACAACTCATGCCATGATTAACGGAGCTCCACATCTCAAAAAAAAAAAAAAAAATTTGATCCACAATCTAAAGGTCCACGTGATCTCTCATCTTTAGATAGTCATCTACTCATTTGTATAACATTCTTGATTTACTGTATTAATTAAAAAAATTTATTTGTATCTTTTAATTATTTTATAAAATAAATTAAATCTTATAAAACTTGATATTTTAAGATATTTTATAGATAAAGTATTATACAATGTCACACAATATACTAAAAGATTGGATTCATTTAAAAGAACAATCACCTTTTGTTAGGGTGAACTTTGAAGGGTTTGAGTTTTTGTTTGACTAAAATAAAATACCCATTTATGATAAATATTAAAATTCATATTCAACAATAATATACAATAGGATGAAAAAGGGAAAGGTTATAAATTTCCTATTAAATGGTTCCTGAAATATAAAAATGACTAAAACTTCTCATTGTAAAATGAAAAGTGCCTTCATTTATAACATATAATAATGTATTTTTTAAGTAGAATGATTTCTATTTTAAAATAAAGACACTTTTATCACTTAGGATATAAATATATGAAAATATTATAAAGTATTACAAAACATACCTTATAAAAAGTGGTTCAATTAAATCTATAAAAGTTAAAGTTAAATGTCAATTTTTTAAAAAAATATATAATAAAATAAATAAACTCTCATGAATATGTTTTCTAATCATTTAGATCAATAATATAAAAAAATAAAAGTATGAGGATAAAAAAAAGTAAAATAAATATATATAAACCAAGTCATCAAAACAAAATTGATAGACGATAGAAAAAACAAAAAAAAATATTTTGGGCCAAAATTTAAAAAATAGAAAAGATAAGAGATCAAAATTCCTTTCTTTTTTTATTTGTACTGATAACCACTTTATGAATGGGTGTTCTTCTAAGTTCTAAGAGTTATCTTAGCCTTGAATGTAATTACTTAATTTGTGGAATACTTCGTAGTAGAGTATTCCATAGTAGGGGTAGATAATTAGACCATAAGTTTCCTTTAATTTGTCTTTTAAGATAGGTTTCAATTTTAGAAAATTTAATTTTGGATTTTTTTTTCTTTTAGAAAGCTTCTCACAATAATTATTCTATAATAATAATAATAATAATTTGTGAAAAAAAAAAGTTTGCTTGATCTTGTATTTAAGTTAATTTCGTGACTGATAATTAAAGTTAAAGATATTTTGTTCATCAATTGGTGAATGAAAATGAACACATAAAAAAGGAACTCTCTTAACTTGTTCTAAATTATCCTTAAAATTAAAGTTTTGTCTTCTAAAGCTGATTTTTTAAGGGACAATAACACTTCACAGACAACTCAATTATTTCTGACAATTGCTAAATAGATTACTAATATCCATGAAAAGTTCACAGTGAGGATTTGCTCAACAAGTAAAATTATTTATAATTAAGAAGTTATGTGTTTGATTCATACAAATATTGGATCAAAATAGCCCGTGCAAGCTCACCAAGAGATATTGCCATGCATCATTTGGCAAAATTGGACTGGAATTTAGATTGGATCTCCATTTTTTTCCCCTTCCAAAATAATACTCAATTCATTCATTCGTGTATAAAATTCTTTAAATAATTATAATGGAAAATGTGATCATGGACAACGAAATTCAATTTATTTTTAGCTTCAATTAAGTCTTTAACGGTCAAAGTTAAAGTAAAAAGTCGTTTTTTAAAGAAGAAATAAATTCTTATATAAATTTTTTTTTAATAAATATTTTATAAACTAAAACATGAAAAGACAAACTAAATCTTAAAGGTACTTAATTAATTTTTATAAAAAAATATATAGTTGACCATTAAAGACTTAATTGGAGCTAAAAAACAAATTGATATCCGTTTCCTATAATGACATTTCTGTAATTATAATTTAAGTTTTCTACTAACATATCACGTTGGTCTTTCATGTAAAGGTCATATTATTCTAGGATTTAGTTTTAGTTTATAAATATACTTGCAAGAAAATTATTAAAAATTAATTGTATATATATATTTTATTATTGGTGGTATAGAAGACCCATAGTTTAAATGGAAATGTTATTGTGGACATAATCACCTACTAACTCCTAAAACGAATGATTTATAAAAAATTATTTTTCAATATATTTTATAAACTAAAATCCTAAAAAGATAAAATATACTCCACGGTACTTGATCAAATTTTAAAACTTGAAAAATATTCCTTTATATAATATTTTAGTTTATTTTTTTAAAAGAAGAAGTTAAGTCTCTATCCAAATTTTAACGATTGATTTTGTATTTAAAGTTAAAAGAAATTATATTCAAGGAAATGGGGTGTTTCAAGTTAAAAGAACAAGAAAATGATTTAATTTTGCCCATAATCTTTTTTTTTTCTAATTATATGCTTAAAAACAATAACTCAAAACGTCTAGAGATAGGATTGTTTCGTATATCACCCATTTTTATTTGGGTATACTTGTTCAAAAAAAATCTCATCTTAAATGTATTTTTTTAAAAAAATTTATGATCATAACCAGCAAAAATTTAAAATGGCTAAATGAAATGATATTTTATGAAACTGTCCATATAAAAAATATGGCTTTACATTAGAAAAAAAGGATGGTAAAATATACAAAGTACTACCTCCTTCCTATAAATGTAGTTTACTTTTCCTTTTTCTTTAATTATAAATTATAGTCCAATTTATTTTTTGAGAAAGGATGATTATACGTTAAAAAACTAAATTACCATAATTAATTATCTCTTCATATCTATTACTTTCAATTCTAATAAATTAAATACAAGATATAAAAGTAAAATTACCCATAAAATTAATTATATTAATTACACTAACTAATTTTTTTTAAGATGCGTGAAAAGGTAAAGTGGATTATATTTTTACGAGACGGATAGTGAAAAAGCATTTAAACACCATTTATTTTTCTTCAAAAAAATTATAGAATAGTGATAGCATATTATTAAAAAACATTTTAAAATATAATGCATAAAAAAGTAACTTGGTACAAAATACAAATTTCAATATATATAAATATATATAATAAACCATCATATGAAATTTAAAAATAATGATATTAACTAATTTGAATTTAATTTATTTATTTTTTAAAAAAGTAATAAGTGGTGGGTAGTAACACCTTAAACTACCCTTTTTTTAAAATTATATATATTTTTTATTATCTTACAACGATCATTAATGAACAGGCTCTTATCCTAGTTTAATATCAAGACAAGGGTCTCAACTAATTCGATTTAACCAAAAAAAGTATGATATAATTGAAAATTTATTTTTGTTTAGTATTTTTGATAAAAAAAAAAACTATGTTGATTCATTACATTGTTTTTTGTAGGTAAAAAATTCGGATAGAGAATAATTTTTTTCACACTTTTATCATTTTATTTAATACAATGTTACTGGACTTTTCTTTTATTTGGTGTATTGAAATGATTTGTATTGATTTCCTGTTCTATTTAATTTTCGAACAAGGACAAATTTTAAAAGGAACAGCTGGATCAAGAAAATGTAGTCGAAGTAACTCATCTCATATGGTACAAATTAATGAACTAAAATAGATTAATTAATTAAAAAATGTAATAAGATGGTTGTGGAAAAGTGCTTCCTTCCAGGAAAGAAATGAAAAACTTTGGCTATGAGAGAGCCTACTCTTCATCCTTTTTATTTTATTTTATTTTTTTTTTGAAAGAAATACATTTACCCAAAGCTTGAGAAAAAGTCGTTTTGTACCGTATTGTCCAACAGTTGGACTTCTAAGCAAGATATTTAACCACACTCAATGGATATAAAGCCCAGGCCCAGAAGATAGTCGCCTAGGGTTTTTAGTTGACATCTTTATTTAAACTTCCTTCTCTCTCGCACTTCACATCTAAATTCCTCTAAGCTTAGCGACACGAGCGACTATTATGATTTTAGGGTTTAGGATTTAGGATTTGCCTTTATGATAAGCGTTACCTATGAGGAAGAAAGCCCAAGTATAGGAAGTGCCGTATGACACTTTTAAAAAAGCAGCGGCGGTGCAGCGCTCACCCTTCCCATCCACCATTTGCAGCATTTTCTGCGTTTTTTGTAAGCGCAGTTATGTTTATTGGTCGGGATTTGTGATTCGCTTTCTCTCGCTGTGTGTGTGATTTGAAACGGGTCTCTGAGGTATACTGAATCTATTGAGGTTTTTTTTTTTCCCTAAAGGTTCGATGCCACGTTACCGGTAGTTTACGGCGATGACCGGCAATGCTATGATCGGACCGAAATTAATTTCGTTGTTTCGCATTTGATAGGAACCTGTGGATATAATTATTTTTCTGTCTATCCACGGAGCCGTTTTTTGCGATTACAGATGTGGAATGAAAAAAATTATTTTCCATATTGTATTTTTATTTTCGAATTTGATATGGGGAAAGAGAAGCCTATGAGGAACAATTATTAAAATATCTGGAATTACCGTCTGAATCTCACATTGATGTTAGATCGACTATCTGAGGCTTCATCACAAAATTAAATTGTATTTTATGGTTCAACAACAATTTCTTTTTTCCTTTAGAAGTTTATGGTCGAAAATAATTTCCTTTTTGTCCCTGTGAAAAAGTACAACTCAGAGGGCTACCTTCAGAGATGTCAAGATTCTGAAATTTGAAAACCAAAATATTTAATTATACAATGTTTGTAGCTTCATCCTAATTTAAATTCAGTTATTTGTTTAAAATATATTTCTTTAGCCTACTAATAATATTCATTCAAAATGAGATTAATATTATATATTTCATCATGATATTTTAAATTTTTTAAACAGGGCATTTTTTTTGTTAAGAATTTTATTTTTGGAATCTAAAAAATATCAAGTTTATCGAACTGAGGGTCCAATATTTAATGTGGTATTAGAAAAGCTTAATTAATTATTTAAACTTAATTAGAATTAAGTGGTTTAATTAAAAAAAATTAAAATTTGTGAAAGTTCGGAAGTGATTCATGGTGAAAAAAAGACGTGGTGGGTCAGTATTTTAGTTTTTATATCAAAATCAACATGCAAGCCCAACAGATAAGTGAATACTTTCCGGAGCTCCTTTCCTCTGGGCCAGATCTTAAAATAAGGACCCAATCGATAATTCTCCAGCCTCTTATGGTAATTTTGACACCATTTTTGTAGAGTAAAATGTTTGAGATTTATTGACTCAAATGAGATGGTCAACACTTCAAGAAGGAAAAAAAAAGACCAAATTTCAACCTAATTGAAGGGGAAAAAAAAACCCTAAGAATTAATTCTTATTTTTAAAATCTTTATTTATTAACCTATCGGCAAAAGTACCACAAATTTAGATTTTTCTCTATATATAGGAGAATTATATATTTAGTTTTGAATATACACATTAAAAAAATGGTATTCGAATCCTGTGTGCACTCATCTCTTTTTAATATTGAATTGAATTGTGTGGTAGAGTCTTCATTTAGAAAATGCAATGTCGCCTGCTCAAACTATTTAAAGAATATTAATCATGTTTGATATCACATTAAATAAGTAAATGTGGGGTTCAAAAATAAAATAAATAATTTGTGGAATTTTTTTTTTGATTATTTGATCCAATTTTCCTTAAATGAGTAAAATAAGTGAGAATATAGATTAAGTCCATCCCACTATTTCCTTCAAAAGGGAGGTGTTCTAGAACTATTAAATACGCCTCTTTTAAATTTCCCTAAAAACATAGGGAAATTTTCCTAAATTTCCTTAAATTTCCCTAGAATATTCTTCAGTAAGGATTCGGCATATGTACCCAGTAAGTGACTGTGTGGAGATGGTCCCCCCGAGAGACGCATGCAGCAGCCCACAAGATCGACCGTGGGGGCAGTGGAATTGGAACGACTAGCTGCGCTAGCTGATTCTAGAAAAGAAATCCCTTGAAATCAATATTATTATTATTATTATTCCGATCCCTTAATTAATTACGTGTCTGCTACGAATTCCCTGTAACGTAATGGTTTACGTACATACAATACATATATAGAAATTAGAATCAAAGACATGAGTCAATAATTTCAAGCAAAAATATAGTACTTAAATTCCAAGGCATATCATTAAGATCCATCTTTCTTTTGTCCGAGGAAACATCCAAAACCGCATCTGTCAAAGACAGGTCGAGAGTAGGTGATTGAAGAAAAATCATATTTCAATATGAAAACTTGGAACCCAACGTTTTACCCTTACCATCTAGACGGTCATAGCATTGCTGCAGGCAAGTCCAAACTTTTCCTTCATCCATCGCGTGGACATACATCTCTCTCTCTCTCTCTCTCTCTCTCTCTCTCTCTCTCTCTCTCTCTCTATATATATATATATATATATATATAAAACTCTTTTATCACTATTTACATATAATTAATAGTTATATATAAATAGTGATAAAAGAGTTATGACACACGATGGATGAAGTTATTTTATTAAAATTAAGATAATTTTTTTTTTCAAAATATTAATATTTATGATTTTTATTAAATTAACAGTTTTGACTAGAAAAAGAAAGACAAACATAAATAATATGGTAAAAAATCAATAAAATACTTAATTGAACCAATAACCTTAACTAGGAAAAGAAGGAAAAACTGAGAAAATAAAATAAAAAATCAATAAAATATATAATAAACTAACATCTATAACTTATATTTAGTATCAAAGAAAATGAGATCAAGTGAGTTATAAATAGTGATAGAGAGAGTAGATTGTACTAACACATTTCTTCATATGAGAGTACACATATTTATTTATAAGGTCAACAACTCAACATATGAAACAATTATGTTTATATTCACGTGATAAATATTTAATCATCTTTATATGAATACACACAAGAACAAGATTATCAAGTTTGATAGTTAATATAAACTCGTTTGAAGGCCTATAAACTGATATCTTAAATCTATAGAGTTTATATACCATATAAATATATTTAAAATAGTTATATATGCTAAAAATAAATAGTTATACATTATTAAAATATATATATATATATATATACATATTACAGATTTACTCTAGTATTAAGAAGTAATACAATAGTCCACTAATCATGACAGTGTACATACCCGATACAGTCATGATTTTCAAAAAAAAAAAAATACAAGTGAAAAAAAAGTATGAAAGTAATAGATATTCAGATCATCTTTCAAATCCACTGAAATGCTGAGGATAAAGAAAGTAGAAAAGGAGTTGTACATCATGAAAGAAGAATCAAGAAGTTGATGGATTAAAAAAAAAAAAAAAATAGAACCTTAAAGGAACAATTTACATGTTACTTGATGGTCATTTTATGGGTTAGACAGAAACACTCAGTATGGTGAACTAACTCTATAACATTCTCATACGTACGTAACTTATCATTAATGAAATAAAATTAATGTTTATATAGAGTCAAGTACATTAATTAATTTTGAATACACGACACAGTAACAAATTAAACACGATTATTTTCGATTGAGATACTAAAATATACTTCCTCCATCCCTAATCACAAGCCATTTGAACTTAATTTCTTTATTCTTTATTATAAGTCATTATTGATAATTTAATAAATATTTTATTATCTTTTTTTCCCAATATTATCCATGACTCTCTTTCCTATAAAATATTTTTCTTTTTTCATTTTTAATATTCTTCTCCATAGAGATATTTTGAGGGAAAAAAAAAACCTTTACTTTAATAATCATAAAATGATAACTAACAACTTATAATTACGGAGTGCGGGATTGGTGTTACCTACATGAATTGGTGTTACCTACATGAATTGAATTCAAACCAAAGCGTAAACTCATGTCAAGGGGGACGACTGGTTTACAGATAAGAATTCTAGAATACATCTCTGCATGCATTGACCTAGAAATGTCTTGCCTTCTGGATTTAGTACGTGTTGACGCCCTGTCAAACTTCAAGGTAATTTATACTGTCTTGGCCGTCAATTTTCCCTAACCTTCAATCTCTTGACCATTCCCATTTCTTAACCCCAAAAAAATGTGAGCAAAACTAGAACCGTACTACCCATTCTATGAGACATCGTGGAAAGCTAATTTAAATACTACATTAATTAATGGGTAAAATGTAAATAAATCACATATATATATATATATTAATGGTATTGAGGACTACAAAACACAACTTATGAAGCGTCCCCATTTAAATTTTTAATGGTAAAAATTAATCATAAGTTATTAAGAAAAAATATATTATTTTATAAAAAATTATTTTTAAAATAAATCTAAAAGAACGAACAAAACTCTTAGAATATTTAATTATATTTTATTTTATTTAAAAAATAATTGATCGTTATAAACTTAACTGAAACACTATATAAAGTTTGCTCCATAGTCCACTATAACATTTTTGTGTGTGTAGCAATATTTATATATAAATGAAAGATATTCTTTTCCTTTTCTTTTTTTAAAAAATAATAATGTGACAAATTTATTTGGAGCGAGGAAAAAAAAAAAATCTTCTATTGCAAATTAAATCTTCCCCACAAAATGGCTTAATATATTTTTCTTAATATATATTTTTCAGGGTTTGCAAATTAAATATGCACAGTGCCCTGACCTCCCCAGCAACTCATTTAGATTTCTAACAATAAGAACAAGGAGTACTCAACTCCCAGTCAAGCCGATTCACTTTGTTGTAATCTTTTGTACTCTCTAGAAGCCACATGAATTTTCCACTAACAATAATGCATCCTACCACCGATATTCTCTTACCTAAACTTTCAACTTCCTTTCGTCTCTCCAATTCTATATATAAACCACACCATCAAAGCCCCACTTATGTAATCAGTGGTCTCCTCTTCTCTTCTTTGCTCTCTCCATCCATTCTTAATCGTATTATTGGTAGTTTTGCAGTCACATGACCACAATGTTTGTAAAGGAGTCCTACGAGGAAGAAAATAGCTTAGTGCTAAACAAGCATGACATTGATGAAGAAGAAGAGACTCTCTCATTCTATGAGTTCTCGATCAACAGCGATACCGATACATGGGAAGACTCCTCAAGAGAATCAAAGAACTCGAGCTTCAAATCTTTTGAGCAACAAGAGGATGACCATTTTGAGTTTCGCAGTGAAGAACCAAACAAGAATACAGCCATCACTTCTTATCAACCCGAAAACATTATTTTCTGTGGCAAGATCATTCCTTACAAACAGCCCATCTCTGAGAGTAGTCCTAAAAGTATTGTTGTCGAAGAGAAAAGGTACAGAAAGAGAGGCCTCTTTAGATGGAGATGGAACTTCACCTCATCTTACAGACCAATAACCTCAAGAAAGAACGATATTAACCTTCCATGCAAGAGCAGCAATGCTAAGAAAGAGTTGCAGCCAGAGTCACAAAAACAGAAATGCACCACAAGAAGGAGAAGGAAATTACATGGCTTTTCTGTACAGAAAATATCACTATTCACCTCCCCAAGGAAGTCCAGATGGTACCTATATCTGTTTGGGATATCAAGATTCAGAGCAGAAATGGAGCTGAGGGACATCAAAAACAGGCAGAGCCGACGAAGCCCCTCCTCTACTTTATTTAGATTGGAAAGTAGCGATGATCATTGCAAAAGAGAAAGCAAGGGAGCCTGGGGATTGCTCAGGGCATTGAGCTGCGGTGGAGGGCACCACCAAGCCAACTCCGTAGTGCACGCCGCCATCGCCCGGATTCCACCTGTGTGAATTGACATGGTCATGGCAGGAGGTATTTGACTCTGCCAAAGGTTAGTAGTAAAAGTAGCAGTCATAGATTTGACTTGTTTTTTATGTCAGTACCATATGTGTGATGGCTCCAGTATCAATAGATTATTTGTATGCTGTGGTTAGCGTAATCTGCCGCCATACAAATTTTCCTGCACCAAAAAGAAATTTAGCACACCAAATCGTTTTTTTCTGTTAATATTATATATATATTTATTTATTTTTATTTATATATTAACAAGAGTTCTCAATTTTATTTTTCTTTTTATCACAGATTTAGCATGTTCAATCAGTGACCAAATCATGACATAAAATAATCATATTGCATTATTTAACAATTCAATTATCACTTCCGCTCAGTGATAAGGTCCTAAAGATGCTGCCAAGTGGCCCCAGGAAGCAGCATAGCAATTTAGAAGCAAGAACCCAGAACAGAACAACATTTCACTAAAATACAGTCGAAAATTACAATCTGAAGTATGACATTCATATATATCAGATGAACATCTAAATTATCTTCCAAAGTTGGATTAATAAGTTACATAAGTTGATTAGCTAGCTAATATAAAAGAGATGGATATAACAAGTTGAACTCAAGATTAATCTGAATCACTCGCCTCTGGGAATGGACATGGCAGCAGCCAATGAGGCAAACGACCTATTGGCACAAAGCTGTAGCTGACTTGTGCCATTCTGCCAAATGGCAGACCTTTGATACATTCCTCCTTACAGCTCATTAAAATTTTCCAAATTGATATCCCAGTCTGCCTCAGATAATGAATCACAAGATATGCAAGAATTTGAACACCTCATAAGTGGTTTTCCAATACAAAGTTCTATCACGGGAAGCTATCATTTGATCACAATTCTGATAATCATGCAATAAGAATTAGAAGAAACAGAATACTGATAAATATGCAATGAGATTTGAAGAAAAGGAATTAGAGCAGCAATCCATATGATCTCTCTCATGAAAGTCTCTTGCTCTGAAAGCGAGAAGATTATAAGCACACAAATCTAACAGAAAAAAATTCCCAGAGATAATAGAATGATGGTTCCAAGGAGACATCTTTGATAGAGTGCGTTTGTCAATACTATGTAATTTGTATGGGCATTCTTTCCCTTACTCCACCGGCCAAGTAGGAACTACAATGACTGGCTATAAAATCAAATAATAAATAAGAATTCAAAAATGACTTGTCAAAAATTCATTATAAATCAAAAGAAGGTCAAAATATTTATACATAGAGATTTTGTTTTCCTACAAGCTTGCTATACCATTAGGAACAAAATCAATTGAAGCAGAATCAGCAGTCAAAGTTGCATCAACTAGCTTTCCTCTTCTTTTTCTACTTGGATTTTCCAGCTCAGGCAAGCTGCAATGAAATGGTTCTCGAGTGAAGTAGTCCAAAATTCCATGAAAAGGATTTGTCAAACAAACATTGGTAACCAAATTATTTCTCTTACCCAAGGAAGTCAAATTTCAAAAGAGATTATGTAAATATCTATGTTGCAGGTTGTGATGATCCTAACAAAACAAATTTTACACCCACTACTAGGATGGGGCCATCTAATGTAATTTGTAACTAAAACGGAATTGAATCTTTCAAAGGGTCCTATACTAAATCAACAGCAAATCAGCTACCAATTGGTGAATTTATTTCCTTATTTAAAAACACATTAGATGGTTCTTTCTTATTTATTACGGGGTATAACACCTACCCCATTTTATTTGTTCTAGTTCTTATTTTTACACATTAATGATTTGTAAAATTTATGACAATATCACCTCTGTTCTCACCTCTGTTATGATCATCTCTCTCTAATATCTTTGAAAGTTAACCCTGGAAAGCTGTGAATTTATTGGTACTCCAAATCTCAATATGGGAAATTAATACATTTAACATAAGTTTTAAAAAAGGGTGAATTTGGGTTAAAGAAATTAAAGAAAAGCGTGCTGAAAAATTTAAGCAATCCTAAGCATTAACAATCCTCTTCCTTCAAATATGGAAGAGAGGATATATATATATATATATATATATATATATATATATTAGACCTCTTTATGGGATATAGGAATGTCAAAGACTGTGGAGGGTTTGGAAGAACAACATTTGAGCAAAGGAGCAAGAAGGCATAGTATTTTATGGACTTAGTAAAAGTGTGCTGGTATAGAGAAAACATTTTAAAAATACAGAATGTCTGTGATCCATCTCTGCCAGTAGTGTAGGTCATGTTTCTTTTTGCCCATCCTGTTTTCTAGATAAAAGAAATTTAGTTAATGAAAATAGAAGTACAAGAAAGAAAGCAACCCCAAAAAGGTTTCGTTTGTCTCTGTTTTCTTAAGATAATCAGCAATGGCATCTAGTTCGTTCAGAAAAATCACACTAATTCATGCACAATATCAGAAACCATTCCCTCATGATCTTGTTTCATTTTCTTGAGGATTCCTCATCCTTATGGCATATTGTCCATTTACTTTTGATAATAAAATTATTATCCCTTTGATATAGAAAACCAGTAGCTAGATGATGGGGAAATCGATGTCATGTAAAAGAGTAAGAGAAGAAGTTGGAAGCACACCTCTTTCCATTTTTAGGTGACCTTCTTAGAGCAGCTCTTTTAAGGTTGCTTTGATAGTATTGGGTAAATGGAGCAACGCCACCAGACTTTTCAAGCTGCATACATAAACAATATGCAGAAATCAGCATATTTATATCCCTTGACATTCAAAGAAGGTTGGAGAAAAGCAAAGAAGAGGACCTGTAGAAATGATTCAACAGATTGATGATCTTTAGGAGAAAAGGCAACCTCATCTCTTTTCCTCTGCACAAAGTCCACATTGCGTTCAACCTGCATGTCCAAATAAAAAGCAATGAAAACAAAGACGATATGTCAAGGAAAAATTTAAAAAGTTCACATGTTCTTTCTTCTTCTTATCAACATCAGTCCCTTCCATATTTTCATTGCTTGGGAAGGAAATTTCATTTCTCAAATGAGCAACATAGAGGAAATAGTGTGGGGTGATTAATCCATTCCCTTAAAAGTAACATAACAACAAACTGACATCTAAACAACTGGCCTAATTATCAACCAAAATAGTAATGAGCTACACAATAATTAAAGGCCAAAATAATGTTACCCTCTTTAGCCCAATTTCAACTATAAAAATTCCAGTTAAAACATGATACAGTAACAGAAACAAAATTAAACAAACATGCAAGCAGGTTCTCCATAACAACAATTCCCCTGCAGCATTGCAAAACTGCCTTTATTGTTCCCATCATAGTATATTTCTCATATGTAGGGCTCCTATAAATTGCACCTGTATGTTGTATTATGTGTTTGTGGCCGAAATGGAAAACGTTTCAACATCAAATGTGAGAAAAACAAGGACTAGAACCTGGTCAATCAAACGCTTCACCATGCGTTGCTGACTATCAGCAGTTGTAGAATCATGAAACTTCCTTAGGCGAATAAGGGGAATGGTTGCCAATTCTGGAAAGGAAATATGATGACTCCATTGAATTAAGTGTGCTGAAAGCTGTTCAATCACTGATTGAAGACATTCCATCTGGAAGGCTTTTGATTTTAAAAAGCTTTTTGGCAACTGCACAAACAAAAGTCCCATAGTCAATACTAGTGAGCTGAATTCAGTTGATGAAAAGAAATTACAGCACCATGACCGGGAATCCAAACTGCATCCAAAGTGCTAGAATATAAGCTAATGTCTAGCTACCTTAAGTACAGATGAGAAGTTTAAGGGTTGTCCTGGTACGCCGCCTTCTTTTACAACTTTGTACTCTAACATATCCAGTATATATGAAGCAACTGGTAAAAACACGTGACTTGAAGTTGAGAGATTATTAAGCCATTGGATACACTTCAATCTTAGAGGCAAATATCTTGGTCCGCTGAATGTGTATGCAACTCCATTTATAAGCTGAATAGTCCTAAATAACAACTCTGGAAGACCATAATCAAGTGTATGGGCCGATATGAATGCAACCCAGAGATCAATACAGTTAACATACTCCCAGCTGCATATCTTTTTTAAGACTTCCTGTTTCATATACATACAAGAAAGACATTTATTAGGATGAAATTGAAGCAACAACACCACACAAGTGAAACAGAAGAGATATATGTTCTGAATAATTACAAATCTCCAATACAATGTCAAAAACAAAGGCATCTTGTAGCATACCTTTTTCTTTGTTTCAAGACCCCATTTCAATATCCTGGAAAGTTGACAAACAGATTCTAGTGCCTTAGCTGATGATTTTTGTACATCCAGAGAGCAAAGTTCGACAATGCAACTCATCAGAAACTGCATATGCTCAATATTACCAAGCTCAGAAACTCTGCTCTGAGCCATGTAGACCCTGAAAGTTTTAGATATGCAGCTTTCAAGGTTATCAGAAGTAAAAACTGAAGCCACTTCACGAAGAAAATGATAAGAAGCTGACGAAAGAGCCTCTCCACCGGTTGCCCACAAGTGAACTGTAGTCTGTACCATCAAGTGTAGAGGGAATAAATAAAGCACCAAGAACAAGTTCATTAAATCTGTCAATCAAATAATTCTAAGAATAAGCAAACATTTAATTACATTACTGTTCCAAATTCACCTACCTAAAGTAAACTTGTCCACCAAATCCTGAAAAGCATAACCACACTTTTTAAGGCATTGATTTTGTAAATCCCCAAAACCCCATATTTCTTCTCTCCCTTTAGGGACAAACCACATTATCATTGCGATAAATAATGCAAATTTATTCAAAGACAGAATTGGAATCTTATGCAGCATTATACAAGTGGTGATTCTTGGTTTCAAAACAGAATAAGAGGCAGTAATACTGTAAACTCCGCAAAATATTAACTCCTAGTTCTCACTTAATGTTTCTCTTTCATCAAATAATTAAATTTGGAGCTAAATTTCACATGAATTGGTTCTCATAGCCTTTATTCAAAGGTTCCTCGGATAGAATTTTCATTCCATTGCCAGAAGAAACAAAAATATAGAAAACCTACATCTAAGCATTATACCGTGTCTTCAAAACAGGATTCAAAGACAAAAGATGATAATACCTTCATGAATCTCTGCAGTAATGATGGGAATAGAGCAAAGAATATCATGGAAGCTTTGATTCGGTGCAACACAAAAGTCAAAGTATCTGAGTCAGTAACTTGATTCAACAAGAACAATGTACTTCTGAAATAAGATTTGATAAGGGGTTTCAGATTTTGCCATTTTGAAGTTTTCTTCAGCTCCACTATGGTTTCCTTCTTGGAATTGGAGGACGATAGCTGCAACTGCTTTCTAAAAATATTATCTACCTCTGAGAGCACAAATATCAGGGTACTGCTAAATGTCTCGCTGTTCTGAATTTGATGACCAGATGACTCAGATCCATAGTGGCAAGCTGCTCGATAAGCATTAAGAAGACAAACAAGTGTGGCATTGTTATGATCTTCTTTAACAAGTTGACCCCATGAATTGATTGCAGAAGTGGTAAAGAGTTTGCCCTTGTCTTTAGCAGGTTCGCTTCCATTTTCCAACAGCATTGCTTGATTACCCATCTCATCCTCATCAGAGTCCTGCTGCAGACAAGGGCACAACAAATTTGACGGTCAGATATGTTCTGCTTTCAACAAATTCATTCTCAGACAAGCATTAGGTCTGCAGCATCTCAATTGAAATTGGAAAGGAAACTAATAGAAAGAAGCTTCTGATCTAAAGCTTTTATGGATTCTTTAATTCTTCAAATGAAGAATTTCTACAAGCACCTTAGCTTTTAAATCAGGAAGCAAGAGGTTGCAAGTGATCCAGATCATGTAGACAAGATCATAGCCACGAAGCAAGAGGTTGCAAGTGATCCAGATCATGTAGACAAGATCATAGCCAGGAAATAAGAGGTTGTCAGTGATTCAGATCATGTAGACAAGATCATAGAACTCACGTTTCAAGGTGAAGACCGTTTGAAAAATGATTTTTGAGTTTCTCGTGATGAAGAAGATAACTGCTAGTTTTGTAAAAATTGGGTGAAGGTTAGCATGGGAATAAAGAAGGATCTAAATTTTGAGACAGCCTGTCTTTCCAGACAATGCTTCTTTCTCAGTCCATCTTCTGTTGACTACATACAAAAGCTAATGTGAATTCAGCTGCTTAGGCCATTCACCATTGAGCGATTTCCAGTCAATTTCCCATAACTCATAGAATCACCCCCAAGGGATGGATCCCTCACTGAATAACTTTACCCAAATGACCAGAAAAGATTTTTTTTTTTTAAACTTAAAGCAGTGATGTGAAGAATCTTCAGATATCATTATTATGCAAGAGAAAACAAACTATGTTAGTAAACAAGACATGTATGGAACTGAAAAGGAAAAGAAGTAATGCTACACGAAAATATGCAACAACCATCAGATTGTTAAAAAAAACAACGTATACTGCGTATACTGCTTATATTCTTGAGTATCACCAGAAAGAAGAGCCTACCAAGTCTCTGCTCTGAAAATTTCCACTCCCCTGGTAACTTTGCAAGAATTTCTTGAACACTGTATCCTGGAACATTTTCAAGGGAACAGAACTTTCTTTAACACATTTAACTAACAAAATACTTTGCAGGTAGGGAAGTGTTAACGTTCATAACTTCATTTAAACACAACAAATAATAGGACGGATATCTAACAAGATATTGTAAATCCTTAACAGCATTTAAAGTATCACATCCTCAGAAAATTACACATTAACCTGTGCAAGATGATGTTTTGAGTAGATCAAGAGGTATGGAAAATTGCCTGCAAATGATAATCTCACAACGAAAATATACAATGAAGCTCTTCATAACTAAGAAATGGCAATGCATAACCAACTAGTAATGAAGGAAGATGTTCAAACATAGTTATCAAAAATTCGCCATGGTGGAGGGCGTGGGGGATTTTGACTAAAACACCATGTAATATTCATGGCAATGCAGATTTATCATGGTGGGGCAAAGGTGCCCAGGTGGTCGTGGCAGTACAGCGGTTTACGATGATTGAGGCGGTCTATGGCAGCTCCAGATGTGAAAAATCAATAATTAAACTAGTTTAAATTGAATGGGTTTAGTTTTATTGGGCTTATTTTAGTAAATTGATCCATCAAAACCCCTAAAACTAAGATTTTTAACTTAACAACACCCAACCGCATGGATCTCTTTCCATCTGCTTATGATCAAGCCTGCAGTCCAGTAACTATCTTTCTATCTATCTACCTTTCTTTCTTCCTCTTTCTAACTACCTCCTTCCTTCTTCAGTTCTGCCTCCTCCTTCCTCTGATTTTTTCCTCTCTTCTGAATTTTCATTTTTGTCAAATGTTCTTGTCTTGATCTTTTCTTCTAGAATTTATTAAATTTTTTTTTTTTCAAACTGCAAACCATCTGGAATTGCCTTTTTTTTTTTTGAAATATTAGGGTTTTGATGATTATTTTTAATTATTGGAATTTGCAATTTTATTTAATTATTTTTGTAATATTTTCCTGATTTTCCCTTCTAAAATTTGAATTTTCATTGTTATCTTATATTTTTTAAGTTGATTTATTTCACTTGAAATCTTCTTAATTATTTTTATTTTCACTTTATCTATCTATGTTTTTACTTTTACTATCTTAGAATGCTATTTAAAGTTATATTTTATTTTCTCTATTGGCCACCATCCTTCCGCCATACCTCATGGCGGTTTTCAGGCCTTCCGCCATCCGCCATTGGCAACTATGTGTACAAAATCACACAAGCATTTGGAGGAAGAGGAAGATTGGATAAAATAGTGAAGAGAAACAATAGAGGAGATTTTTCAGTTCAATACCATTTCATTTGAACCAGTCAACTAACTAGGAATAAGGAATCATCAGTTCAAATTGTAGATTATGTCTCTCCATAGCTAAGAGACAATAAGGAAACAAGCAAATGAGAATTCCATGCTATCAGAAAGGCTATAGATTCAACCAGCCAGATAATCATCTGCCTGGCCCAAAGGTCTGAAGAAGACATATACTGATATGGTTAATGAGGAGATAGTTATTAACACATTAAAATGGAAGCTTAATTTTGCATATTATAAGATCTTAGACCAGGATGTGCTAGAAAAATGATCATGAAAATTGCCAGATGAAACACAATGTTCTGGGAACAGATTACTCAATTCCATAACCTGTTAAGACTGTTATGCTAGCATAAAAAAAATGGATCTCCCTGTGAGGGAATGGGAAAGGAAATGAATCATTTATAACATTAAGAAGTACATCTATGAGGTCGATTCAACGGATTTCTCACATTTCTGTATGGACACTGACAGCATGGGTTTAATAGGTTTTCATATATTTCACTTAGGGAAACTATCTTCATTTGATTTCTCAAATCTTATGGGGCCACCAGAATATCTGGCATGATGGTCAGTTTTTTGCACAGAACCAACTCATTAGCATTGTTGGTATTAGAGCTACTTGATATAAACAACTTTAGCATAGCTCTCGGTGTTCAAGAAGAAATTAAATGATTAAGGAGGCACTGAAGCCTTTTTTATATATGACAAGATAGAATTGCATATATGTTTCATGAAAAAGCTACAGAAGATAAGTTGGAACCTCAAAAAAAAAAAAAAAAAGTCACAATTTTGGTTTAATTTTCAAATATAGGAAATGAAAGTTCCAGAACAGGTGGCTGGTCTGACATGGCAGCTAGTGTAAAAGCAAAAAATGCTCTCATTGTAAACTTACTGTCCCTTGACTTTTTGTCCTGTAACAAGAGCATACACATTGTAGAAGTCCATTGATTAGGTAATATTACAATGTTTGTCAATATTACAATGTTAGTCACTTTCTCTTTCATTGTAATGTACTTATGTCCATGTGTTAGCGAGACAACCATTTACCTAGGTTGGCTTGTATATATTCTTTTTCCTGGTACAGTTTCCAATCATCCAAAGAAAAACTTGAGACCATAAAAAGAGAAGGATGGGGCAAGTATCATAAAATCAGACACACAAAAGTCCATTCAAGAGAAAATACCTTCTTTTTTAAGCGCTCCAGTTTCTTCTTTTGAACAGAGAGATCTTCATAAATTTTTCTGTTCTGAATCGATAACGAACTGATACCCCTATCATCTACATGTTAAACCAATCAAATGATCTAAGTGATGCAGACTAGAACAGGAACGGAAATGCAAAGGGGGGTGGGGAACGCTTTATAACGATATAAACAAGGCAATAACAGACCTTCTGAAATTTTCCCAGTCGCACTTTCCACAGCTTGTGTACAACTTGTGTCCTAATTAGTGAATCACACAATCAGTGGGAGATGATGAATAATCGAGCGTTAGATAAAGATATGTTTAAGCATAACCAAGTTGGGAACCTCTGAGAGATATCCATCACTATCTGAAACACCTTCAAGCATGTCAAACTTGTCATCTTTTCCAAAAACAGTATCAAGAGATGTATCTTGAAAATCTTGAACATTAGGGATTCTGCTTGGGAAGAAAAAATAACAAAAACACAAAATAGTAAGATATCTAGCGCACTACTAGCATATCAACATCAGTGCATATTTCATTGTAAACTCAATCAAGAACCCAGGAATAACAGAAAGGTGGTGGGCATGAGCAACATCTCTTGGAATGTTGACGGGAATGTATGATGAAAATGACATCGAAACAGGAAGAAACACAGAGGATTTGAATGTGGGACAAAGTAGAATTTACTAAAAACCATCTATTATATGTGTAAAGCAGACTTTCAAACTGTGAAAAACATTTGTTTTTGTACAATCTTTGATTTCTTACCATGCCACATGTCATATAGATAATCTGAAAAAAAAAAAACCTTGTATATTATATCCTTCCCTATATATATCCTTCTAAAAAAATGAATAAATATTTATAATTTAATAAACATTCGATACATGTATTTAATTCATATTGATAAAAAATTGTACAATTTTTTTTTTTTTTTAGGAAAAAACTGTTTGCGTTTCCATCCATTCCTTTTTTAAATAATTTATTTAAAATATTGTCAAAATTTAATTATAAAAAATCTTCATTTTTATCCATAAAATATTATATTGTATCACAATATTATTATAATAGTATTTTTATTAGAATATTCAATAAATTTTAAATGAAGTGTTTCTCTCTATTTTCCCGAGTTAACTTTTTATCTTCCTTTCGGTAAACAGCACACGTCTTTTCTTTTAAAAGTTCAATTATTCAACTTTTCATATATTTCACACAGGTATAGAGTAATTGCATGCATTTACATGTGTGTGAGAATATCCAAAATCTCAAAGTATTGTAATTGTAATCATCAAAGTGAATTGAACTAGATAATTTCTGTGTCACCTCTGCAAATCTTTTTCATCCAAATTTTTTTAAAAAGATAAAAGGTTCACAGAATTATAAAGAAAAAAAAGTGTTGAAAAGAAGATGAATCTACCATCAACCCTTTACATTTTCTAAAATTTAATTTTTTAAATAAACAAAATATCAAAAGATAATTAGAATAAATTTCTCTATAATAAATGAAATTAATTTAAAAATCACACTACAAAAGTTATATTACAATATATTATTTTTAAATGCTAACTCTAATTTTCTATTGAAATCCTGTGCATCGCACCGGTAATTCTGCTAGTTAGAATACATGTTGTGAAACCACAACAGGCATTTATTGCATAGATATAGCATTAAAGGCAGCAAGCCAGAAATCTACAAATAAGAGGAAGTCTACTTTCTTTCAAATAAAAGAAGGGATTAAATGAATTAAAAGAATGAGGTGCAGTTTGATCATTGCATGATGTATACCTGTTTTGGGTTTTGGATATATTGATGACACAAGATCACTTACACCCCCACCCACCCAAAAAAAAAAAAAAGGTGAAAGGCAAATGTAGATCAAAATTTGAATCTATAATTTGGATTTCTTTCTTCCAGCAGGGTGGGGGTAATCCAATTGTACTCAGATATGTTGCATGTCCTAGATCCAAAACTCAGGTGTCAGAGAGATAATTATACGTTTAATCCCTGGCCCTTGAGTGATACTGGATGTTTATCAAACAACCTCGCAGCTTGCAAGTGCACACATAATAATAATAATAATAATAATACTTGGTGGTCAGAATTCGATACTAGTTCCTTCATTTTCTTGAGTTATTCTTTATATAAAAGCACCAATTTATAGAAACAAGATAATTTATTTTCTGGTCTATCAAGGAGCCCAAAATGAAGCACATCAAAGGACAGCTTCAAAATTTGAAGACTATGGCAAACAAAGAAGATTCAATACTCTCCACGGCTTAAGAAAAGCATGAAAGCATTGAAAGAGAGTTAAGAACAAGGTCCATTACAGTTAATAGAAAATAGCAGCTGAAATTTGCTGTCAGGGTCAAATAATGTTTTTATTAATGTTTCTCTCAGAGTAGGAAGAAATTTATTCTTGAAAAAAAAAAATTTATGACACGTTTAAAAAATAATAAGAAAAAAAAAAAAACTCAAGACGCTGATCACAAATGCTGCTTGCTCTTCTAAAGTGTAAACAATCAAACAAAAAACACATTGAAACACTTCTTTAAACGGTCATCAATTTTACATGGTGAATTAAATAAATGAGATTATGTCAGTTTATAAAAAGTTTTGGTGAATTGTACAGAAATCGTCAAAAGAAAGCAATCAGTAGGTAGGAAAAGTGAAGATAAAGAAATAATCCCATTATATGTGTATACCGTAGAAACCCAAAGCAAAGTTTCTGAATGGACAAATGCGCAAACCTTTATTACCTTCCATTAGAGTTCTCCACTAAATCACCATCTCCATCTTCAACGCTATTTTGGTCATGTCCTGCAACAGATGCAAAAGCCAAAGTCACCAAACATTAACAACAATGCACACAGAGAAAAAAATATCTAATATTTATACCTAAAGTTCAAGTATTTCTCAAATTCCTATTCTTCTTTTTCAAATAATGAGTTATATACTAAATTTCCAACAAGAACAGTGATTCCTATAAACAAACTATGGAAACTCTTCATTTGTTGGGAGATTTGGGGAGAGGAAAGAATATATTAGCATGCATATACTCTAGTTTGCACCAAGAACATAAAATGAACAATTACAAGGTAATCCTAAAACATAAGAATCCACAAATAAATATTCAATTTGAGATCCATCTAACAAATTTCCAATTATTACTTGAACATTGTGGGCACGAGTAGCTAACATCTCACTTCTTTGGCATTTCATCCACTTCAACAGTCCACAACTAAACAGCGAGGAGAATTTTAAATTAAATGTGACGTCACAATTTAAATGAGTCATAAAATTCATCTAAAAGCCAAAAGCTTTTGAGTGGATGTATCATATCTATCTTGTGCCCTATCAATATTGCAATGTATGATCCACAGCATCGAATCAAAATAAAAACTTCCATTTATCAAAATTTGAATGTTTTGTTATCGGCAACTCTTGTTTGGAGAGATCTGGATGGAATGAGATGGGGAATATGGAACAAAAATATATTCTTTACTTTCAAAAGCAACCAAATTTCCCACAGGAGCTGTTAAAGTTTATCAGCTTTTTCTCCAAAAAAGGAAATTCAAAGTCTGATGACCCTTCCAAGTGTTGGCCCCGAACTCAGAATCCTGGTTCTGCCCGAGTTGGAGACTGAGCTGAATACTAGCGACCAGTGTGTACTTGCAAGTTGCAATACCCAACATGATACATCCATCTAATATATTACCATTCCAACTTGTTTAAACAATCATTTACATTTGCTGAATAATTTTTACCATTCAACAAAATGCTACAGCAGCATAGAAAAACGACCAAAAGATGCCAGACCAAAAACCCAAATTATCCAAAACATCAAAAAAGCTCTAACAAGAGTTATTTATACTAAACTGCTATATCTGTGTTAAAAAAAAAAAATTCTGAGAGAATAAATAGTTACTGGAAGAATGTTTCTTCTTGAACAAAAAAGCCTTATTCTTCCTCCTCTGTCGAAGCACGGCTTGAAGATTCTTCTTCGCAAATTTCCTTGCTTTTTTCCCCAACTTCCCCATCTAAATTTATCCCAAAAATGAACGAGAAAAAAACTAATCAGTTGGAAAAATTAGAGCTTGGAACAGAGAAGTAAGAGTTAACAATTACAGGAAGAATAAGGTAGCATGGATCGGTGATATGGAGAATACCTGAATTCGGCTTCTCGAAAATGGCTCTTTTCAACTTCAGAGTGTCCGCTGCAGGCGAAAGGAGCGGGTTATCTTCCAATGCAGTTAAACCTTTCAAACAGCTATTGAATATGGGTTTTAGGAGGGTTTAGAATTTAGGCCCTAAACGGATTCAAAACAGAAACGACAACGTTGTGGACAGAGATGTCAATCAAAAAGGGCCAGGGGCCTTGAATGAGATTGGTGACCCAAATTGAGGATGGGTATTTTTGTCCGATCATTTGAGATCGAAGCTTGGAGAGCTCTACCTTACCTCAATACCAACGTATTATAGGTTATTGTTTTAAATTTATAAGTATTTTTTATTTTTCTTGATCATTATTATTATATTGATTAAAATTATAAACAGGAGATTACGTAATTTATAAATTGTGACATATGAAATATATAATATTGAAATTGTTATTGGTTCATTAGTTTTTAGTTTAGTTCTATATATTTTCTTCAAATTGTGTTTATTGATAATTTTTTTTAATAGATATTTAGAATTGTTAGTTTAATTTTAGTTTCTTTAGAATAAAATTTATCTATTGTTACTTAGTTTTCTATAATTGACTTTCATTTGCTTATGTAAGTTAGTTTTATCTTATATAACTACTACTCTTATAATATTTTTATAACTTTTCTAATTACATTTTATAATATATTTTTATTTTATACAAATATATGTTGACCCTATGAATTGGCCAGAACCAGTCTTCAACATTTGAAATAATATTTTTGGCTAAATTTTCTATCTCTATTAAATATATCAATTTGACTTGACATTTTAAAGTGTTTCACCCCTTAAGTTGAAACAAAGTCAATTAGACTTGCTTAGTCGAACTAGCACACATCTTTAACTTTTGTTGCAAAGGGTTTTATTTTATTCAATA
The DNA here is from genome assembly GCA_035221335.1 of Echites panduratus. NCBI lineage: Eukaryota > Viridiplantae > Streptophyta > Magnoliopsida > Gentianales > Apocynaceae > Echites > Echites panduratus. The sequence goes on along the minus strand of JAWZTD010000001.1, from coordinate 9,624,989 downwards.
GTCTTGGTTTTTGTACTATTCTTTTATATTGTTGTTGTTGATGTTAATCCTTATAAAGTAATGTAGATAAAAAAAAAAGGATATTGTAAATTTTTATTATTAATATAAAGTTATATAATTACAAAATTGAAAAATATTATTGATAAACAACACATGTGCTCCTCTATTTTATAGGATGCAAAATTTTCACATCAATCTCGTAAAACTTCTTATAAATATCCTTAGAAAGATTGATAACCAGTTGCAAGCCAACCGTCACCACACAGACTCCTGACCAATTTTGCAAGCCAACCTTCACCAGACAGACTCCCGACCAATTTGATGCCTAAGTTTGATCTTAGTTGGGTCAATACAAGGGGTAATATGATATTGATGCTATTGTAGTTGTCAGCTAATCATAATCAACTCTTCCTTGTTCTCTTTTGTTGAAATTAGAGTAATAACTCATGCATCGTGGGACAGATTATAAATAATTGTTGTATTAATATATAAAAGAAATAAAAATATAATTAAAGAATAACACTATTTCTCGTTATTTATCACCCTCACAAATTAATATATCTACCATAAAATCAAAAACACCACTTACATAATTTTTTTTTGTATTAATCAAAACAAAATTCTTTCAAGAAATTATTTTGTGTTTATATACATTGAAAATATGATTTTTTGGAATTTTTATCTATTAAATATTCAAATAATTAAATTAATGTTAGTTCATAGAATTTTAAAACTCATCAAATTCAATTAACTGAATCACGATGATTATTAACTATTATTAATTAATTTGGCACCATGGTTTATTGATAATATAATAAGAAATGCACTATTAAAAAATGTAATTGATAAAAAGTAATTAAAGTGTCATTTGCTTTATATATATATATATATATATTTGTATACCTGCCCAAATTCGTTTCTTTTCAAAAACAATTTAAAAAACTTCCACATATATATATTTGTATTATCCAAACTTAATCTTTTAAATATTTTTAATTTAATAAATAAAAGTAATTACGTTCATGATATTATTTCATATAATTTTAATTTTTTTAAAAGCATTATTATTAAATGCTCTTAAATATATCACTGGATTTAATTTAAAGAAAAAAAACCTTGCAAAGTAAATTTGCAAAGAAATATACTTCGAATTTTTAGTTTTTTATGTAATATAAAGAAAAAAAATATTAAATAAGACTTATAAATTTTATTTTAATTAAATTAATATTAAATTAATTAAGTTCTTTTTAATTCATTGCTCTTCTTCTTTTTTAATCAAAGAAAAAACCCATGTCAGAAAATATATAAAGAAAATTCTTCAAATTTTTTTTTCCTATAATGCAATGGTAAAATAATTTATTTTATCAGAGTGACACTTTTGGAAGTTATTTTTAATTTATTTATATTCATTAAATTAAGTTTATTTTAGCTCATTATTACTATTCTTCTTTTTTATCAATAAAAGAAAAAAAAATAATATTAAATAAATAGATGTAATTGAATTGTTAAACCAATAGTTGAATGACAGTTGTCAAACAATGATGGGACCAATCCCCTTCTTTTATATATTTGTAGTATAATATGATATATATAGATATAGTAATAATATTATGGACAATGGAGCTCAAATATATTTAAGCTTCAGTTAAGCCTTTAACTGTCAATTAGATATATATATATTTAAATAATAACAAAAATTAATCAAGTATCCCTATGGTTTAATTTATCTTTTTAGGATTTAGTTTATAAAATATTTATTTAAATTTTTTTTATAAAACAAATTATTTTTTCTTTAAAAAAAATGATAGTTGACTGTTAACTTTGACAGTTAAAAACTTAACATAAATTCAAATTATTTTGAGTTCCATAACCCATAATAGCATTTCACTATATAGATAAAATAGATGAATTTAAAAACATTTAATCCCTTACTCCCTTAATAACAGTTAAAAAAAAGACATTTATTATATAATTTCAAATCTAACATCGTTATTTGATTTTATTTAAAAAGTATAAAAAATATTTAACGACAATTAGCATAATTAAATATATTTAATAACACGATACTCAATGAGATATTAATGAATCTTCAAAATTAGATTTTTAAAAAGAAAAACAAATACCTAATTTTAAATGAAAAGGCGTAAATTAAATACAATTATTTTCTATTGGTAAACCTTTTTTCACCATTGAATCTATTATAGTCCAGTATTGAATCTATTATAGTAAAAACTAATAACCATATTAAATACCCTCGGCCTCGGGAATGATCCTATAATATTATTTCTATACCACGCGATCTTCACACACCCAGTTTTAAATCACCAACGCCGCTTTTCTTCCAAGTCCAACGGTCAGAAACTGCTTCAACACAACACTTACCAAGGACGCTACCACAGCTTACTGTTACCATCAGAGATTAAATACAAACAAAAAGCACTGTGCTTTTCGCTACGCCCTTTCTTTCGATGTTTTTTAAATGTAGGCTAGAGCAGCGAGGAAAGAAACAGAAATAAAAAAGGAAACCCCTACCTGGCCCCCACAGCACCCACGCCTCCCCCTCAACCATTCCGTGCTCTTCTTCCAGCGTTTGTTTTCTTCAGCTCGAAACTCCTCTTTCACTTGAGCTTTCTCTCTCACACTACACACGCTCGAAATGTGGAAGCCGACCTCGAAAGTGTTTCGATCTCGTTTCAGAAGCTGTGTATTTCAATGATCTGAGTTCGTATGTGTGTCGATGTTGAAGAGAAGTAAACAGAGGGAGTGAAATTGCAAGATTTTTGTTCTTTTCGGGGTTGAATTTCTCTAGAAATGTATAAGAACCAGCTGCAGGAGCTGGCGCAGAGGAGCTGCTTTAATTTGCCGTCTTATACTTGTATAAGAGAAGGTCCGGATCACGCGCCGCGGTTTAAGGCTACCGTTAACTTTAATGGCGAGATGTTTGAGAGTCCTCAATACTGCTCCACTCTTCGTCAGGCCGAGCACTCAGCTGCTGAGATGGCCCTCAACGCCCTTGCTAGCCGTGGACCTTCCAATTCTCTAGCAGCTAGAATTCTGGTCAGTTTTGAATTTGTTGCTTAGCTTTTAGGGTTTTGGTTTGTTTCATCTCTTAACTGCGTTTATCTTGATTCGTTGCGTGTTTTTGCTCTAATCTTGAGTTAACCAAAACGGGTCTTGAGCTCATTATATCGGGAGGAAAACTGCGACTCCGTGAGGAGAAAAATTAGCAAGATAGTTTCCATTGCATTGTTGTAGTACATGCTATTTATCTGCGTACTAACTTGGACATCGGACAAAATGTTGCCAAGTTCCTTTTCCCCTGAATGGTTGTGCCTGATTACTAACACGGGCATCTATCAAGTTTTATCTGTAAGCACCACACTCCTGCCTCTGCAGGCTTGAAACTGGATGGTTTTCTGCCGCTTTATTCCTGCAGGTGGAGGTATGAAGTTGAACATGCAGAAAGAGAGACAATGCGACCTCTCAGTTCTCGTTTCAAAACCTTATTCTGCTGGCAAAAATGCCTTTAGCATGTCTTCTGCAATATCCTGACCTTGCCTTAGGGAACAAGGAAGTGGCTTATGTGAGGCTCTGCACTAGAATTTTAGGAACCTGAAGTTTTGTGAAATAGATATAATTTCAAAGCTGAGCTATGACTGTTTAGTTGGACAAGAGGAAAATGGTATGGGACAGTCAAAGGGTGTAATACCTTAAGAAGGACTATATATGCAGCTGAATATCTTGGTGGGTGCCAACAATTGAGTAGAACCATGGATTCTGCAGATTAGTGGAATTATGATATTGAGTTTCACAGAATGAATTCTAGCACGAATCTTCTGAATTGCAAAATAAAACTGCGTAAGTACAATTATCATTTGGAGTTGCACCAAATTAACAAGACTAGAATGAAACTCCTAAATTGCAAAGTAAGAATTAATCTGCTACTATGCCAGGAAGCCGTGAATTTAAACTAGTAATATGAATCTAAGAACAAAAAGATGTTTGTCAAATGCCTCTAGCATCCCCAAGGATCTGACATTATGTAGTTTTAATGATTCAACAAATCATGGGAGATTTTTATAACCTATGCATCTAAAGATTGGCAGAGGTGCCTAAAGTAAGATGGTGCAATGCAAACCTATTAGGCAATAGCCCTCCTATATTAGATAATAATTGTTGCATTTTAACATTTTTTTCTTTTCTTTTTTTACCCACTCGTCCCTATACCCTCACCCTTGAGGATCAACAGTCAAAAGTTGTTACCCATTTACCCTTGAACTTTTTCAGTTCCAAGTGCTGCCACTTGCCACTAAACTAGCAAGACTTAACTGCATTTTAACATTTCACAGAAATTAAAGAATTTTTTAATTTAGTGTGACGTTCTAAGGATTAAAGCCTGATTCAAACTTTCTTGGAGTTTAGCATGCAACTAATAAGCTATTTGAAAGTACAAGACTTCAGAATCTGTATCATGTATTGAAAATTGGACACCAGTTATTGTGACGTTCTAGTTCATTACTAGTAGTGAGGAGAAGAAGGTAAAGTTGAAATAGAAGAAATCAATAAATACTTTCTTGATTTCACAAAGCAACAATTTCTTTGAAATGAATAAGAAGTAAAAAATTTGACCATTATTACGATATGGAAAGAATAAATACTGATCTGGACTGACTGAAGCTGTTGGAATGTATTTGATCAACTAGAAAATTTGCTGTGAAGAATTTTCCTTTACACCCTTTTTTGTTTTGCACTAAATTCTCAATTGAAATACAATGATCAAGTGCTGATTCTTTTGCAAAAGGAAGCATTCTTTTTAATTATAAATTTATATAATAGAATTCAGCATATTAGTATCCTTTGAGCTATTTTCATCACTTTTTGCTACATCTGAAGTTACCTGACTTGTAGTCGGGTTAAGGCAATAAAATTAAAAAACTCAGTGAAATCATAACTTTCGATCATAATAGTGTACATAAATACCCATATATAGAGGCACCATAGCATTCTAATATTTTCTTACTACCCTGGTTGTCTACCATAGCTCAACTTCTAGACAATACTTTGGTTCCTCTATCTTCCTGCATATACTCAACAACACAGTCACAGGATTTACTGGAAAAAAAATATGATACCTGGAGATTTCTAATTTGCAATACATGCAAGAATATAAAATTTTGAGGAGTATGCTCAAGCCCAAGCTACTAATTATCAAATTGAATTGAATTCAAGTGCCAATACTTGCTTGAGTCCCATAAAGTTTAAGCCTAAGCCATTCTTGTGATCATTTAATATCTTTCAATATGTATGACTATTGAAATATTTATAATAGAAGAGGGACAATACTTGATTCAAGTTTGAACTCCAATTCTGACAGGCCCATCTTAAGTTGGAGATTTTCAAAATAGCATAGAGATGCTTTGTGACTTTTCAAGGTTCCATGACCTATTATGACTATAAATTGTCTCATGATGGAAAAATATGCTCCAGGAGATGTGATTATTCTCAAAAGCATCATGAATTTTTAGACTGTTTGTGTCAGTTTTTTCCATATTCTAGATGCACACTCACAACTGTTAGAAGAATAAGCGGATCAGAGAAATGGATATATGGATTATCTCTCTGATTTTTCTTAAAAGTCATTGTTTTAGCTTCTTACAGATTTTTATTCTGTTAAACTTTCTCTTTTTTGTCCAAAATTTTTGAGTGCTCAAGGACTAGATGCAATCAAAGATTTGCCTTTTTGTATCCCTCCTGATATTTCACCGACCCCAGTTTCATATTAATTATTTTTGGGGCATTTTAATGTGCCCTGAGGCCATCTTGGTTCAATTTGTACCACCATTTCAGATAGAGTTTGCTCCAGTACAAGCAAATAAGCCTAAAGGACTTTTGAGCTTTACCTTTAAACGTGAGTTGATATTGAGCTGAATGTTTAATGGACTTATTGGGGTTAGCTCAAGATGAAGCCCAAAATCAGCCTCTTTTCATCTTCAGTGACCCCACTCGTGGAAGAATGCAATGATTACTAGCACTGGTGTAGTAAATAATACCAAAATTGTGAGGAGCCACTACAGCCAAAAAGAAAAAGAATAGGCTCATTTCTTTTTTCAAGTAGATTAAGAAAAATTAGTTAATGAAGTTAAATCATTAATTTTTTGTGTAGTTTTTCTCTTAATATTCCTCCTCAATTCTGTCTCATGATCATGAATTAACTTTGAAACTAACATGTTAATCAATCCAACAATCTAATACATTCATTGAGAAGTTGAACTAGACCAATTAAGAAATAGTTCAAGCTTGACTGTTTCTCCAAAAGGGAAAAGTTTTATTGATAGTTGGATGATAAGTTAACTACTTTTTATGAATTGAATAAATTTATATAGACCTATAATTTGGGATGGAAGAAAAAAGAAAGGCGAGCCCATGTTTATGGGATAGATTGAGCACAAATTAACTTTATTTCTCTTGCAATAGAGTAAAATGCGCTTGAAAATATTCTTACAGCACCATTCTTCCTATAATTGCAACTTAGGAAGTCCTACACAAAATAAATGCAAACAACTAAGCGGCATGCCTCCTTTCTGTGCCTTTTCAGTTTTCTTATCTTCATATAATTGCACCATGGGAAATCCTACACAAAATAAATGCAAACAGCTAAGTGGTATGCCTCCTCTTTGTGCTTTTCCATTTTCTGATCTTCATATCATTGCACCATGGGAACTCCTACACAAAATAAATGCATACAAACAACAATGCAGTACCCCTCCTCTCTGTTCTCTTCAGTTTTCAAATCTTTCTTGAAGGTCTCTTGTTTTTTTCTTTCTTCCTTAGTGCTTTTCATTCACTGAACCATCATTCAAGTGAATATAAAATGCAGACATCTCAGCCCTCTTCTAAATAAGTTTTTTTCCCCTGTGGCTTGGATTTGTTGGTCTCTTGTTGTTAGCCTCTGCATTCAAAATACTTTCCCATAAGAGAGATGTTTAAAAACCTACTACATGAGTTGGCTCAAATGAGCTGCCTGAACTCACTGTCATATACATCCATCAAAGAAGGTCCAGAACATGCACCTCGATTTATGGCCGTAGTTAAATTTAATGCTGAGACCTTTCAGAGTCTGGATTTCTTCTCTACACTCCACCAAGCAGAGCAGTCTGCTGCTGAGATTGCTTTTAAAGCTTTCGTTGGCTGTGGCCCTGTTAATTCATTGGCTGCTAAAATTTTAGTGAGTTTCCAAAGCTCACGTTACCTGAGATATTTTGCCGTCTTATTTTCTAAATTATGTATGTTGTCTAGGAATTTATGTTATTTGAATTTTTTCTCTTTGCTGTTATTTATTTGCATCTTGTAATTTTTCATACAGTACAGATGTGCATTGGAAATTGTAAAATTTTTCTAAATAGTATATATTTTAGTTTGAGTTTATATATATTGACCCTGTAAAATTTAAAGATTTGTCTGTAGATTTAGTATATAGCCGTACTTTTGCCCCAATAAAAATAATGTTCAAAATCTGTCACTGATCCTATATATATATATATATATATATATATATTTATATGTTATATACAACCAGTTGGTCTTGTACGATGTGTCAGAATCTTAAAAGCAAAAGATAACAAAACATTATGCTTTTTGCATTCTGATCACATATGGAGCTTTCTAAACGAACCTTGTTTTTTTGAGGAAAGGTATTTGTTTTTTAGTTTAGTTTGAGTGCAATTACTCCATCAATATATGGTAATTTTTCTTAACAGAAAATATTTTTTAGATGTTATTTGAGTGTTTTCTGATGCATCTGATTTAATGAAGAAATACAAATACAAGTGTTAAAAAACCACTGATTTTGGATATGGATTGAAAATGTTCTCGTGCTCAATTTGGAATGATGATTAAATTTTTCTCTCTCCACCAATTTTTTTTTCTTGGTTTACTTAGACTGCAGAGACCATGAAATTAAATGTCACTAATGTGACATGCTGTGTGACCATTCCGAGTATACCATGACAAGATCTGCATGACTCTGTTCTTTCATCTGGTTATCAAGAGCACTCTGGAAATTAGAAATTGCAGACTTTTGTCTGCCTTATTGGATGATGCTTCCTTGTTTTGAATTATTATCTGTTAATTATGCTCAAGAAACCAGGGTAAAACATATTTGAGATAGTTGAGAAGTTTTTTTTTAGGAAGGAACTTAAACATTTTCAAGAATTAGAAACCAGATATGGAATTTCTGAAGATTAAAATCTTCAAGATATGTGCGGCTTAGATTTGATGGAAATGTATGAGACAATATCATTGGTTGGAGTGTTGATGTGTCCAAAATGGTGACAAATTTTTCCACAAAGATCACGTATACTGATTCCATTATGCTTATTCTTTTACATTGCAGTACGTGCATTTTTCAGAAGAGAAAATGGAAACAACATTTACAGTTTTATTTGACCCTTCATTGTTCTTTTACTGCTTTACAGTGACTCCCGATCATTTACTTAAATTGGAGAATTGAGAGTTTATATTTCCCTGAAACTAGTCTAACTTGGATGATGCCTCTATTCTTCTGAACCTTGTGATGCACAGGATGAGACAGGTGTGTACAAGAATCTCTTGCAGGAGGTTTCACAGAGAGTTGGTGCATCATTGCCAGCATACACAACTTTTAGATCAGGATTGGGCCACCTACCTGTGTTTACCTGCACTGTAGAGTTGGCAGGAGTTATATTTACAGGTGAACCAGCTAAGAATAAAAAGCAAGCTGAAAAGAATGCGGCCATGGCAGCTTGGACATCTCTGAAATTTTGTAAGTGCACCACCAATTTCTTGCTAGTAATGAGAAGAAAAAGTAACTACTGTTGTTCCATGTTTTCCACAAGCGACGCAAGCAATTTGCGCTTGGGTCTATTTTCTACCCATCATTTCTTTGCTCCCATCTTATTCTAATTGATGTTCCATCATATTAAGTTGCTCTGGCCTTGTTCAGTATTACACTTAGGTCCACTTTCTCACTTTTAAATTTTTAATTAAAATTACTACTAGAGATGACCTGCTTGACATGCCTACCATGTCTTTCCAGTGGTACAGCAATCTGAGCCATCAACACCAGAAAAGGGGAAAAATGATGAACAGGAGCATATTACCGTGGCACGTGCTCTCCAGAAGTACCTTATCCAGGCCAGGATGGCTAGAGTACCATTTCCAATTAAATTCCCTACACAAAATCCACGACCTCTGAGTGCACAGCAGCCCTCAGCAACATCATCAAAAATCCTTCCTTTTATATGTCCCAAACCAGCTCGCAATAGAATTGGGATGTCAGCCAATGCATCAATTGCCTCAAAAATTGCTCCTCAAAGCAGACCTATGGTTGCAACCATGAATGAGACGGTGATGTATCCAAAGACAACTCCTGGCCAGCCAACTATTGTTGCGAATGAATGTGGCTTGCCATCTCCAGAAACTGCCAGGGCAAGGCTGCAGAAGTTCCCTGCAGCTGGTGCAGCTCCCTACATTCCCATCCGACACTTCCAGCCTCACCACAGAATTGCACCTCCAGTGACCGTACGGAGTGCTGTTCCTGTTTATTCTTCGCCACCACTTCCTGCACCTTCTCAATCTGCTCGGGTAGTGAGGCCTCCACAATCAGGCGTGGCCCAATCTGTCTGTTCCAGACAGACTATGCCAGTTTTATCTCCCCCAACTGTTAGATTGGAGCAGCTATCCTTGCTAGAGTTCACCATTGAGGCTGCTGAGGCTCCATTTTCTGAAGCTCCCCTGGTAAAATTTGACGAGCCATTGGTTTCTAAGGTTCCCCTTGGCCAGCTGTCCTTGTCAGACTCCACCATTCAAGCTGATGAGGCTCCCATTTCTAATGCTCCGTTCGTTAAATTTGAGGAACCGTTGGGTTCTAAAGTCCCCTCTGGTCAGCTAGACAACCAGCCAAGTGCCAAAGAAATTTTGGGAAAGGCAGAGGACAGTCCATTTACTAAAGCTCCAAATCTTCTGATTGAAGACTCTTCAAACTCAAACATCAAACCAAGTCCTGAAGTTCCACCAAATCAAGTCGAGATACCAGTCCTGAAGATTTCCAAGGATTCTACAGCCAGCCAAGTTGCACCTTAGGAATGATGGGGTTTGACTTAATCAGGAAAGCTGCATGAAGCACGGAGGCTATGGGGATGAAATAGCTTTAAGTTAGGCCGACGTCATTCTAAAACTCCAAAAACTTTTCTGATAAAGAGTTTGTAATGTGATTTTTATTATATATTAGTCAGCATTATGTAGGTTTCGGCTTTCAGTTTCTTGTTACCCTTCTGTCTAGGAATAGCGTGTTTATTATATTTTCTAAAGCTGTTTTAAATGTTTGAAAAGTTTTTGAGCAGTTTTGCACATCGGTATAAGTTATATATTGATGACCTTATTCCTTTGTAAGGGGATCGATATTGGCTGGAAGGACTGCGGTCCGGGTCAGGTGCAGTTCCAACAAGAAGTAAAATTTGGTTAGTTGTTTCCTGGTCCTGAAACCTGCAGCATAGGCACTGAACTCAAAATGCAGCACATCCATGGGCGTATGTTATTCTGAGGGATGACAACCTTGGAGCTCTTTCTGTAGATTTTGCTGGTCTCTTGAAATTTAATGGACCCCATAAATGAGGGGAACGTCTATTTCTGCACAATGTAGCCCTGGTTAAGAAGTTAAGACAAGGATATACAGATTAGTAATTTATTGGTCAAGAGTCAAATGGTCAGTTTTAAGTGTTGGTTTGTAAACGCCACTGCAGCTTCTCAAACATATAGTATTGTCGTTTCACGTGAAGTACCTGGTTCTGTTGTTAGGGTGCAAAGGGCGACAGCCCAGACCAACAACAAAGACCCACTTGTACCCATTTGGTGACAATCAAAGGGAAATAAAACTTGTCAGCCTAGTTAAAGAGAAAATCTCTTGAAAAACAAGAGATTAAATTTAAAACCAAACAGTTCAACAACCGTACATGGTACAAAAGTTCCTTGCAATTCCAACACTGGCCATCAGCTAAAAACTCTTTAAGAAAATGCAACTCGAACTAAACATAAAATGAGAGAAACTTCTAGCAATGTTAAATGGCATTTGGTCTGGACTACCTTACTGGATGATTGGAAAGAAAAAAACCAAGAAAAATTGGGCAAAGAAAGAAGTTAGTCTGAACTATCAAGGTTATATACAAGGATACACATCCCTGAGATGACTCTGTACAGACAGAAACTATGGCCGTCAAAGTGGTCCTCACATCCCTGAGATGACCACATAGTACAGAAAGTGGTTCTCACATCCCTAAGATGACCAAATAGTACAGACAAACTATGGCCGTCAAAGTGAAACTTCAGTAACTAGCTACCAACTGTTGCTATGACTAAAACTTAAAAAGACTATCTGCACATAGAACACCACAGCAGGTGAACAGACTACCTCACCTATCCAGCAAATGCGGATTCCATTGCATGGAATATTGAAGCGGTATCAAACCGGAAGTTTTTCAAGGTTCTAGCAGGACCCGTCTCAGAGGAATGTGCATCAGCAGTAGATTTGCTGGGTTGACTCTCTGTTATAGTTGAGCTGCTCCCAGTTGAACTATTTTTTGCCTTCCAAACAGTAATTCCTTCAAAGCAAAATATCAGTTCAACTAACAGGCACCAATGCACTCCAATTCGCATAATAAAAACTCTTGCTGAACTATTAGCCCCAAGAATTGCATGAGGGAAACAAGTAAATATTTGCCCCTAGAATTGCATCACATTTTGGTTGTCTCTAAATAGCAGAAATGCAAAGCTTGAGAAGTCATGTAGAAACAGAACATTAAATGATTCACATATAAAAACCCCAATGATACAAAGATAAGGCACGCCATCCTCCCTATCAAATGCACAAAAGCTGATCCTGTACCAGATAAACTTTCTGTTGCAAACAGATCAGTTGAAATGATTGAAAATAACAAGATAGGACTCAAACTCCATTGGAAGAGAAGATCAAACAAAGTAGATAACACTCTCTTAGTAACTTCACTTGAAATGACTGAAAATAACAAGACAGGACTCAATCTCCACTAAAACCTCTTAGCCAAAGAAATGCTGGAAAGCATCAACAATGTTGAACTTAGAAGACTCATCCAGGGGCTATGGACTAAGAAAATTGAAAAGAAGATTTTCATCATCTATATATAGTGAAACTCTCATCCATGACATAAAAAAAAAAAAAAGCTCTTTTAAAAGCAATCCCTTATTACTTCTCATATATCAGAGAGGGAGAGGGAGAGGGAGAGCACCTTTCAAGAGCCTGTCAGATCTTGAAGGTACAGGAGACTGATGTGAAGAAATCCATCCTTTCAGAGATCTGAGAATGTTTTTGATAATGTGTAAATAGAAATCAAAGTAAACAAGAAGTCTATTTAATGAAATCCGGAGAAACTCACGTCAAAAAAGGTGCAACCATGTACAACTTGAGACCAGTGATCCCACGAGATATGACATCAGCATTGGCAGGTTGGAGGTCATCAAGCCGATGCCATGCTATTTCCTGTTAAAAGAGACACATAAGAGCTCACATAATCCATTTGTCATGAAAATCCTATAACTATAATCATACATCATGGAACTACATCAGCTTGAACATGTTCCAATTCATCCATGCACATTCCTTTCTGTCACAAACTATAAATACACTTCAATCTTTGCCAAACAAATGAAAGGGACCACATTTCATGCACTAAAATCCAACACCCAAAAATAAAAAAAATAAAAAAATAAAAATTCCAATTATGCAAACCAAATGCCTCTATATATTTGGTCCATCTTTGATCTCAAATTTGAAAGTGAGAAGCATAATGGAATTGCAGTAAGCATTCTTTCTCTCCCATTCTGTGGATGCAATGTTAAACATCACCCAGAATGTTTTTGTTGAGAATCCCATTACTGCTATCTCTTTAGTTAACAGATAAAATTGATTCAATATCGCCAACAATCCAACAACCTCTTTATGAGTTCACAAAATAATAAAAACACAAGTAATGTTCTTGTGAGTGATGATTTCAGTTTAATCTTCTTCATTCAAAATAAAAGTGGTTTACCAACAAAATTTTGATAAATAAAAAAGTCAAGGCTTTGTGCAGGAACAGAACCACATACACTAATCTCTTTCTTGGTAAGAGGAGCAAAAGCTGTGTCATCTTTTACTCCAGCAATTATATACAAACGCACTCTCTGCTGTCCAAATATCATCTCAATATAGTCCTCCTTGTTAAGAAGATTTGAGACATCAAAACCCGTTTCTTCCTGAACCTGCAAAAGGAATGAATAAAACATAGGAAAGGTGTGCAAAGAAATTTAAACCTCACAGCCATCCACCACCAGAGAAGAAATCACTGAGGGTGTCAAGTTAATAAAACTCAATTCTTCCTGTTTCATGAGTATAAATCGTCAATATACATCATCCACTAGATTGAGAAAAAGGCAATATTCACTTCACTCATCGAAAATTCTTGAAGTTCAACTCTACTCCTATCCTTATCACACTAAAAAAATCCAACATGAAGCTATACTCTAACTATAGTGTAAAGTGCTGGTAAATGGCAATTGTTGATGAAAGCCATAATTAGTAGAGCTAACCTAAAATTGCAACTGCTAGTTCACCATTAAGATACAACTGAAGTACCTAATATTTAACCCTATCTCACCACCATGTTTTTGGATTCATAGTGAAATCCATTGCACGTAAACGGAGAAGATTTTGGACATTTCATCCCTGTTACAAGGATTATTATCTTTAGAGTTGGGGAGGGTAGGACAAGACCAAAGAATAACATTCATGATAATATCAAAAAAGAAATATATTCAACTAAAATGGAACTAACTTATGATAAATTATTATGTTGCATTCTTTTCCTTGCTACCTCGGGCATAATATAAAAGGGTGTGCCCATTCTATTCTTATCAATTCAACTGAAAGAAAAAGGGTCTTTTCTTCAAATAATGACAAGAAATAATAAATTTAGAAGTTTTAATATTTTATGAGTCAACGGTCGGATGTTGGAATTGAGTTACAACTTACAGTAGGTGGCTGAAAGTTGTGGGCATTTGATTTCAAATTCTAGTTGATAAAATAAAAAAGTACAGGATAGTCAGTCAAAGAACCAACACTTCCTAGTTAATAAGGAATTGCATACTTCTCTGATTGCACAGGCATGGTCTTCCTCATCCTTGTTCTTTTTACCACGTGGAAAGCTCCAGCTTGTCCCCTTCCATCCCTTCACTAGCAAGCACTGCATTCACACAAATTCAAATCAACTGCTAAAAAAATAAAATCAAGAGAGGACTATGCATTGGAGCAAAAACAAGTAAAACATACCAATCACACTTGTGAAACATGAGTATAGATATAAAACACAGAAAAAATACCGGACAACAAAGAAAAAATAAAAATAAATAAGGAAATAATCTTCGGATAAACTCTAGTCTCTCTGGAAATGTAATAAATCTAGGAGTTCCAGAAAGTGTAAAAACAGATTTACTCTCTGTGATACAATCTTGAATATGCTTAATAACAGATGCCTGCTAAGACAACAAAGGCAAGAGCAATGAATCACTAGTCCATGCATAACAGCAGAGCATCCATACGATAAGGATTAAAAATATGATTTGACAAAATTTTACAAGAAGAATCTCACCCTTTCATAAGATTCATCCAGGATGATGGCCCCTGTTACAGGAACTCGAACCTTATATGAGGTGAAATCTTTGAATATGTCATCTATATGGGCAACATAAGGCTTCAAAACATCACAACTGTTAAACACTGAACTAAATTTAAGGAAAATAAGAATACTCCACATGGAAGAAAGTTAACTTGGAAGATAATATATGTAATCCAACAAAACAGTCACTGCAGTGGCCCTTGGAGTCAGTGTTATTAAAACCAAATCGGACCAGCCAGTTCAATAGGTTCAACCAGGAACCGGATGGTCTTCAGGCCCAGTTTGTAAATGAAACCCCTTTCAGCCAAAAACAGGGTTTGTTACTATTGAACAGCCAGTAGAACCAGAAATCGGCAAATTGGTTGCATATTCCAAAACGAGAAAAACAGAAACAACGTGAAATTCTAGCTTGGAATATGGAGGATTGTACTTAAAACAAGTAAAAGATCTATTTATAAGTAGGTTTCTTATTAGCCTGGATCAATCCCATCTCATGGCAAGAAATATCAATACGACCAAATAACTTCTTGATTTTCTATCTTATATGTGCTAGAAAAATGAGATGGATATGAAATGGGAAAAATTGGATTTCCTTCCACACGAATATAAGTTCAGGTTCTTGCTCCTGCATGCAATGAAAAAATCTCAACAAACGATCAATCTTAATTGTTCAACAAATCATCAATCTTGCATCTAACTGGTTATGTAAGAAGCAATTAACATGTGAAAGGATACTTAATGAAGTAAATTCCTTAAGAGTGAATGACTTGAGTGAAGGATTCTTTTCGACAGAGTTGTCTTCATAAAACCAGTGGGCATATTCAACAAGGAATAAGATCCTTTCAAATGACTGCTGATCTTCTTTTGGAACATTCAAAACAAACCGACTGCAAAAATAAATCAGAAAGCTGATTATACAGATAGAGGAGGAAAGGCAAGATTAGCTGTAACCAAGAAGAAAACAATACAGCAGAAAGAAAATAAATGTAAACACGTGCAACAATGAGTATAATAGAAAACCTCAACTCAGAGTTCAGAATTTTAGCTCCTAACCTAAAAGACGGAGATAACATATGATGTCAGTTATCTTAGTGGATACTAACCCCATAGGCATCAACGAGAAAACCAGGGGCAAATTAAGTAGCATAGGTACCTAGCTTGATACTCCAAACCAATTTTATTTCAGATTAGAACTCCTCAAGATTCTTAGCAGTGCAAACTAGTTCCTCAGCATAACTTTAGTAATACAGGTTGAGTCCACCATTGATTCCAACTGAAGAACTTATATTCAAACCCTTAGCAACTTTACACGACATTGTGATTGGTTACTCTTTCTCAATTTTCAGAAATTTCAACATAATAATAATAATAATAATAATAATAATAATAATAATTTTTCACCTAAAACAGAACCCATATGGCTCATTTAAAATCATCAATATTCTTCAATAAAATTTAACTTCCTTTGACCCTAGAATTTCACCTGATCAACTTTATTGCAGGTGATAATCATCAACAGACAAAAAGCAATAACATTACACCATTTTTTAAAATAATAATAATACAACCCAAAACACAGACATGATTCAGAGAGCACCTGCAGAGATCGTCCAGGAGTTCCTGAGGAGGAAGAGCATTCTTGGAAGTAGCGCTGGAAGATCGATGAAGGGCACCTGACATCTTTTCCCTTTTTGCTAAAATAAATGTCAAAAAGAAATGGAAAACTGCACAATCCTAAACCCTAAGTTCAAATTTCCGTCTGAATTGAACATACGCAGCAAGCGATCGGAGTAGGAGGGAAAGATTTTGTAGTCCCATTCGAGTCAACCACTAAGGTAGAGAAGAACCCTTAATCCAACTATCCAATTCCTTTCCAAAATGATTACTTATCCGGGGCTCTAAATGAGCCGAACCGCCCCATTTATTTTAGGTTGCGGATAAATGCACCCCTGAAATTGTTAAGTGCATTCCCTATGATTTAAATGAAAAAAATAAATTAAGTGGAAAAGATAATAATGTCTTCTATAAAAAAATTTTTTTGAGAACAATAAATTTGTTAAGTACACCCCCTGATATGAAACCCTATCTACAAAAATCCACCCACAACACTAGTATACCATTTTTCTCACAAAACCATTGAAAGAGAGGCTTTGGACAATTCCAAAATCTTCAACATTTTTACTTCAAGCTGAAATGGAGGATGATTCCCGCTCAAAAGAATGCCATTTGATAAGATTAAAACTTGATTTTTCATTATTATTCGTATATTGAGGGTTCTGTATTCGAAATTGTGGTTAACGAATCAGAGTTGACCACTCTTCATAGTGGTCGGCAGCCAATATTCTGGCCGACCACACTTCATACTGGTCAGCCAGGTCTAGCCGATCACTATGAAGAGTGGTCAGCTCTGATTCGCTGACCACAATTTCGAACACAGAACCCACAATATGGTAATAAAAATGAAAAATTAAGTTTTAATCCTATCAATTAGTATTCTTTTGAGCGGGAATCATCCTCCATCTCAGCTTAAAGTAAAGATGTTAAAGATTTTGGGATTGTTCAAAGTCTCTCCTTCAATGGTTTTGTGAGAAAAATAGTATACTTGTGGTGTGGGTGGGTTTTTACAGTTAGGGTTTCATATCGGGGGGTGTACTTAACAAATTTATTGTTCTAAAAAAAAATTTTTTATGAAGGACATTATTGTCTTTTTCACTTAATTTATTTATTTTATTTAAATCAGAGGGTACACTTAACAATTTCAATGGTACATTTATCCGTATTCTGTATTTTATTATACACTATATATAATTTGCCTATACGTACGAATGGTCATCCTACTACTTTTTTTTGCTTTTTCTTTTATTATTTTTATTATTATTATATTATTATTATTTCTTTTTTTCTTCTTTTTTCTCTTATTTTTATGATAATTCCTCCTCTTTTCTTCTGTTTCCGGTAATGATAATGTTGTGATCTTTGATTTTGATGAGGTTTCTCTTACTTCTAAAACGTGCGTAATAAAGTTCACCATTGCTGTGTTTGTATTACCTTCAGGATTAGTTCTGCTAAGTACTTTGTACAGAAAATTCTACAGATTTTGTTTTGTAGTATTTTCTCTGAAAATTAAGTATTACATAAATAAACACAAATGTCTATTATTATTATTATTATTATTATTATTATTATTATTATTTATGATAACCACGGCTCCTCTACTCATCTGCTTTTGGTGACGATGATATTGTGATCTTGGATTTTGAGAAGGTTTATCTCGTTTTTAAAAGCGGTGCAATAAACTCCACTATTATGGTTTTTTTATTACCTCCAATATTGGTTTTACTGAGTCTTTTGTATAAAAAAATCTACAGATTTTGTTTCGTCTAAATAGTATTTTCTCTGAAAAATAAGCATTACATAAATACTTATTATTATTATTATTATTTATGATAATCACCTTTCCTATTCTATTTTGCTTATGGTGATGAAGGTATTGTGGTATTAGATTTAGATGAGGTTTCTCGCTTTTCTGAAAGAGATATGTCTAAAACTCATGCAATCTTTATGTGGTTGAAGTGCTTGGAAGATGAAATTGAAAGCAAAGTTTGGAATTCTACAAATTGAAAATTTTACTTTTTTAGTACTATGTATTGATTTTGACAACCAAAATTATTCGTTTGTAAATAGTGTTTTTAGTTATTCATTAGTTAGAACACTGATAAAATTAGGTGAATAGTGAAAGAAAGCTTTTTTCATTTGCGGAATTTCATATCTTTTTTCCCTTTAAATAAATAGAAAGCTGTTTTTTCTTCTATTAACTCTATATTGAGAAACAGATTTTTAGAGTTTCTTTTTGTATTTTACTATTTGACTTGACCTTCTAAAATAGTCCTCTCTTCCTCTTCTCATGTGCTGCTCTTGTGATGACCTTCCATTTTTTTATCATCATCATCATTAACTATTTTTCCCCCTTTTCTTCTCCCATCTCCCTCTCTTCCTTTGTCATTTTTCACACTATTTTCCCGTCTTTTTCTTCTTATTCTTCTTCTTTTTTGTTTTGTTTTGTGTGGTTTGATCAATCTAGATTCTTTAGGAATAAGGAAAAATGAATTTCAATAATTTATGTCATTCTTTACTTGTCAATTATCACAAATATATTGGGTAAGAAAGTCAAGTTTTAGATTTCATCTTCTATATATTAAATAATGCATATTCAGATTGGATTTTGAAATATGCACGTTTGTTTTTTTAATTCTAAATAGTGTACTTATGTGATTAGTTTCTAATACCGAATACTATATTTTCGTCTTCTTAAATAATAAGTATCAATGATCAACAGAAAATGACCACATTAGATGATAAAATAATGAATTTAACAGACAAAAAGAAAAACTCCATATTAGGCATCGCCCGGTGATCATCACCTAGTTATTGATTAAATTAGGGATACAAAGAGTGGAGCCATTTTTTTTTTTTTTTTGATACATTAGATATCTTGGCTTGAGTCGGATTAATCCTAAACCCGTAAGACCCCACCCCCAGAGTCCTAGAGGAGGTAAACCTGGTACTCCTCAATCCTTCAGGTTCCTACATAGCCTGTACACGTCTGCACACAAAAAGTCATTCTATACTGATTGGTCCCCATATGATAAATTTCGCCAGTTCCCCCTACTCAACATCAGGTTCCCAAATGCACTCAGACTCCCAGTAGGTCTGAGCTCCCACACTGTTGCTGGAAGTAAGGCGTAGGCAATTGATCCGACCAAGGAGCCATTTTCGAACTGGACAAGTTGCCTTGCAGTCGAGTTACAATCAAATTGGTATTGAGTCAGGTTCGAGTCATTCAATTCCAAACAATTCAAATTTTAATATGGTTTATATATAATATATTATATAAGTATTTTTTAAAAATAAAAATTATGTTAATAAAAGATTAAGTTGAGCTTGAGCATCAAAAATTTAACTCGAGGTATGTAAGTATCTAGATATTCTATTATACATTTATGTGTTATTATATTAATAAAAAATCTTATAAGTAAGTTTTAATTATTATCTTTAAATATATTTATATATTAAATTCTAAAATAATAAATTAAATCCTAAAAAGATAAACTAAACTATAAGAATATTTGATATTTTAGGGACACACATTGAATTTTTATTGATATAATGAGAAATAGACTCAAATTTATAAATGATCCGGAACCCATTTTGAGTTTGAGCTCGATTTTTTTGGTTAAGTTCTATTTGCCTCGATTGCACCTCTAGTATAAATTTTAAATTTAACTTTGATAGTTATTAAAGATGTATTAGAATAAAATATATTGATTTAGTCAAACTAATAGAAAAAAAAAAAGCTTAGTCAAATTTTCTTGAAAATTGGGCTCCAAGACACGTAAGCATTAGAGTGGAAAAGAACAAAAAATACTCCTAAATTTTGTAAATAACTAAAGTCATCCATATGTAAATGTTATTATGGGCAACGAAATTCAAATTATTTTTTAGCTCCTATCAAGTCTCTAAGACTCTAACGGTCAAAGTTAACGGTCATTTATATTTTTTTATATAAAAATAATCAAGTACCTATAGAGTTTTCTTTATTTTTTTTAGGGTTTAGTTTATGAAATATTTCTTAAAAAAAATTTAAAGAGTAACTGTTAAGAAAAAAGACAGTTACTCGTTATCTTTGATCTCTAGAGACTTAATAGGAGCTTAAAATAATTTGACCTCCGTTGCCCATAAGAAAAAAGACAGTTACTCGTTATCTTTGATCTCTAGAGACTTAATAGGAGCTTAAAATAATTTGACATCCGTTGCCCATAATAGCATTTCCCGTCATCTATAATATTGCTTGTATAAGTGTTTGCTTATTTAAAGTTATATATGTGTGTATAGAAAATTGATATATTTGATCCCCAAATACTTTATGATTGGTACCTTTGGTTAATATTTGTTATTTTTTAAATTTATCATATTCCTAAAATAAAATTGATGTTCAAATTTGATCCCTTTTTTAGATTTATGGTAAAAACTCACCAGAACAATCAAAATTGACTTTTATAGTGAAGGGCAAAGTCGGTATTTCATATTTTTTTAGACAATCCCTCCTTCCTATAGGATTTCCTCAATCTCATCATTTTCATCCGATTTCCCTCATTTCTCATTTCCCAATCTCCACTTCTTAATTCTGCAACCAATTTTGCATCAGGAAGCCGTTGCAAATGTTTACCATCTAATCTTCTACAGAAGGAACAAGAAATGACCAGATTCAAGCAAAAGTTGCTTAATTCCTTTGCATCTTTTATAACAGATTTTTCCCCCTAACTCAACCTGACCAAATTTCTCCCTAGTTTTGTTGCAACTCTTTTGGCTTCGACTCTTTTATAATAGTTGGGATTGCTAGTCTAACACCTACACTTTTGTCATCCTCACCATAGGCAGCTGATGCAACCTTGGGGGGGGGGGGAGGAGGCAGTTGCAGCTCTAATGCACATTGGTGGTTTGGACTGTATAATTGGAACAAGTAATCCTACGACAATGATGGTAGATTCCAGTTAGTTGTTTCCTCCTCCAGTTCTATAACGATAGAATGGAATATTCCTGAATCGACATTTGATGTTGATGGTAAGAGTGGTGGAGTTCGTAGCAGGTGTCCTGGAGGTAGCGGGGAGGTGGAGGGGGTTGGAGGGCATCTAATTTAGTTTCAAAATTGCCATAGTGGGTTGCATCATTCTCTATGGTTGAAGTTGATGGTATAGGGAACCGGTGGCATGGGGGATTTCTACAATTACTGAAAACAGTGGAAGTTGTGGCAGTGGTGGATGGGGAGGTCACGAAAAATTTCTAACTTACCTTTCAAAATAGAAGTCCCTGCTGCTTTGTGGCAACTACGGTGGTAATGGAAAATGGATTTCAAGGTTCCATAGAAAGTTGTTGGTGTCTGGTAGTATTGTTTTGCCACCTGTTGAAGTGGTGGGGTGGTGACGAAGAATGAAAAAGGTGGCAGAGGCAAAGGTGAGATGGGTTGGAATCTGATGAGGGAAATCGGTTGATGATGATGAGCTTGGGGAAATCCAGTGTAGGGATTATCTAGAAAAAAAAATGAAATAACGACTTTGCCCGTCACTATAAAAGAAAATTTTGATCGCTCTTGTGAGTTTTTTGGGAAATAAAAAAAAGTACCAAATCTGCACATTAATAAAAAAAAAAAAAAGAATGGATCAAAGATACTAATCATAAAGTATTTAGGGACTAAATACTTAAATTTTTCATATATATATATATAAGGAAATGTTATAGGGATAATGAAACTCAAATTAGTATCGGCTTTTGAGTGTAATTACTTGGAGTTGATCATGTATTGACCACTCTTATATGTAATTAGATAGAGTTGACCATATGTTAACAACTTGAATTAAACATAGGAACCTATTATAATTTAAGATTCGTTACCCACTACAAAATTCTTTATATGGTAATTTAAATTACAGTGGACTCTTATATGTAATTTAAATGGCTAACACATAGTAATAATAAAACAAAAATCTTTTTCAATCCTTGTGATCAATTTTAAAATTGTCAAAAATTGATTTGATGATGGGTAGGGGTGGATTCAAGTCGAACCGTGCTCGAGCTAGGCCCTAGCTTGGTTTGACTCTACTCAATTATATTTGGCTCGGTTTAAACTCAACTCAATAAGAAAACGAGTATATTTTCTTGGCTCGAGCTCAATAAGCTAACCCATTTAATTTTTAAAAAATTTGTATTCTTGTTAAATTTTATCATTTCATCCATATTTTTACACACACACACATATATATATATATATATATATATCTTAATAAGTTTAGAATATATTAATACCATATAGTGTTCAACTTTTAAGTTATTCATTGTCTATACAACAAAAATATTGAAGATATTTGGAATTTCTAACAAAATTAGAAAAGAAAAGAACACAAAAAAAAAAGAGATCCTTGTATTTTTTTTAATATATCAATCTACTAAAACCGATAACATTTTCTTAAACGATATGAAAAAGTAAATATTTATACCTATATAATTGTATATAAATTAAATTATCAACCTCATATGTTAAATTAAATATACATAAATATTATCGAATAGACTCAAGAGCTAATAAGTCGAGCCTATCAAAGTTCAAGTTCAACTCATTTATGAAATGAGTCCAATTTTTTAGCTCAAATTGGATTCATTTACCGATGAGCTCTCTTAACGAGTCGAGTTGTGAGTAACTTACGAGTTTGCTTGTTTCATTAGCACCCCTAATAATGGGTTTGCTCAATAGGTGGAGTCTTCAATTTTCTGGTGCCCTTTCCTTTTGTTTTCTTCGGAGTCTCTCTAGTAGACTTTGTTTTTTTTTTTATTTATTTAATTTGGTTTTGCCCAAATGCCATCTAAATGGAATATTCTTTTTAATATATTTTAAATAAATGAAAAACCAATCTTTTAAAGAGAATATACCAACTTAAACAATCTAAAGGATTTAAAGATTGCGGATTATGATGGGGGTATACCTTTGTTACCAAGAGTTATGTGTGTGTGGCTGGAATTCTGATAATCGATGTAGAGCGATAACAAAATAGGTATAGCATTTAACTGCATAAAAACAATGCCATATGTCTGTTAACATTTAAAAATCACGAACCGTTTAATTACTAGCCGTTGCATAACATCACTTGTCCCAACAACTACATACATGCATGTACGTGGGTAACCAGGTGCCAACCGTCACTTGAAGATTTGGTAGAATTTATGACGGTAAAATAAAATGAAATAAAGAAAAAAAAGGGGGTAAAAAAGACCAATTAAACCTCTTTATCTTCAAAAAATAATTAAATAAACAATAAACTAAAGCTCAAAGAAAAATCCAAAGTTTTTTTTTTTAAAAAAAAACTCTTTATATTTTTACTCTTTTTTTTTTAAAAAAAAGGTTCTTCATTGAATTATACAAAGTTAGTTCTTTTTTTTAATCTGAAATATTTCATTACCCATTTGTTTCGAAAATAATTTAATATATTTGAAAATCGAATTATCTTTTGATTAAAATAAAATTACATTCAAACGAATTATATACTAAAAAATCGTCATAATCTAATTAAAGGAAATTGAGTGGATATATTAGGAGTTTAATATCATTAAATAAAAATTTTAAATAGAACCATATGAAATGAACAATTAATATAATTTATAATATAATATTTAAATATTAATAATAAATAAGAAGTTATAATATTATCTAATAATTTTCATGATTTACCTAATCAAAATAAGTTAATTAAATTTAAAAAATAAAAAAATTAATTTGGGATAATACAAAAAAAAGAATTTATGCAAAATTATCTTTTCAGTTTTTTTAAAAAGGTTATTAATTGCATTGGGTAACAGGTGACGTGCTGAATTTTTTTTCCATTTCATTTTGGTTTTTAATATTGTTATCTCTGTTCCTTACTACAACGACTACTAATGATTTTCCACATATTCGCAAGGCTATTGTGCTAGTTATTAGTAATAAAGGGCTTAATGCATTTTTAAACTTTTTACCTTGTTCTAATTATTTTATTTTGTACTGAAACATTAATTTTTAATCTATTAAGAATTTAAACTTGTAACAATCAAAATAATACATCCGATCTTAATATATCTAGAATCCTTCTCTTAAACTCTAAAATATATCTTATATTTTATTTTTTTTGACTTATCGTTCTCTTCACTTATAAAATGGTTTAGAGCAATATTTTCATAAATAGATTGAATATCAAATTGAAAATTTTACTAGTATACGGTTTAATGATTCAACATAATTAAATCAAAATTTAATACAATAAAATTTTAATTAAAAATAAAAATTATATGTTCTTTAGATTATAAATATTTATTAATAATGAAAATGTAACATGATATTTTTAGTTTTTGTAAACTTTAATGATTAATAATTATTTATTATTTTTTAACATTTATTTAAGTAAAAAATTTATTTTTTAATTAACTAAATAAGTAAATCTATGGTTTGACTAAACTATAACTTAATATTAAAATTTATTTTATAATTTCTAGTGAATTCAAGCTAATTTGACCCTATTTTGTGATTACAGGATTTTATTTTATGTGAATTATTTGAGATATTATAAGAGGGTTCAACAGGTTTAAAATATAAATTCAACAACATAATATAGTTATTATAACAGCTTTAAGGGTTTAATATGATAAAATAAAAATTTAATGGCTCAATAAGATTATTATAACAAGATAAAAGGTTTAATATATTATTAAACATTAATAAAGAGTGGGGAGAACCCACGTGCCACTATTCTAGATTCTATTTATCAAGATTATATGATAAAAAGATTTCTTCAAATATAACCATTAAGTAGACTAGTGAACATAGAGATCAAAACCCTTTAAATGCTTTGAGTGGATTAGCATATTCTCAAATAACGGTGATGGACTTTCACAATAATTAAAAATTAAATGATAAAAGTTTTGTTCCATAACAGTGGTAACAAAAAAGAAATTCATTATTTCTCTTATGTGACTAAAATTAAACATATTGTTATTATGCATTTAAGGAGAAGATAAGCACTAATTTAAAAATCGTCATAATAATAAATGAGTTTGTTTTATATTTCCCAAAAGTGCAATAGAGAACAAAGTCTTTAAACTGCTTTGTCTTGACAGTATTTGAGGTTGGTTCAAGAAAATTCAAAAGTACTTATAGATTGGTCCAAAATATTGATGAGCATTTTCTTTGCGGTTCTCCTATAGGTTCATGTAAACATCGACAATATTAGTAGTAACTGTAAATTCATAGAAATACATGAGCATCCTTATTTGTTAAAACTGGGCACTTTTATTTTATTTATCATTTATATATACAAACTTTATATTCATCACTTATCCAAAGGTACAGACGGAGTTAACGAGGTTTTGTTTTTACAATTCTGTTGGGGTAATTTAAGATACCTGTTGGGGATCCATTCTACACACAGTGGAAATCAATCGAAGTTTTTGTCAGTAAGAATTAATGGCTACTTCTGGGAATAAAGATCATGGCGGAAGCAGCAATGGTGAGAATTGGCATCCAAAGAGCATATCATACATGTATTCTGATGAGCAAATTCTTGTTTTTGAGGCAATTTATGGTCAGTGTCCACAACCATCCACTTCTCAGAGGATGGAGATGAAACGTTTGTTTCCTGTTTTGAGTAACATTGATGATAAGGAGATCAAAGCTTGGTTTGAGAACCGCAGGTGAAGTTAATTTTCCAATGATTTTCTGTCTTCATTTTTATTTAATTCAATTCATTAATGGAACAACTTTACCTTTTTTTTTTTTTTTCTTCTTCCTATTATGTGTTGTGCCTGTCTTTCTATTATTATTAGTATTATTATTATTATTAATTAATTAATTAATTCATTCATTTTGGTTTAAACTAAGCTTGAAAAGGGTTTATTTTAGTAGTAGTATAATTTTTCTTCTCTTAGTAGCCTAATTAATTAACAATGTATTTAATTTTGTATTCAATTTGTTTGTTCTTAATAGGGGCTTGGAAAAAGTGATGAAGAAGGATAGTCATGAATATGAACTTCATTCAATGAATGAGAGGTTGACAACTACAAATAAGTTATTGAAGGATGAGAATGACAAATTAACCAGAAAAGTTATTGAGCTGCTATCCGAGAATGACTTCCTGAAACAAAAACTTCATCATACTTCATAAGTTGGTTATTTCTTCTGTCACCATATATATGCAATCTTGTTTACAGACCCATATTATATATGTGGTTATATTATATTTTTGTTAAACAAGGAATATTGTTGTTGGTTTTAAGGTTATGAATAAAAATGTTTGTTTATGTTTTGTTTAATCGTGTCCCCCCCCCCCCCTTCTCCCTCTGTCTCTTTCATCTATTCTCAATTTTCAATATAGTTCACCATCCACTGAAGAAATGAGACAATCATGTAGCTTCGAAAGAAGTACCAAAAAGAAAATTTATCATTGAGGGCTAAAGTAGACGGTAATTTTCGTGTAGTGAAGAAATAGGGGAAGAAGAATGAGAAATGCATTAGAATGTGTGGGTTTGTTGGTTTTTATGGCACAAAAATAAAAATGGAGAGAAGAAAGGAGAAAAGTGATGCCATCCGTTGAGAAGGGAGAAATGACCAAAATACAATTAAAAAAAGGATTGTGTGTGTCAAGTGAGAGGTTTCCGTTCTGGGTTAAAGCCTAAAATAGATGGAAGGGCAATTTTGTTCAATTTGTGTTAATTGGAGGGTAATCTATGATAATTTTATAGTTAGAAGGAAAAATGAGAAACCATGAAATTTCAGATCAACTGGCTCTTTTTAGCCTAAAATAATCAAGAGTTTTAGATAATGATGGTTAAATGTAAATTTTATTTGAAATTCAATAGTTATTAGATGAGATGCTTCCAAATCTCTCAAATAGGTGTTTTTGCAGATGGGGAGCAGCTAACTTGTAATTTTCTTGCCCTTATTTGGGAACTATCAATCTATTATATATATATAAAGTAAACTCTCAAACTTGAAAAAAATTCCATTTTGTCATTTATTCTCAAACTTAGAGGTCGTTTGGCTTAACTTTTAACTTATTTTGTATATATTTTAAATAAAAGTTATGTCAAACAATAAATGAAAAAAAATATTAAAATATAAAATAACTTTCAAAATAATAAAGGAATGTGTAAAAAATCAAAAGCTGATGCAACTGAGCTTTCCATTCTATTAAAAAAAAAAGGGTAACGCTTTAGAACTAAAAAATGTTAGGCCAAACAGGCTCTTACGACATGCCACCTTGACCTATATTCTTTTTAATTTTTGAATTAAAAAATTCAATAAATTATATAACAAATATTCGAAGATAACTTATTTCACTTGGCATTTTCATTTTCCAAAGAGTAATTAAATGATAAATTATATATTAAATGACGAACTTATGAAAAAAAAACTTTTTATATTTTATCTGAATATTTTTATAATACAACAACAATAAAAAAAAATTAATTAAATATCATAAAAAAATATTTTAAAGGATATAACCAAATATCGAATATAAAAATATATATTAATGATCAATTTAAGTTAATGAATATTGCTAAATCATTGGAGTTATTAAATAAATTATATATCAGAGGATAAATTTATGCAAAAAGACTTTTCACATTTTACCTTATTATTTTTATAATACAACAATAAAATTTCAATTAAATAGTTATTAAATAATAATTTTAAAGAATATAACTAAATATCAAATATAAAAAATATATACTGTACATAGCACAAACTAGCTAAACACACTTCAACCATATTATATGAAGATGTACGATTACTGTAGGAGTGTAAAAGAACATGTCTACCTCCAAAAACAAAATAAAGAAGAATGAGGGAAATCTTAAACCATACAACTTAAATGGTCATATTGATACTTATGTAAAAAAAATTCAAAAGATGGATGTCAAGATAAATTGGCAATATGCAATTGCAAGGGGTAAGATTGTTTTTCAATAATTATAGTAAATATTGGATCGTGATCTACTTTTTTTTCTAATTAGAGGTTTAAATTTTGTCTAGCTGAGATTTAGATGGATTTTGGAATTGACCTGGCTGAGATTAAGATTTGAAAATTGACAAGGTAAGTATTAAGTTACCCTTCCTTTTGAAATAAATACTTATTTTAAATAAAATTTCACAAATACATGATTTTATTTTGATCCTTATATAATGTTTTTGTTGAATCTTTTTTTTAATGGTTTCAAATATTTATCATTTTTTCTAAAGGATTTCAAAGGAATTGTTCATGAAATATATGATTAGAAAGAATATGTTTTAGTTGACTAAAGTTACATGTCAATTTGCTAGGGGAACATGTTAATTTTATTTCTGTCTAAACTGATTGAGCGTGGTAAAAAAGTTCACAATTTTTTGTTTGGCTGTCCTAGCAGGATAAATAGTTGGGGTTGAATTCAAATATCTGACCAATAAATTTGAATGTTTGCTTGAGGCAAGATCTAGGACACCGTGATTTGTGAAAGTTTTATAATTTGGATAATTGTTCATTATTTTGAGTTATGATATTCTAAAAATGTTTCGGTCTTTAGCTCATGTTTTCGTTTTTCTCAAATTTTTTAGTGCAAATTTTATGAATATCTGATGACGAGCATTTTGAAGAGTAGATGTCGATAGTTGAGGATGCATTGTATATTTTTTTAAAATAAGATTTGGACTTTGACATTAACTCATTTGCAATATTCTTTTTATTGTCTTCAAGGAAAATATTGTATATGGATGATGATATTTTGGATTAACTGTTTCAATTTAATACATTTAGTTATCTTGATTTGAATTTTTCGTATTAGAGAATTAGAGGTCATGAGGAAACATTATGAGTTATGCCATATTACCTCTCGGGTTCGTTTTTCGGATCCCCAAACTTGGGGCATGCAAATGCTAGTATGGAATGTACTATCAAGTCTACGGGTAAACGAGCAGAGTTTTAATGTACCATGCTTGAGCTCGAGCGAGTTTTCATTTATATTCTTTCAAGCTCGAGCTCTGGTTCTCAAGAATCTAAATATATAGGCTCGAGCTCAACTCGTAAAATATAAGAAAAGGTTTGAGTTCAAGATCGGACTCATAAAGTTAGAAAGTTAAGTCCAACCTCGAGCTCATACTCATTTAAACTTAAGAAAACTAATAAATTAAATTTTACAATAATAATATTTAAAATCAAATTCAATTATTAAATACATTCAAATCTAAATGTCTTTAACGAGTTAAAAAAAAAAATTTAACGTTAGAATTACTTAAATCACAATTCTTTGATGATAAAATGATTTAATTTGAATAACAAGTATTCTTCTAAATTGATGAAATTCAATTCTTATAATTTTTTTGGCACAAGTCTTGTGATTCAATTGAGTGATTTAAATGATAAAATTTCAACCATGTCACAACAAACAAGACAATTTGACATATAACAAAAATACATATATATTAATCATCCAAATAAAAATTCTTTTTTCTTATATATTAGTTGTAAATTATGAAATTGAAAATGAAATTTTAAAGTAATTGATTGATTATAGAGTAATGGAAGTAAAAAAAAAAAAATCTAATAACTAAATTTCCACTTTATATATAATGATCACATTGGAACTTACATTTTATAGCTTAAAAGTAACCTTTTAAATTTTTTGAAACCAACAATTAAAGCATCTTACTTACATCATAAAACAAATTACATATATTATATATAAATGTTATATATAATGTATAAATCTTTATATATATATTAATATATATTTTGAAAAATAATATGTATATATATTTTGCTTAAATTAAGTCTTTAATGATTAAATTTACTGATCAATTATCCCTTTTTTTAAGAAAAAAATTAAATTTAATCCAGTATCATAGGGTTTAGTTTATCTTTTTAGATTTTAATTTATAAAATATATTTCAAAAATTTTTTATATAAGAATTTATTTTTTTCTTAACAATTGACTTGGTTATTGACCGTTAGAGTCATAAGAGGAGTACTATTTCATCAAATGTGTTCCGTAGCACATTATAACATTACTGTATATATATATATATATATATATATATATATATTGGGAAATGATATTATGGATAATGAAATTCAAATTATTTTGAGCTCCTTTTAAGTTTATAACTTTCAAAATTAATGGTCAACTTATAAAAAATTATTTTTTTAAGAAATATTTTATAACTTAAACCCTAAAAAGATAAATTAAACTTTAGGGGTACTTGATTAATTTTTATATAAAGAAAGATAATTGATTGTTAACTTTAGCCGATAGAAATTTAACTAAAACTCAAAAATACTTCAAGTTTTGTTACTCATAATAGCATTTATGTATATATAAATAAATAACAAATTATATCATATTTATAATATATAAATGAATATATAAATAATTTGTTATATATAAAAAGTTAAATAAACAAATACTAGTTTAACTCATTTAATAAGAAAGACGAATTGAATTTAAACTTTTACCGTTTCTCTCCTCCCATTTCCGCCCCTAATCAGTCCAGAGCCTTTCGCCCCCAGGGGCACAGCCTAGTGGTAAGTGGTGCGGTGATTGGGGTCTAACAAATCCCGACGTCGCGGGTTCGACACCGGGCACATCCCACTTCGGTGGTAGGTTCCAGGTGCGTATCCCGTTGGTCCTCTCCCGCACAGAGCTGCTACTAGGGCATATCCCTCGATTTACATCCTGCCTGGTCAAGGGACCTCTGACATAGGTAGGAGGGTTCGCTCAACGAGGGTCTAGGCCTTAGAGACTTCCCCTTACCCAAGTCCAGAGCCTTAACTTGGCACTGCATTCTTTGGATTTGGACTGACAATTCTCCCCTATTTGTTTTGTCTTGCGTCGTCGGAGAATCCACACACAACAGGTAACGTTGTTATTCAAAGAGTCAACGTTTGTTTGTATTTATTTCTCACGAATCCTTCCTGTCCTCCAACTAATCGCCAACAACCTTTCCTCTGCCCCCTTCTCTTCTGTATCTTCTTCATCCCAGAAAAAAGTCGCGGGCTGCTTCGCCATTTTACAATTAATTGAAGAAGACTCTTCTCTGGGAAAAAAGGAAGATTCTTTTGCCGAATTGCTCCGAAAGTTGCAAATTTGCGATAAGTCCTTTTCCCTATGCGCAGTGATTCTATTCTTGAACATAAATATATATATATATATATATATATATATTTTAACAAATGGTGGAGTAAATTTCCCAGTTTGGTAGTAGATAATGCTTTTTCCTAAAACCAGGTATTCATAATTTTCTTGGCTGTAAGTTTTGTGCTTTGTGGCTGATGTTTTTGAAGAGTTGGTCTATGATTGAATAGTAAGTGGGAGGGAAAGGAGGAAGAGAGAAAAATATGAGACAGAGGCCTAGAAGTTCTACTGCTAAATCAGACACATCTAGCATTGGTGAGACAAGTAATTCCAGGAGACCCAAGACTAATGATGTTAAGCAAGTTGTTGCTAGGAGGTCAACCCATGCGGTATTGGCACTGTTTGTGCTTGCTTTGAATGCGGCTTGGGCTGTCTACCATTATCAATTTGAACTGCCTCCGCCCTTGACATTGGAGCAGGTGGGTAAGAGAGGCTTCTCCGAGCATGAAGCAATGAAACATGTGAAGGCATTGACACAATTGGGCCCACACTCGGTTGGTTCTGATGCTCTGGGACGTGCTGTGGAGGTATTTATGGTGTATTGCGACTTCGACAATTCACTTGAAAAAGATTTTTTCATTTTTCAATTTTACTGTTGGTATTTGAAACTTACCATTGTAGTTATGACATGAATGATTTCTTCTGTTTTATGACGTGTGTATTTTATGAAATTATTATAAATGTACACCTCAAGATGCATCCATGAAAAACAGCTGCAGGAGAATAGCGAAGTTAGAAAGAACATGATGATTTCATGCCTAGAAGCCTAACTAAGTGAATTGACCTTTTATGATATGTTGAAAGCTTTTGATCGTGTTTTTATCTTCGATTTGGTTTTCTAGAGCCAACTAACTTGAATGTATATATATATATATTTCACAACCTTGCTGATATGGTCCAGGACATTCTTGGCTAAATTCTTCATTTTGAATGATATGAACTAATTGAGCACCTCTGGCACCTGAGGTTATGAAACAGGCATGAGAATGCACTTTGGTAGTTCTAAGGCATTTGTTCTTTCCATGATGAAGTGCTGGTATAATATGGATATCTGCAATTTCTGCCATATGTATAATGCTGCATGCATCGGAGTGTATAGGGAAATTTGAACACATATTCTATCTGTAGAGTCATCTTATCTATAAATTGCCTTTCTATTTGTTTTGAAAGATTGTCTTTTCTTGCTACTTTTTAGTAGCATTAGGTCATGACATTTCTTTCCATGAAGAGGATTAGATATGGGGTCTCATTGTCTGATTTATATTACATATAATTTTGTTTGTGCTGAATGTATGGAAATTTAGGTCATACTACATATATACATATAATATTTCAGCTTGACTGCTGCTTTTCTCCAGTATGTCCTGAGAGCATCAGAGGCTATCAAGAAAACTGCTCATTGGGAAGTTGATGTTGAAGTTGACCTTTTCCATGCAAAATCCGGTGCTAATCGTGCATTTGATCGTTCTATGGGAAAGACTCTGGTTTATTCTGATCTTCATCATGTTATCTTGAGAATCTTGCCAAAATTTGCATCTGATGCAGAAAAAAATGCTATTCTTGTCTCAGCCCATATTGACACTGTCTTTTCAGCGTATGTGTCTGTCTACTTGATTCATTTTTTCTTTTGAATTAAAAGTCAGTTTAAATTGCTTTTGAAACATTCTCATAGTTCCTCCAATTTGATCTTTCATGAAGTCAAGATTTGAAAAGATTGCCAGAGTAAGATTATACACACTAAATCTAGAAGGCTTCTTAATGTTTTTAGGGAAGGAGCTGGAGATGACAGTTCTTGTGTAGCAGTTATGTTGGAGCTTGCACGCGGAATCTCTCAATGGGCTCATGGATTTAAGCATGCTGTTATATTCTTATTCAATACTGGGGAGGAGGAAGGACTAAATGGTGCCCACAGCTTTATAACTCAGGTATATAAGAAGCTTCCTTCTATGAATTTGGTTTATCTAATTACTTGCAAATTGTACGTTTTTGGTACATTCTGGGCAAAAAAGAATGCAAGGGGTCCTCAATGGTGGGTCTAGGCATGTAAATATGCCTCAGAAAGAAATGAATCCTTTGTACGAGGTTCTTGATTCCAAGAATTTCATAAATTACAATTGAAATGCATGCTCTTCAGAAGAGAATCCATGCTAATTTTCTAGCATATTTTGTGTGACAATGTAGAATAATATCAAATGTTGGATGCTTGACCTGTTTTTTGTTTGCACAGCATCACTGGAATGATACACTGCGATTGGCTATTGACCTAGAGGCAATGGGTGTAGGTGGGAAGTCCAGTATTTTCCAGGTCTGGTTTTCAGGACTTAAGTTCTACTCCACATTGTTTCTCTGAATTGGGTTTCTTCTATAGATGTTCATAGATGAGGCATGTGATGTAAATTATTTCAAGTATGACAAAACTGTTTTTGTGAAGTGGTAGATGCTCATCTTTCCTGCGTGTGTTAAAGTGCTATTTTCTCCATTATCATCCTGTTGAAATGTTCAATGGTCAAAAGGATACTTCTTTGTTTTGTGTTCTTTTGAAGTTGCATTTATCTCCTTTTTCATTAAGAGTCATTTTAGACTTTTTACCCCTTCATGTTCCTCATTTTTTCATTCTTATTTCAATATTTGTAGGCCGGTCCTCATCCGTGGGCAATTGAAAACTTTGCTATGGTAGCTAAATATCCATCTGGCCAAATAGTTGCACAGGTCTGTTGAACAAGCCTGTAGGTAATTATGTTTTAAGACTATATCAACTATTTGGGTGATCAAATTACAATTTAAAGGTGGGATATTGACTTATATGCCTGGATATTTTCTTGTCTGCTGCAGGATGTTTTTTCATCTGGGTTCATAAAATCTGCAACTGATTTTCAAGTATATAGAGAGGTTGGAGGACTTTCTGGACTTGACTTTGCATTTACGGGCCATACTGCTGTATACCACACAAAGGTAACAGAAACAGTGTCAAAATCGCATGAATTATATCTTGACATGTAAGGCTGTGTGCTGAAATTTGTATCTGAAGCATGTGAGTCTTCAAACTGTTGGCAGTTGTTGAAGAGAACCTGACTTCATCTAGGCTCCTAGTGTCCTTAGACATGCAGAGCTTGCAACAGAAGAGTTTCTGAAGATAGTAAAATAGGATCCCTATATTCACTTTTCTTTATAATAAAGTTGGGCACGCTTACTTGAGCATACTAAATGAGCACATTGATCTGCTTCATGGCTCATCAACACTTCAATTGACCAGTTTCGTAGTAGTTTATATCTGTTTCCCTCTTACCTAATATTAGTGGTGGCATGAGAAACGCTGAGAAGTATCATAAACAGACAAACATATACTCTGAGTGGAGCATAAGTGCTAATAAGAATATATGCAGCATGCGGCTTAGACCAGATAATTGTTTTTGTTGCCCTTATTCCATAGCTATTATCATTTTTTCTTGATTTTTACCTAAAATTTGAGATTATTCATTCTTAGTTGAGGTAACCAAGTTCTGCATGATATCACACTTTACTATGATTTTCCGTTTAATAAAAGTACCTCTACATGCAGAATGACAAGTTAAAGCTGTTGAAACCTGGTTCTCTTCAACACCTCGGAGAAAACATGCTTGCTTTTCTGCTTCAAGCTGCTGCCTCTGCTAATCTTCCTAGTGGAAAGATCATGGCATCAGATCATAATTCTGCAGGGGAAACTGCTGTATATTTTGATATTTTGGTACTTACTGAACGATCAATGTTTGACTGTAATCAGTTTTCTTAAGATCTGCTTATGCTTTTTTCTGTTTTTAATTTATATATTTACCCCTAATACAGGGAAAATACATGGTTGTATTTCGTCAACGCTTTGCAAAGATGCTCTACAACTCAGTTATCATCCAATCAGTTCTGATATGGGCCGCATCACTATTAATGGGAGGTTTTCCTGCAATTATATCATTTTTCCTATCATGTTTAACTCTTATATTCATGTGGATAGGTTCAATAGCTTTTGCCAGTTTAGTTGCCTTTTTTCTCCCGTCTGTATCTTCATCACCAATTCCATTTGTTTCAGCCCCATGGCTTGTTCTTGGTTTATATGGTTCACCTGCTCTTCTAGGGGCATTAACTGGCCAACATGTGGGTTATCTTCTTCTTCTTTCATACTTGTCTTCAACTTATTCTGAAAGAAAGCACAACTTGTCTTCTGCTGTTCAAGTTGCTATTGCCAAGTTGGACTCTGAAAGATGGATCTTCAAAGCTGGTTTAATGCAATGGCTTATTCTACTGATAGTAGGAAACCATTACAAGATTGGATCTTCTTATTTAGCTTTTGTGTGGCTGGTGTCACCTGCATTTGCATGTAAGTTTAGTTTGAGTATGATCTTAAGATGTATGTAATCCTATTCCCGGTAAATGACAGGGCGAAGAGAGCAGTGGCTCTGATAAAAACACTAGAATTTGTCAATATATGAGTGTTGACTTGTATCAATGACATGATATGTTTTTAACTCTTAAGTTTCTTTGAATGGCACATAAATTTACTGATTGATCCTGTGTAGCTCTTAAGTTTTGAAACACCGGGTGTCATTACATCAACACTGCTTAATTTTCTCTGCTTTGTGTTATGGATTATCTAGATGGTTTGCTTGAAGCTACTCTGTCACCACTGCGGTTGCCAAGGCCACTCAAAACTCTAACCTTGCTGATTGGCTTATTTTTACCTTTCGTGGTCTCATCGGGCATGGTTGTTCAGTTGATCTCCACCTTAGTTGGAAATGCTGTCAGGTTTGACAGGTAGACTAGAAGGAAAATGGTGATCATTCTTAATACACCAGAGACCCTGTCCTAAGATTTTTTTTTATTCCTGTTTCTTCGATAACTGTCCTTTCTTAATTGGAGTGATAGTGGTTAGAAAAGCATAGCTTCATAAAAGGTCCTCATACCATTTTGTGCAGAGAATTTAAAATTATATTCAAACTAGAACTCCAGATTTGGTTTCCTTGTCTACTTTTATCAATAAAGCCTTCCTAATTGAATTTTTGAAGTTAATCTTTCTCCATATGCTTAAGGCATGATAAGCAATTTTGAGATAAACCGGATGTATTGGTTGACCTGATTTTGAAACTATGTTACTTGGCTTTTTGTCCCTTTTTGGCTGTAACTTCATCTTTAACATGCTTTCTCAGAATCTCTCTCTCTTTTCTTTTTAGGGTCTACTATAAGAATCATTTGATTCTATGCATTGTTATTCCTGTACCAATTCATGGCACACTTTTAATGCCAGGTCTTTCATATTTTGTGCACCAAATGATTTAGTGGTCATTATTAATTCCTATCTAGAATAGAGCTCTATCTATCTTATCTGTTTCCTATTTCCTTCATGGTTAATAACTGGTTGGCTATAGAAATTTAGTTAACGGTTAGCTTATTAGCTATCTGGAGAACGATTGACATTGTTTTTCTTTATATTTGCAGTAGCCCTGGTAGCACCCCAGAATGGATGCTAAATATTGTAATTGCAGTAGTTGTTGCTGCTATTGTATGCCTGACATTGGTGTATCATCTCTCATATGTCCACATATCAGGTTCTTTCTTCTATCTTGGTTCTGTCATTATAAGTTTTCTCTAGTTGGATATGTCAATAAAATCTTAGAAGAAAGGTTTGTTAACCAGTCGTACGGGTTTCTGGTTTCTGGATCCATAACACGTCCACCCCTTTTTCTACTCTAGTCTCTAGCAACCCATTTATCTTTTTTTTCGCTTGTTAATGTAAATTAAATCAATTTACATTTGAAATATTTATACTGTATGGTTTGAAAATGGTTTGAGAGATAATGGTTCGTTGAAGGATGTTAAGATGGAGTTAAAAGCAGAGTGGTTAAGGTTCTGCGGATGAAAGTGCCGTCTGATAAATGTATATCCTACAGACCTGGACTAATACAAAACTTTGTACGACAGTTATAACATTTTGTATCCCATATTTTATAGAACTTTGTGAAATCAAGAAGCGGTGCCTGGAGAAACAGAGCATAAGTTGAGATTATAGATAGAATACTTTGGTGAAATTAACGGTGTGTTTGTTTTAATGTAAAATTTACATTGGTAAAATAATTTCCTCATTTTCAGATGTTTATTTCACTCTAAAATGAAATTAATGTAAAGTTAGAAAAATGTAAAATGTATTCAATTCTTTTGTAAAATGACTTTGGTTTTTAAAAACAGTATATTATTTGATTGAACATATCTCGACCTCTACCCCTTTCCCTTCTCAACCTCCATCTCTCTCTCACTTGCTTAACCTTAACATCTTTCCCTCACTCGACTGTCAACTCTGTCATGGCTAGCTATTGTGCCAATTGCCAGAGTCTTGATTGGGTTATGTTTCTGTTGAAGTAATTTTACACCTCCTTAACTTTCTTTCAACTTTTGAGGTGCTGAATTGAAATTGTTCTACTTCGTTCATGGAGTTTCAATCAATTTGTGTATTTGAATTTGTAATAGGCTTATCTGAACTATTGTGAAATGTTTTCCAATGACGGTGCACCAGCAAAGGAAAAACAACTCATCGTCTGAGAAATCATTTTACAGTGGGATTATTTTCTGAAAAACTCATTTTATGTGAAAATAAATTCACCCTAAGAGTGGCACAAAAAAGGAAAGACGAAAAGGACAGAGAAAACACTTAACATAGTAGTGGTAATTATATGATAAGTAAAATAATTTAAGATAGTTTGGAGTTTGAAAGAACATTGGAGGGAATGAGCGACACAATATATGGTAGAGAGACCAAAGGTGACATGACAATAGTTAATTAAAAGGGATATGACTGCATTTGGATTTATGGAGAACTAGGGTAGAGTAGAATGGAGAAAAGTGATTCACATAGCTGATATGTATGGTGGGGAAAAAGGCTTGTTTTGCATTGATTAAAGATGTTATGTTGTGATGGGAATTTTCTCTTGACCTGATTATTGTTTTGCTCAGAAGAGAATTGAAATTATTCTGTGACATGACTCGGTTCATTCTGTTATTATTAGGTGCAAAAGGGGCAATCGTCCTTACCACTCTTATTCTGTTCGCCCTGTCAGTGATTGCAGTATTTTTTGGAATTGTTCCTGCATTTACTGAAGATACTGCA
The DNA here is from genome assembly GCA_035221335.1 of Echites panduratus. NCBI lineage: Eukaryota > Viridiplantae > Streptophyta > Magnoliopsida > Gentianales > Apocynaceae > Echites > Echites panduratus. The sequence goes on along the minus strand of JAWZTD010000001.1, from coordinate 9,586,403 downwards.
AGGGCAGTGAATGTAAGTTGGTATCGGTTTGTAATATTGTTCTTTACTTACAAGTCTGTTGTCCGTACTAAATTTCTTTGGAAATACTTATTTAATAGTCCCTCCGTCTAGAATTGAATGTCCTATTTTAACTTGGGCTAATTTTAATAAAAATGTTTGACCTACCAAATATACCAATCCTACCCTTATTTATTAATTGGCTGTAGAATGAATTTGTAAAACAGTACTTCAATTGCTGTTACAGCCAGGAATATAAGTGAGTTTAAAATTTTTTTAAAAAAGGGAAAAGGACGGTTAGAAGACAAATTTTGCATGGAATGTTTGAGTTTTAGTTGTCTCCCTGTCTCTACAGTGAGGAAATGGTTTAAAGTGGAGAGTGGTTTGAGGAAAAAATAAGAAGATATCACCTAGTGAAAGCAGGAGGTCTACAATTTAAATAAGGGTTAACTAATTTTAGAAATGGGACATTCAAATCCGGACATCCCAAAAAGAGAATATGGGACATTTAATTCCGGACAAAAAGAGTAGTATTTTTTAGGGATCAATAAATATCATTCTCTATCCCAAATTGATAGGGCTCATTTCTCTTTTCACTTATATCAAGAAAAGTTCTTCCTCCATTTGGAAATGAATGTCCCATTTTGATTTTATTAAAAATTAAGAGATGTGTTTGACTTTTATATAGTTTACGACTTTATCCTTCTCATTGTTATAATAGTAGTATGACATTTAAGTTAATAGTTGAAAATCCTTATATTAAGGATGGAGTTAGTGGAACTTTTTATAAAAAAATTTACTTATTTTTAGAAATGAGACATTCAATTCCGGATATCCTAAATTGAAAAATGGGACATTCATTTCCGGTCGGAGGGAGTAATTGATATGGTTAAAACAATAATTTTTATTTTTATATAGTATTTCTCGTTTATGCCCTTCATTAGTTCTTAAATTTTCTTCAAAACTCACACACTAATTAATAACAACACATGAAAAAGTTTTGAAAAAAAAAAAAGAATTAACTAATTAAAAGGTGCCCAAGTTTGATTATTCCTTGGGAAGGAAGGAAATCTTTTTTGTTCTTGGATAAAAAACTTGGGTGCATATAAAGAACTAAAAATTTAACTATTCTTCGTAAAGTTAAATAGGCATACATTCTTGGTCAAAAGAAAAAGGAATGCAAGGCTTTCTGTATGGCTTAGAGGGAGTATTGTTACCTAGAATGTTGCAATTGTGTCTTTTGATATAAACTTAAGGGCTTCTCATTCATCACTTAATTAAGAGATGAGAATTGATTAACCAAGCACTTAATCAATTAATTGCATTTTATAAATTCACTCTAAAGTGCTTATCTAATTTCATTCGCTTCCTAACAAATTCAACTATCTCTTAATTGTTTAAGACTCTGCATATAAATATCAAGGTGAATGAAGGTCTCTTGATGCTAAAAGAATGATGAAATCAAATTCTGCTAGACAGTCATATAATATGAGGATTACTTCTTTTTTATGTGAATCAACATGTTACTCCCTCTGTCCCGTGTATACGTCGTTTGGTTAAGTGTTGTTTTATGCAGAACAAGAATCATTAAATATATATGTTTTCTCTAAAATACCCTTTATATCTCTACTCAGCCAAAGTGATTTATTCAATCTTTTGTCTCTGTCTTAGCATGCTAATTAGTGTCCATCAGCCTTTTCCTCGTTACCAAACTACTGTGAAGAGCTATTGAACTATATCCGCTGTTCCAGTAAACTACCATTAAAAGTGAGAACATCTGCTGAAATTATACAAGTACTAAGCTAATTTATTTGTTCAGGTCGTGCAAGTTGTGGATGCCAGAGGAACAAATGATGGCAAGCAAGGACCCCAGTCATTTATTTCTCTATTTTCAACAACTCCTGGAAACTTGAATAAGGAGGCTGAACAGATTGGTGGACTAGTTTGTGGGAACGATAAGCATCTCGATTTTGTTACTTTTCCAGTCAATTACAGTTGTTGGACTCATGGGGACATCAAAATTGGCTGGGACAAATCTGATATGCCGCAACTTCATGTCGAGCGTGATATCAACATGGAAAGTAGAATTACAGAAGTTTCAGTGGATACAAAAGCTTCCACTCGGTGGGCCCTTGGAATAAACACTGAAGAAATTGAAGATTTCCAGTTAAGAGGTACACTCGGATTTTCCTTTGCTGTTTCCTTGGAATAAATACTCCCTCCTTCAGTATTTATAAGTCACTGTCAACCATTTTGTTAAAAATAAGGTAGTTCTTTTTTTTTCTTCCTAAGATGCCCCTATTTATGATTATAATAAAGCTAACCGTGATTAGGGAAATTGGAAAGAGAGAGAAACGGAGGTAATACGGTAAAAAAATCAGTAAAATATTTAATAAACTAATATTTAGTGATAAGAAAAGTGAATTCACGGGACTCATAAATAGAACAGAAGGAGTATATAAACAACTTGTGGTCATGAAATTTGATGGTTTTAGAAGAAGGTTTACTAACATGATGCAACTTTAAGAGGTCATTGTCTACTTTGGTTGGATTATTGTTTCCAGTTCTGAACTTCTCTTAAGTTTTACCTCGGATCCAGTTGTGTTACTTCATTGAATGGATATAAGGGTACATGTTAGAATAGAATAGAATAAAATCCCACAAATTAAGAGGTTCTCTGGCATAACATTTCACAAAAAGATCATGGTTATTGCTTGTTAATTCAAGTTCTATATTCAAAATTTCTGGTGCTAACTTGTTTTAACTGCAGATAATTATGAGGAACTTGTTCCAGCTGATGGCAAAACTAGCGTACGCGGATGGCACATCATTCAGTTTGCTGGAGGGAAGAATGCACCAACCAAGTTCAATCTAACGCTCTTCTGGGCCAAAAACCGTTCCCATGATGGTGCAAATAAAGAACAATATCTCCTAAAACTGAGAACAGATGTTGATAAATTGACTCCAGAAACCGCACGTGTTCTTGCAAAGCTTCCTGCTTGGTGTTCACTGTTTGGGAAATCCACATCTCCCTATACTTTAGCTTTCTTGAGTAGTTTACCTGTTGCTTTCTAGACAACTATCTGGAGTTCTAGCTTTTACCCAGCTGCCGGAGTTTGTAGCTTAAACTTGTCGACTTGTCAAAATGCAATAAAACTACATGATATCTATTGAATTGGATGTTTAGTTATTTTCTCTTCCTTTTTCCTCGTTTAGTCGAAAATTCTTGAAAAATGAAAAGATTGATGCTACTTGACTTGAATGAAAGATTTCATTGCTCACAGAAACATGGAAGGTGAATTACAGGCTGCTTCATGGAGTAAACAGAGATCTTCTCCTTAGTCCTGACATTGTTACTTAAATCAGCAAACTAAGTACTTCACTCCCATGTTCATTCTCATTTAGTGACTTTTAAAGGTTTTTTAATTGATCAATTCCCATATCCGTTCTCCTTTTAAGTGTGAAATTTTAAATGTTTTTTCTTTTCTAAATCACTGTGTGTTGGAAAAATGAAATTACAATATTATACCCTCTTTTTAATTCTCCTGGTGCTTTTCTTTGTACGCGGAAGACTTGATCGAATGGTTTGACCACTACATAAGGGTTACATTGGGAATTTAATTACTATTTTTCATTGAAATATATGAATAATAAAAATAAATAAAATCTTAAGATGAATTTTTATAATACTAAACGTTAAATTGATTAAATGGTTAAATTTAAATATAATATATAAGGAGATTAGAAATAATGGTATCTTATTTTTTAGTTAAAATTAATTGTAATATCTGATCTTTTCTTCAATCAAATTAGTATTCATCTTATTTTCGAGTTGCCAAATTAGTACGTAGAATAGGGAAATTTTCATCAAAAAATTGAAAAATTACTGTCAAACGATGGGAGGTATCAGCTCGTAGATAGTATGAGTATTAATTTGACTGAAAAATTACCTTCAAATGATAAAAAATATTATTACGACAGATTGTGAATAATATAAGTACTAATTTAATTGAAAAAAAATTTGATATTACAATTGACTTGACTAATATATATATACAAATACAGATATGTAATATGAGAGAAATAGAACTGAGCAATGAGCTCCAAATTTTTAAAATGTAAATGCTCTCGTGTATATTGAGTAGAATTTACAATATTTACGTGTGGCATCAATAAATATAATTAGACATTTATTTGTTTTATATTCACATAGAATGTCTAAATGCACCCTTAAATTTGTTTTTATTTACGATTGTAATGGCAGATGGCCATATCCCGGTGTAGGGTAAGAAGGTTAAAAACTTACCTTACGTGGATAATATAATTGTCACTTCACTCTGGCTCACTCACTCGGCAGTTAGTGAGTCCATCGTACCATAACCAAACGTAACGTAACAGGAAACCACAAAACAGAACAGTCTCTTCCTTCTTCCTTGAATCCTCCTCCGATAACAACACGCAGTCACACACCTTTTACACTGCACAGGAAATATTTACACATGAGAGATTGTGTGCCAATTTCTTCTTTTAGAAGAATCTGATACTTTTTAACTGTTATTTTTTAGTTCTCCAACGAAAACGAAAAAGAAAGACCAAGTTTTGAAGGAAGTCGGGAGATGTCACCGTTAACCGCAGCTGGGACGTCTTCGATAACAGTTAACACTCTAAACTTAAACCCATCTCCCAATTACAACATCAATTTCAATTCTAGAATCCGTTTTTCATCATCTAGGGTTGCTTTTCATGACTCAAATCCCCAAACTCCATCCTCTCTCTTCACTTCAGGTAAAAAGTTATCCTTTTTTTTTTATGTGTGTGTTATACTTTTGCATGATTGTTTTGTTTTGCATTTGGGTTTCGATTGGTTTTGCTTTCTATGTCTTCTCTGCTATTCTTGAACTTTTATATTTTCCTAAAATAGTTGTTATTACGAAATATATTTAGAAAACTTAAGGTGGAAAAGGGGGTAATAGTTTTCTTACAAGTGTCTTGTTCAATCCAGATTGACTTTTTGCCTCGGTATGCCATACGCTTAGCAACTTTTGATGATCCTGAACCTGGGTATACTTGTGGGAATTCCATAAGCATAGTATATTAATTAACATAATGAATTAAGTCTTTCATGATTGGTAGAGAAGTCTATCTAATTTTGATTTTGCACTCTTGAGAAGTTTGAATAAATTTATTTTGCAGTAAGAACAACGTAAGTTCCAAATTTCCAATTCATTTGGACGCCATTGGAAAATTTGAACTTGGCTTCTTATGTTGGCAGCAAGATTAATTTGCTGTGAATTAAAAGGATGTGTTCCAAGAATATCAAGCTGGGCTTTCATCAGTGTCAGATTGTATTTAGAGAGAGTTGTCAAATATTCAAATTGAGATATCGGATTATCTATAGATTGAAAGATAAAGCAATCTAACGTTGACAAATCCACAATAAGAGAGTGGAATTTGGGGAGTTTATGAGAGTTTTTTTCCCTTTCGCTTCATCCTTCCTTTCAATTTGTGTGAGATGATTAAGAACAAAACAAGACAGATTGCATTTTGTTTAATGAAGTTTCATTTGAAGTTAAAATGTACAATATGCTTAATCATTCTGAATGCCTGTCATATGCAGTTATTTCATGTGATATGGCGTTGCCTTGTTATCCATAGATATTGTGACGTGTGGTTTACCTTTTGGAAGAAAGTATTGAAGAATCTTGCCAACTTGATTTGCACCTCTATATATGATATAGGACTGTAATTGGATATAAAACCTCAGGTGCCAATGAGTTTATGAGGTGACAAATTAAATTCTGATGTTGAATTACCAAACTCGCCCGCCTCACAAGGATGTTAAGAGGGATAAATTAGTAGAATCCTAAAATTTGGCTCTTTGCCCTGAGAGGTGTCTGTTTGCTTAAGCTCACATCCTTCTGTTGGTTATTAAATATATCTCACTGTAACAAAAAAAAAAAAAAAAACAGTTTAAGAAATTGCCAAAGAACAAAATTTGTGATGTTTTTCGAGTTCCTTGAATGCTTTGATATGGTTCATAAAACTGTATGGGTTGGGATTTTTGAAGACTAAAAATAAAGATCATATCAGCGTCAATTCGGTTGGTAAGATGGTATTTAAGAGTAAATTGATCGAATGCCTTGGAACTGGTAGCAAGTAACTTGAACATTTTGCATTAACTATCTTGTCCTCAAAAGGAAGAGAGGAAAGCAAACCATCTTTTTCTGTTTCTCATTTTAACTCATAGGCTGCTCCAGCAATCGAAGGTTTCACTGAATGACACAATCTTTTGTTCTAGTGCTTTGTAAGGCTAGTCAAATTGCTGAATTTTTCCCCGGCCCGGCTGTGTCTCCTGAGATAGTTGTTAGAGAAGCAAGGATAGAGGATTGCTGGGAAGTTGTGGAGACTCACTGTAGTTCCTTCTTCCCTGAATATTCTTTCCCGCTGGATTTTGTCTTGAGAATTGACCGGCTGATTGGTATGCTATTTGGATTCTCTGTGCCCAGTGGTTGCCAGAGAACTTGTCTGGTTGCTGTTATTGGTAGTTCAGCTAATGACGCATTAATTTTCTGGGATGAAGAACTCAAAATTGGAGGCTTTGATGGAAAATTCAGTCTAAATAAGGGATATGTGGCTGGGATACTAACTGTGGATACTGTGGCTGATTTTCTTCCAAGAAAAGGATCCCTGCGACAGAGAAGGTGAGTTTGGATTTGTACCTCTAGCACCATTGCTTCTTGTAATTTTGACACTAGAAAACGGAATGAATTTCATATTTTTCTAATTAAATATTATGCTATACATAGGCCATTTCTTGGAGTGCCTTTTAAGTTTTAGTTGTTACCAAGCTGCAGTTGAAGATTGTAAGTGTGGTTTTTTATTTCAAAGGGAAGTTGTTTTCAAAGGTTTCCAGGAAAATGAAGAAAGAGACGAGGTGCATTAGTGGCTATTATATTCATGTTTTTGCCTAAATGAATGTGTCATACTTCATGTCATGTTTATAAGAAGTCTTCTACCTGAAAGGATGAGTTAATCCTCATGTAATGACAAGTGATTGTTGAGGAATAATCCAAAATTACTGCTGTTTCAATTGACTTAAGAGCCCCATGACTCAAAACCATTTCATAAGTTGCTAAAATGGTTTAATCAATTTTCTTTCAGGAAAGGAATTGCGTACATATCAAATGTTGCAGTACGTGAAAGATTCCGAAGAAAAGGGATAGCTAAAAGGCTAATAACAAAAGCAGAGGCTCAAGCCAAAAGTTGGGGGTGCCGTGCCATTGCCTTGCATTGTGACCTTAACAATCCTGGAGCAACAAAATTGTACAGAGACCAGGGTTTTAAATGTGTTAAAGTGCCCGAAGCTGCCAACTGGCCTCAGCCAAGGACCTTACCAGATGTTGAGTTCAACTTCATGTTGAAGCTTCTTAGATGAATGAACCCCTAAACCTGGTTTATGTTCCACTTCTAGTTTCCATTGGTAAGAAAATTTGCTCAATTGTTATTTGTATATATAAATATGTGGCATTTGGTTCAAGGCAAACTGCAGAGGTGCATCAGTGTAATTATTCTGGTATAGATGTAAAACTTTTGCAGTTAGCTCTGTTATTGTATCATACGCCACCCCTGCTCAGCCCGTGAGCAGAACAAAATTATGATGCCTTTCATAATTAGTCCTCAATGGTGAAAGATTACTTAGTTTTGTGCTCCCTTAGAAAAAAGCTTCTTGATGCATAGATATTGAAGATGTCCCATGCAACCACACTTTCATTACAAAATTCAATGGTGAGAAATCTGAGCTGTTGTAGAACAAGTTCTGAACCTTTAAAGATAACCAGTCATTGATATCTAATTCATCAATTGAAAGAACTTAGAAAATTGTCACAACCCTCATTCCATTATTTGGCATCTCAAATATGAACATTTCTGCAGCCTGTCCCAGTACATAAGCAAGGACTTCAAAGGGTACTTCACGTTTTAAAAGGTAAAGGATGTCTTGCAAGAGCAAACACCAAAGCTCTGCCATCATTGTCAAAAATTATGACCTAAACTAAACATGGCATCATCATGGCAGTAACCCCTAAGACAACAGTTTCTAGGATCAGTGGGTTTGTGAATGGAAAGATCTAAAGGTTCCTTCAAATACAAAGAGTAACATTTTTCCAAACCAAAGTTCACTGGTCCCCAGGTAGGAGGTAATGCACTGAAAGCAAGAGCAACAAGATGGAAAAACCTCCCACTTATGCTTGGACAAATTTGTCTAATGCAGATGTATTAAGAGCATGGAACTCTTTAATGGCATTGAGAACAACATGGCCAAGTTTCACAGCATCTTCTTGGCTAGATGCCTGCAAAATTAATGTTCAAAATCAGATGTGAAACTGAAAAACGGGAAGCCAAGCTCAAGAAGCAGCCAAGAAAATGTTTTACCTCAATATTTAGGGGCAAAACTGGGTCATGAAGTGAGAGCCTAAGAAGGAACCAACCACCATAGGCAGAAACTCTTACCTGTTTTTAAAAGCTAAGTGTTCAAATGTCATATGGAAAATGGTAATCTGAATCAAATGGAATAACGATGCTGAAAACTCCACAGTTTGAATAAGAGACTAGTGGTACAAAGACTTAAAATAAGCAGAATTGGCATGAACTATGAAGGAATAATCATAAAATTCCAGCAGTAGAACAATGAAGGCCAGATCAAGTCTGAAGTTGGTCCACATTGGCAAATACATGCATACTTGAAAAGAGAGATAATAGATCCATCATCCATAGGTCCACATTAGTGCCAATAAGGTGATGTAAAACAAGATATCAAATCAAGCAACATTAATACAACATGGTAGCATTTATTTACTATTCCAAATGTTTCTAGCTCAATTTCTTGAACATGTAGCAAGTAATAACCCTTCATGCTAGGTAAATCTCTTTACAAACAATTCTAGGAAGCAAAGCCAAGTGGAACAAAATCCTCTGCAGGAACTATATAAACACAAAACCCTTGTATATTTGTGTGTCACTATCTTAGTAGATGAATAATTACAAGCAGATTCCACATAAGAGGGGAACTAGATGTTTTATACAAGGTTCAATCAAAAGAGAACAGGAACAGATGTTCAACTAAAAAACCTTTACTTTGTTATGCATATACTTATCTATCTTTTATTTGAGGATAACTACACGGGGCATAAGATGTGTTCACTCAATTTTGGCACCAGAAACGGATTACCGGAAATTTTAGTTCAGTAACATTGCCATGATGAGCATGCCTCATTTTATTGTTGAGCAAGGATACCAGAAATACTAGTATACTGCGGGTGAGTGCTAAGGCCCCTAGAAATAAATTATGGGTTTAAGGGAAGAAGGGCTAGAATCAATTTGGGGAAGGCTGGGATAGGGCTGAGAGGTTTCCTTTTCCCACCATGGTTGCAGTGCTGGCTCATCAGAGAGAACCTCATAATCTGTGAGTTTTGATGACAAAAAACTTCAATAAAATTCTGAACATGACTTCTGTTTAACTCATCTGTAATCTAAGTACAAATTGGTGGAATAACCACCCTTGCAACTAGGACCAGGTGGGAAATTGGAGGCATAAATTCCCACTACTTGAAAGGAAACAGAACAACCACAACTGAAAAGAGAATGCTGCAAATAAAAATAGGAAATAAAGTTGTGAATGAAAGACTATCAACAATCCATTAGAAATCCTTTATGCTATACCATCCTGGTGTGAAACCTTCGTAAGTGTGCTATCAGTGAGGTAAAGGTTCACAGTACTAATGTGTGCACGTGCAAACCGATTAAATTCTTGCAAAACTAATCTCATTTATTTACATATCTTTCCTTGGATTAAGGAGTAAGCCAGTACCCACTACTCGTAGGTGGTATGACCCCGAGTTTATTTACATATCTTCTTTTCTTTCTAGACATTACAATGATAAACTCAGTGTAAAAGACACTGCTTGCTCAGAAAAAAAGGGAGCAGGTCTGTACGGTATGACCCCGCGTTTATAAGGGAGGTTGATTTAGACTCTCTGTTGCCAGAACCTTTGGGAGTGTAAGATCTACCCATGGTTTAATTGAGCAGACCAACATCACTAACAAAATTGTATGGTTCAGTACAGAAAAGAGTTAACCAAAGAAAAACATTATATGTAAGGTAAAAATGCAGCGCTCGTGAAATTGAGAATAAAAGCCTAGCTAAAATATGGATTAAATATTTGAAGGCTAATGCATTACACAGTACTGTAAAAATAAAGACCACAGGACTTACGCCTTCATAATTAACAGGGGCTTTCTGAAGCTTACTGTCTGAATCAACTGTGTTCTCTAACTGCTTTATCACTGCCTCTCCATAATCCCGGAAAGATCTGGATGCAACAACATGTTAGAGAATTATCTTTGAGATACACCAAAAAGTGAGGGATGAGGAATAATAGCAAGGCCTAGAACTAGGAGTACTTCTGCTGGATAACAACAACCTTGCCTTTTATATATTCATTCAAGTGAAAAACAAGTTTATTCGAAGAAGAACCATGTATGGGGCCTACCCTCCTTTAAGATCTGCATGATTCTGATCAATCTTTAATCTCAATTCAACAGCAAATGCAGGTTCCTCAAGACCTTCTACCAAGTCAGTCAGAACTTTACTACCACCACCTCTTCCGGAAGCTTTAGCTGATGCAAGCTTATTCAAAAGCTTAACCTACGAGTATATACATGGTGAAAGGGGATTCGGTAGGTTCAGGGAGAAAAACAAGGGCGGCAGGGGGATGCAAAGGAGAGTACTGTATTACAAGCCTATACTCTTTGTCCACTAACAAAAAAGAGATGCTAAAAAATCATGATTGCTTTCTTTTCTGTACGCATATACATATTTTCCAAAGAATTAAAGATGAAGCAAATCAGGATAATGATCCAGAAGGCAAATAATTTAGGGAGGGAGCGGCAGAAGAGGGAGAAGAAGATTACCATAAGGTATGCACCATCATCAAGCCAGTGATTCTCCTTAAGAGCACCATGCCCACTGGTTTCAATGGCCAAATGTGACTCCTCACCAGCAGAGTTCTGTTCACAGTTCAGTATTCACATAAATTACATTGCAAATAAATTTCAAAAAAAGATAAAGAACAAGAAGAAGAAATGGAAAAAATATATTAATACTACAAAAATCTATTTGGGATATATATGTTATCAACAAATCATAACCATTTACTTATATTTTGTTAGGGGTTTACATTTAACAGGAGGTAACCTATCAAGTTACCACAGAAGGAGGTTCTATGTTAGGAAATTGTAGAAACCAATGACCACAAGATATTAAAGATGCACATTTTGGGCCCTTATTAAAAAGTATGTTTAGTTTAAAGTTAAATAGACAAATGCTCCAACAGTATAAGCTTTTAAATGAGAAGGCAATTTAAAAAGTATTCAATCATACCAAACGAATTGCCTCATCAATGACATTTTTGTAGCCTCTTTTAAATCGATGATGCTTTCCTCCTGCAATACATTAACTGTATGAGCACTTCTATATTGGGGGAAAAAAAGACAGGAAATTTGCTTATTTTCTCACCTAATTTGTTTTCAATAAATGACGTTAGCCCATCTGAAGTCACACTATCTGTGACGATAGTTGTTCCTGGATGCTAGTTTTAGAAACGAAGCCCAAAGATAGGTTAGATTCAGTTTCAGATACATCAATCCATTAGAGCTTGAAGCATTTACCTCCTCTAGGACAATGGCAGACATTAAAGCAATCAAACGATTCCGGTTAAACTCACGGCCTGATGAATCCACTGCAGCAGATCTGACCCAAACAAATGATGATTAGCAAAGCGAAGAATTATACAAACAAAATTGGTATAATAACCATACCAACCATCACCTGTCAACATCGGTATCAAAGATGATACCTAAATCAGCCTTATTATCAACGACAGCCTGGGTGATAGCTTTCATAGCTACCTTATCCTCCGGGTTAGGAATATGATTTGGAAACATGCCTAGAACAAAAAGTTCCAACTCGTAATCTGCATAAATGAACTAAAATTTCAAGAAAATGAGAATTAAATGTTACCATCTGGCTCTAAAAACTGGCTGCCAGAAGTAACAGCTCCCAAAGGTTCAAGCACTTTTCCCTGATGACCACAAGACGGTAAACAAAAGCCCATAAATGACAAAAAAAAAATGTTCGAGTACAAAGAATACACAGGGAAGTTAAAAATAAAAGAAAAATAAGGTAATTCAAAAAAGTATCACCCCAAGAACAAGAGAATATATTCAAATAGTTTAAAGACATCTTTTACAGAGGACAATTGGATCAAGTAAAGGACATAAGGTAGAATACCAAGATCAGTTCCCGTATAACATTTATCAAACGAAAATTTTTCTTTCCTTTCCTGTCAAGATCATACAACTACAACGCATCACATCTGTACAAATTGCAATATATCCTAAACTAGAAATATATTTTCATCCATTTACTTTATGTCTATTTTGTCAGGAAAAATTTGTAAAGAGGAGAACAAAAACAATATGAGACGCAAACTCACAGAAAAAAAGCCTCCTGCTCCATTCCCAGCATCAACAACAATATGGAATCCCTCCAGTGGCTTCTCTGACATTTGAAAAGAATTACATAGGTAAGCAAGCATCATTGACCTTTATAAGAGGTGGGAAAAGGTCAGGTTTATAGGATTATGAAAACTATTGAACGCTGCTCATCAGAGAGTTTATAAAACTATTCTTGGAATTAGAAAACTAGTTTAAAGAAAGTGATTAACAATTTCATAGTTCGTAGAATTGTGATTGAGAACAAGGAGAGGACACTAATCTTCATTGAGTTTACTCCTGATATATCTCCCAACAGAATTCTTAAGGACAAGAAGTTTTTACCTATATTTCCGGCTGCTTTACGAACTGCTTCAACAAGATTAGATGTGTAAATGGCCATGTAGTGGACTCTTTTTATTGTTTGAGAAGCTTGTCGTTCCGTATTCCTCAGTTCTTCATCTGTAAACGTTCTGTGTATATTTGCAGCACGCTCCAAGATATCTTTTATGTCAGCTTTCCCTAGCCCTCCAGAACTTGTAAAGAACTTAAAACCATTCCTGTTATAGGGAAGATGGCTTGCTGTACACAGACAAGCAATAATCACATATAAAATATTTTAGCAACTTCAGAAATGCAGTATCTTGTGAGTTGTTATTTCAACCTCCAGAACCAAAAAAAAAAAAAAATCTTGAATCAGACTGGCTGAGAAATTTCCACCTACTGCCCCAAGGTTTAATTATGTCAATCTAATCATGTAACAATGTGAATAAGAAATGAAATAACTCAATTACCTGTAATCATTATGGATCCATCTGCTGGACACAGAAATTCCTCATTTTCAGTAATGGTGCTGTTGAACATTGCAGGTGTGGATGCCAATCTACAAAAAGAGACATTACTATCAGCAGTATTCAATCGGAATTGCATCTGAACCTGAAATAGCTAGTATACTTCCCTTATTAGTGGATAAAAGAAAAGTCAGAGAAGGAATGGTTTCACTTTGCTTTATCGTAGTCCTAAATAATTCGATACTTTTTTCTTCACACACAAAAAGAGGTACCACACATTGTATGTGATTGAAAATTCAGCTACAGATTAGATCTATGTATGTTAAATTTCCACTGAGCTTAACCGTTGTAGACAAGGGTTGAATTTATGTACTGACCACGCCCCCTAAAGTGTGGACCGAATACAAATTCTCAATAAAACAGTTGTTGAATACAAACCTCCTACCATGCCATGTTAAACTTCCACCTCATCTAAAAGCTTAAAATTGTAGAGAAGGGTTGAATTTATACTCTTAACAATGTAGGACCTCTTCAGTCTTCTTCAAAACCAAAACTCAGCATCTCTCAAGTTAATTTCAAGGACAGACAATGTTCATCACATTACTTTGCACATCAACATATTTAGTAAAACATCAGTTAACACAAAGCCTGATCATCATGCCAGATCCATTCAGGGCAGCTGATTCAAGACTTTGAACAAGAAACAACCTTGATCTGGATAGGCAATAACCTCAATCCCCATGCGAGGATTTGTAGATTTTTGTTTCATGCACATGGAAAATAGAACAGAAGCAAGGAGAAAGAAAGAGGAGCTAGAGATAAGGTTTTCATCCTCTGCTGATCAAGAATGGATTGCGATGATGTTCTTGCAAATACATTAGTTGGGTATGAACAAAATGAAGTCCATTGCATAGAAAGGAGTCACCACAGTGATTGGAAATGGAAATCTGAGGCACAAACTTCAAAAGAAACAAGATTATAAGGATACAATTTTCAGTTACTAATGTACATGTTTGGTACTTTAAACCACATAACCCCCTAAGACATGGAAAACCATGAGGCATTTGAAAGCAGTTTGGAACATTTTCACGTTGATTGCAATTCCATTTTAAATTCTTTAACATACAACAATGATTGCAGATATACATTTACAGTAACCAATATGGATTGGACTCATAAATGAAATGATTAACATATTAACAACTAGGCTGCACCACCATGAGACATGCATTTCAAGGCAATTAGGACTTCTTCAGTGTTTATTGCTGAGAAAAGAATGCAATATATGCAAATGGAAAACAAAAACTGGAAGACTGTATTAAGTATTACACACCCATATTGAATCACGTCAAGCCCTGCAAAAGCCAGTCCACGGGAAACAGCATCCTGGAAGTTGCATGTACCAAATGTTCGTTATTTTGGTAACTGACGGGAATCAATACTAAACTTGAAAGAACATGACCTCAAAAGGAAGGATACAGGAACTAACAGATTCTTCTCACTAAATAGACCCAAGGAACTTTTGTATTATGTAACAGGGTGAAAGGTTAGGAAAGATAAAGTCATTTCACTAAAGAAGACCAGAAATCATCGGAACAGATGGATATAAAAGTAAACTTATTGACTAATTGCGAAATTCACCCCCCCCCCACCAAAATATATAAAAAAAAGTCCACTTATATATTTAAAGTAGAGGAAAATAAATCCAAGAAATGGACAGTTAAGCAATAAACTGAGAAAACCATTGGCTGTTTAGCACTATACTGAAACAACAAATATTATAGCTTTGTCTAGCTATATAACTTATTGATAATAGACCAAGTTCCTTAAATTGTAAGTCAAAAGTTAACCACTCATTGCCTTAAAAAGTACAAGTCCATTTCCCCGTAGACCAATCTCTTCAAATTATGGGCCAAGAGTTACAACTTGCCTTAAAATGTACAAGTACTCCTCCACTGTGCTCTTTATCTCTCTAGGAGTCAAGAACTCAAAATTGCTGTATTACATAATATCATCATCCCATCCCCATGAACCACGCATTTCTCAAATTCTCTAAAGTTGGAACATAGCTTCTAATAAAAGGCAAATACATCCTATGCAGTATGCACACACATCCAACCAGAATTGCAGGGAAAAAAGAAGAAATGGATCTACACAATTGACCATGAAAGACCAGTTTTAGAAAAAAGGCTACAAATCATTACAAAATGACTTTTCTCAAACCCTCCACAGTTATCATAGAAACACAGTATAAACATCAGTGTACCTGTAATTTCTTGGCAGATATCCGGGAATCGTGTCCAATGGAAACTCTCAAACGCCTGGTTGCATCAGGTTTCTTTCTTTCCTGCAACCATGCAGCAAATGCAGCAGCAATAGCTTCTGTGACTGGTTCTGTGAGGGTAACAGGTTCCCCCTCAACACCAGCAATGGCAACCCCTCGGATATCACTGCATAAAGAAATGAGCTTAAATATCTCAATGATCATGTTCAACATATTCCCACCCATTTGACTACCTCTGCATCATATTTGTTCAGATGCCATCCAATAGAAAGGGCAAAATATTACAATGCTATCACATCATACTGACGAAAACCAGAAATTAAAGTAGCAAATACAAATACAAAAACAAGTACCTGCCATTCTGCAGTTTAAGAAAGTCACTTTTCTCGACAAATGGTGTTGCTGCAGTAGATGAAGCAGCTGCAAGAAAACTATCAATAAGTATAACTAATACATGATAAAATATGCATTCATTTTCCAAGGCATGAAACACTTAAATGAATATGGCATAAGATAGTTATCAGACTATCAGCAATAAAACCAGATTATCCAGAACTTATTCCTGAAAGGAAAAATGTAGGAAAATCTTTGTAAAAGTATTTGTACGTTCTCAATATATGCATGACTACTGGATATCAACCTGAATAATGAGAGTCTAGAACAGACCATTACAGTAAACAATTACTCTGTTAAATTTTGACAAGGAGCGCAACTGCATGGTGGGGATGCCACTCCATGCCAAATTCCCTCCCTGAAATGGAGGGATGTTGCGCTTACTAAAGTTACAACAATCTTGTCGACAATGGGTGCTGAAATGTTTATTCTGCTGGCAGCACTGTGCTACCAGGACATGTTGGACAATCTTCCCTGACATTGCTGCATGAGAATTAAACGATTCGCAATATTATTAGATGTTTCATTGACAAGAGTTTAATAAATAGGTCAAAATGTCTTTGTATTAATAAAATTACCATGTTTATGTTAATGAGTAATTACTTCATTCGATACCACGCTAAGCAAACTAGTGCTAGATTTGACCTCTTGGGTAACGCAGTCAAAATTTTCCACTAATCTTTTACTACCTCCATCCTACTCACACAATATAAGACATTAGCCATCATTTAAGATTAAGAAGTCTTAAATGTTGATATGTGAGGTCGAAAATACCCTTTTTCTCTCCCTTAATAAATACACTTACAATGATAATATGGGTAAAGGATGAAAAAACATCCTAATAATTCATTGATAATTACAAAACTGACTTTATATCGTTATATCTTGGGAAAAATGAAACACCCTATATATTTTGGTAAGTAATCCCCGAGCCCAGAAACAAGCAATAGCCAATCAAGTCTGCAACTCAATCTAGAAGCAAAGGGATCCACTCTGAAAACTCAATGGTAAGATAAGTTGCTGCAAACTCAAGAAGGCAATTGAGGAAATAAAGTAAGAAAAAGGGCCAGTTTCAAGAATCCATGTTTCAACAGTCAAAGAAAGACGTCAACTATCACATTTGCAAAGAATTCCAGATATAGTATGCCTTCGAAAGCAAAGAGTCACAAACGCAGTTGCAGGACATACCATCAAGAATCTTAATTTCAGATTAACCCAGAAATAAAGAAAAGAAACAAGAATCACGTCAAAAGCAAGAGATTAGTTGGTAGAGCATTACCTGCCATAATTGTAGAAGAAGAGGTTGAGACTGGTGCGAATTCGATAGACCCAATAGGAGGAGAGGAATGAGGTGATGAACGGAGAAAACTAGGAGATATACTTCCAGGAAAACAAGGTAGGCAAGGGCTTAGGTGGCGATCGTTCTGGTTTCACAGTGCGCTGACAACAGAAGTCCCTGCGGATATTTCAGAGAACAACGAAACACTGGTATTTTTGTTTTTGAATTTGTCATTTTTTTTTTCTTTCAAATTAAAATTAAATATCCTCTAAAATGTTATCTGGCCTTTGGTTTACATTTTACAAAATATAGGTACCTTCCTGCTCCAAGAAAAAATCACCTGTTTGTCAAAATATCTTTAAAAAATCTTAGCCAAACTATCCTATAAATTAGAGTAAAGGGGGATGGGAAAATAAAAATATTCATACAATTTTGTAAATTAATTTATAATAGGAAATTAAACAAATTTGAAATTTAAAATTAATTTAGCTTTTGTCCACCATTTCTCATCCCCAAATGACAAAAAAAAATACAGTAAACAGAATAAAATCATTTCAGTGTCTATCATTTTTCACAATTGATAAAAACACAATAACCAGCTCAGTCCAAAATCATCTGACACAAAATATATATATCTATACAAAAACACTGTAAAAATCATACAAAGCATTTCAAAATACACCAAAATCATCTGACCTTATCAAATTCCAGTAAAAATGACCAAAGCTGCAGCTAGGAGGAAAAAAATAAGAACTGGAAAAGTTAATAAAAAGTTTTAGAGAAGAAAAAAATCAAAGACAAATATTTAAGGGAACTAAAAAAAAAAGATGAACAAAATCACATAGCCTAAATATTTTAGAGAGCAAAAGCAACGATCTTTGTATTTATTTATTTTCACAATTGAAATTTTAGGGTTTTAAAAATTTTAAATTTCTTCCGTATAATGGATGTCTCTATTTAATTCAAACATATTTTTAAGTTTGATTTAATCTAATTTTCACTATGAAAATATTATATTTTTCTCACTTTATCCCTAAAACATAGTGGCATGTTAATTGTCTTCTTTTTTTCTCTCAAAATGAAAGTTGGTTTACGATTATAGACACATATTTATAATTTTTCACCCTTTATTTAATATTTTATTTTATTATTTACGAAGAATATATAATTATAATTAAATATGAAATTTAAATTTGACATTTATTGTTGTTAGTGACTCATTTTTAAGAATGAAAAGATGTTTAAACTTTTAATAATTCAAGAAATTGGGTAATTGATTCTAAATTTTTACAAATATATATAAATAAAATCATTTAGTTTTAAATTCAGACTGATAAAATATATGAAAATTTTTTTTTAAAAAAAACTCTATATTCCCTCGGTTCATCATGATTATAGATCATTACTTTTTTTATCTTTTGTTATAGATAGTTCTCTATAATATTTATCTACTCGTTCAATATTGTTTCTACTCTCTCAATCTTCATAAAAACATTTTTCTCTCTTTCGTTTATAAAATTCTTCTCCAATAAAGGTATTTTGAATAAAAAAAATTACCTTAATATTAACATAATAATTATCTACCTATTACTACTAAATGTCATAACTCAATACGAAAAATTTTGTCATTTTATTCTTTTTTTAGTGGGTGAGTCATTAGCATCATTATTAGTCATCATTAACCAGACATCATCATTAGTCATCGTAATGCATCATCATTAGTCATCATCATTTTTATCTTTTTTGTTTCTTTTTTTATGTGAAATCTTTGATGCTTGGGTCTTCTTCACATTCACAAGGACAACCTACACGAGTCCAGAATTTTGGACCCTAGCAACATAGGCAACGAACCAAAGGGTCACAACCAGTCCAATCGGTATTTTGAATTTTTTTTTATCTTTCATTTTTTTCTTCTTCTAAATTTTTTCTTCTCTTTTTTTACAATAACATATTTTCTAGATTCTTTTATTTTTTTGTCGGTGCTATGGTGTTTCAGGTTGCCATTCCTGCTGCGAGGCAACATAGGTGGCATTGGTGGTGCGTTGGTCTTCTTACACCTGTTCTCAGCTCCTTGATCGGCAACTCTCCAACTTCGACTTTTTTGGACAGAAAAATTGAGATTTGGCTTCGGTTTCAGAAGAGGGAGCAAGAGGTGTGTGTTTATAAAACTGGTCAAATGGGTCGTGGCAGTGTCGTTGTCGTGGTGGGGAACAACAATTTTTTTCCCTCCCTTTTCCATTCTTCATTATGTTCTTGATGTTGAGTTAAATTTGTGATTATGGAGATGGAGATACCAAGACTAGCTCGGAGAAATCAAAGGACAGTTGGCTTCTGCCTCCGGTTGAAAGTATTCTTACAATTTAAAGTAATGTGCATAACAAAAAGTTACAATCTTTTTACTCCTCTGATTCATCCTCTTACTATTTGCCTTCCGCTCTCAATTGTTGCAACTGAGAGTCTTCATAATTTACAATCTTTTTATTTATTATTCTTTTTAAAGATTTCAAATCTGTGTTTTTTTCCTCCCTCTTCATCAAGCTTCAATTTTTCATATCAAGCAAATCGGGTTAGTAATTATTTGTTTTCAAACTTTAGTTTAAGGTTCGGATAAAAAGCATAGAATTATGGATCTTAGTGATGAATGAGTGAAATTTCACTCATTCTGTTCTCTTTCTTTTGTTTCTTGTAGTGAAAATGAGAAATTTAGATTCATCAACCTGGTTTCGCTCTATGTAAGGTATTTTTGAGAGGATTTTTATTGTTCTTACCGAGGAATTTCTTTTCTTTAGTTTTTTTTTTTTCAAATTTCAGTTTTATTTTATTTTGTGTGTTTTTTTAAAGTGATTGGTTCAGTGTATTGTTTGTTTAATGTGTTACTATCCCACGTCAATCATTGCAAAGGTACTTCTGATTTCTGTACAATTTTTGCTTATACAACTTTTATTTATACGTGATGTACCAAAAAATATTTCATACAATTTTGATTAAATATCTGTGCAAATCAGAAATGAATTATCTTTTACAATTAACTATTAAATATAGATATTAAATAAAATTATTAAATAAAAATACAATTACATTTCATACGATCAGAAATGAAAAAACAAGGGAAGAAGAAGAGAGAAGCACAGCTATACATTTTTAGCATCAGCCTTTTTTTTTTTTTCTATAATTCGGGTTTTTCATTAAGAGAAGTTCTCAAAAGTTTTTTCTATAATTTAGGTTTTTCTTGTGGTGATGATTTTTTGCTATTGTTTTTCATGCTTTAGAGGTGCTATGCTAGGCTAAGAGAGTTTTTAGCAGATTTAGCTTTGTTGCTTGAGAAAGAAAGCACTGCAAAAAAAAACTTCAAGCCAACAAATCCCGTTTTTTAAATTTTTTTATTTCCTCTAAGTCTACTTTTCCAAAGAAAAGGTTTGGAAATGAGAAGATTTGATTTGTTTGTTGATAAAAAATAATCTTGGGCAATCCAATGATTCAATCTTTATGAATATTAATTAATTATATGATCTTATCTACTAGGAAAGCGAGGGCGGAGGAGAGTCAACTCTGAAAACTATGAGTTAAATAATTGGGAAGGTAAATAATAAGATTATTCAAACTTCACTATGCCCTTTGGTGATAAGGAAATTATATGCTAAAATAAAATATTTTTATTAGGAAAAAAATAATAAGAGATTCTTTATTTCACAGGTTTAAACAAATGTGTCAGCATCCGAGGCTAGCTAATCATTAATCATTTGCTTAGGACTTTTCAAATAAAAGTCAATATTCCACATTTTATTGTATGTTATTTATGTTTTACTTTTTGAATATGCCATTTTTTTATTATAAAAATAGGTATAAATTAAATTAAAACAAAATAAGTATTATTTTTCTTGTCACCAATAAAGAAAAAGGAGGAAAACTGAAAATTTTTTAAAAAGAAGCCAATAAGAGCTATCTTTTTGAGGGAACACTCAACTTTAAAGAACTTGAATTATAAATAAGGAAAAAAATAAGTGTATTTTAAATCTAATATAATATCATATAATCATTATTAAGTGCTCTTATTTACTATTAATTAGTTTTTTTCATATTGTTAGTATTCGATTAACTTAATGTAATAACTTATAAAAATTTTTTAGTACCCTATTAACTCATTCCTATTTTAGTTTCTTTTTAGAGTTTACTATACACTATAGTATTTTATTTCTATACAAATAAATAAATAAGAGTGTTCTGTTTAACAAAACCAAAATAGAAAAAAAAAGAAGGATGTAATTTTGTGGTGATAAAGCAATCTAATAATTAATAATTGGGTTTATTTTTATGACATTTTTAGTATTGATTTCTCAATGTTTTTTGAATTGATAAGTCCATTAGAATTGGCAAATATGAAAAAGCTTCTAGACAAGTATTTAAGATAAAATCTCTCTACTAAAGCCAGCGTTCTATGAGGTGTTAAATTTTCTTTATGTCGTCTTACGAGGTGAACAGTTGAACTCAAAGACAAAAAGACCAAAGATATTAGTTATTATTTGACATAAAAAGACATAAAAAAATAATAAAAAAAGAGAGAAAGCGA
This sequence comes from Echites panduratus, assembly GCA_035221335.1. Lineage (NCBI taxonomy): Eukaryota > Viridiplantae > Streptophyta > Magnoliopsida > Gentianales > Apocynaceae > Echites > Echites panduratus. The sequence goes on along the minus strand of JAWZTD010000001.1, from coordinate 9,564,543 downwards.
CCAATCGGGGAGAAAATCCAAATTGAGAGGGAGATTTGATCGAGGTTTAACAAGAAGCAGAAGAGCAAAGCTTCAATTGAGTTTGTGAAACTTCAATATGAGTGTTTTTTTCCCTGCCAAGTCTACAATGAGCTGTAAAAAAAATGCATTCTAAAATTTAATTTTTTTCCTTTTTTTTCTTTAACCTGTGGTTTTTTTTTTATATCTTTTGCCGATATTCATAATAAATTAGGGGAGATTTTTTTTCTTATTGGTACATTTTCTATCATTTACTTATAGTAGAGTTAGTTTCTTTTATTATACTATTGGTAGTCCATATGTATATGAATATTTAATTTATTTAAATCAATTTTCATATTTGATAAATATAATCCCATCAATAATGAGAAATTCACATTCTTAAATAAAAATTGGGTTTTAAATCTTTAATTCTTCAACATTCCATGTTAATCTTAAGGATAAATTAAGAATCATGATCTTAGACTTTCAATATTATTCATAAATAACATTAAACTTTAAAATTAGGCTATTATAACCATTAATTTTCAAAATCAATTGATTTCAACTCTCACTCTTGAAATTTATGGTGAGACAATTTTGAAAGTTCAAGATTATAATACATCCATTTTAAAATTTAAAGTTATTTTTTTATATTTGGATTATAGCATGTATTTTATCATTACTATGACTTTCGGTTTTTGGTAAATTTCTACCTTGTCTTTAAAGACACTTTTTATATTCTTTCATACATGTGATTATGACACATATCAGTATTGTCTTTATTGATTGATTATGTTGTGTATTATATATTTCAAAGCATTTCTTTTTTAAAAAAATTATTGTTAGTTTTAAAAATAGCTTTATTTTCTTAAAAAACTAAATTTGACTTGCATTTAATAAAAAAAATTAAATATTATTAAATTTTCAAATTAAATCATAATATAATAAATAAATAATAAAAAATTAAGTTTATCTACAGAGCTAAGAAATTGATAGTCCTATATGTTATCCTGTTATGTCATAAAATATGATAAGCAATGATTTAATTATAATATGACAATTATATGAACTTTTCACCATACAATATATATAAATCAATTTTTTTACTCTAATACTTAATGATTTTCTCTTCTTTTATATCGTAATAAGATAAACAAAGGAAATTTAATGATAAGTTTTTAATAGTAAAAGAGAGAAAATATTAACATTGAAGATATAAATATTAAATATATAATTTTATTTCTAAAAAAAATTCACAATAACTTACCTCTGCGCATCCATGCACTTGCCCAGTAAATAATCTATAATTAGATAGGATGGAGCATTAAACTATATATGTCTCTGGTTTTATTAGCACTATTTGGGCCAAGTATATGTGGCCTGTCCAATTCATATCAAACCCAAAGGAGATTACCCAATTGAATTTGGATTGATCTATTTAACAAAATGAAGAATCCAGGACAGATCTCAAAACAACTTCTTTTCTTTCTTCATATCCAGTGGGCTCATATATGAAAGGTTCAAAAAGGATTGATCCTTCCGAATTAGATATATTGTATAAAAAACATACCATTCTCTTCGATAGTCCTTTTTTTTTTTTGGCATATTAACAAATGTTATTTAGTTTAATTCTTTAGTATTATCTTTGTTGCATATTATAAGTTCTTAGATGCCTTTTTTTCTAGTTTTATGATTATTAATATATATTTACTATTTTTTCCCTCAATTTTATCTTTTATTTAATATTTTTACATTTGGTATGAAGGAATGCAAAATATAATTATGAATAAAAGACAATGCAAACCACTATTCAAGTGCAAGTTGCATCTCCAAACCATTAGACTATTCTATTGGATTATGAATGAAAGGAGTAGGGAAAAGAGATTGAGAAAAAAGTTGGACTTTTTAGTGTGAGGATTTAATGCCAACAAAGAATTAATATGGCTGTTTTATAATATGGATCTCTTATTCATTCCATATTATATTAATAAATTTTTAATAAAAATCTCATTCGTAACCTCTAATTATTAATTTTAAATTATTTTATATATTAAAATTTTTTAAAAAAATAAATGAAATACTTGATCTTTTAGGTACACTTGTTAAATTTCTGTAAGTATAACAGGGAGCGACATACAAATGTGTAACAGGATATCCAAAGACTGTGTGATATGAAATAAAATGAAATACAAACTATATCTATATGCATTAATATTTTCCATCCATCTTAGTATATAAGTTTTTAATTGCCTTTTTATATAAATTAAAGATACTTAAATAAAACCATATTGCATCCCTTTGTGGATGCACCCAATGGATGAAGTAGCGGACACGGAGATCAGAGATCCCGAGTTTAAATCTCACCAACACCCTCTTGAGTTGAGCTTGGAACCGCACAAATTGTTTAAGTCTCTCGTTTTATAACTATAGTTATCTTTTTTTTTTAATAAATGAAGTAGAATATTAAGTTAAAGGTAAAATTAAATAAAATATTATAATTTTGTATTAGTAAATAAAAAATGATGCATTAAAAAAAAAAAACTACTTACTCCCTCTGCCTTAGATTAACCGCCACTTAAATTTTTTTTTTCTTATATATTAAAGGGTTTGATATCTCATCTTTTTTTTATTATATGAGCATTAATCATTGTAAAACTGAACTTTTGCTTTTTTTCCCTATTCTCCATCTTTTTTTAATTCCTCTCTCTTCATTTCTTTGGTTGATTATACTGATATTGAAACGTGTAAGTAATTAGCAATTGAAAAACAATTCCTACTCAATTTTTTTTACTAAATACAATTCATTGTTGTTAATTTTAATGTTTTTTTTATCATGTTAACCCTGTCTCTTTCTCTCTTTCCCTTAATTACTTTTTTTAGTTTGATTTGAATCATAAATAATAATATTTTATATAGGGAAGGAAATATTATCTATGATTCATAACCTAGGTCACTTTAGACTTTCGAATTTTTTTCATGATATATGTCCTTTTATAAAATTTCATGAGTTTTTTTTTCACTTTTGCCATTATGGTTCTTTCTCACGTCAATTTCCTAAATAGTTTGACTAAGAGATTTTTTTGGTATTTTGATGGACTCAATGTGATGGTGCAAAGAAATTCAAAGATCAAGTTGGGGCCAGATAGGATAACAGATAATATGTGGAACTTGCCTGCTAAAGAACAAACAAGAGATTCTCTTCAGAAAATACTTCGACGGTCAAGTTAGATATTATCTTAAAGAAACGAGAAGGTTTTAGAACAATGGAAGATAAAGAAGATGATCCAAGCTTACTGTCGTGTGCATGGGTTCCTTTATTTTTAATAGTGATCGGAGGGTTTTCCTTATCCTGGATGTGATCCCAACTAGTCTCCAAAAGTTAGTATTGTAATTCTTTTACCTCCCGGCAAATAATTGATTGTTTCATGTGGATAATGTGACTATTTTGATCTTATTAGTCACCAAATTATCTTTTGTACATGCTCGTAGAGTACAAAGGAATTGTGGTTCGTTACATATCACCTACCATCCAGATGGTATGATCACTTAAGTGATATCTGATGATCGCGTCGTGTTCCCCAATCCAACGATTTCCCTAGATGATGAGAGCCTTGTGGGCAATGCGGGATGACAATTATCCCGCGTCCTAAAAGGAAATGTTCCCATCCCACCGGATGTTCTGCTTGGGCATATCGAGAAGTAATTTCAAACGTTTGGTTCCTAGGGGATTTTGGTTGGACTTTAGTTCTACATCAAGCTTTGAGGCCAATAAATTTACTTAGAGAGTATCTGGGTTAATAGAGATGGGCCTTCATTTGTTGACCCAATTAACTATATCCGATTTATAATTAATTTTTTCTGTATAGTTAATATATATATATATATATATGTAAAAATATTAAAGTAATCTATATTTTGATCAAGATAGAGAGATTAGTATAAGGGACCTTTCACAATTCATCTGAAAAGAAGAAATCAAAATACTACTCTAGTATGATGAGTATAGTACAATGCTTTTCCTTTTTTTTTTTTTAATAATTAGTAGTAGTAGTAGTATGTTTATATATATATATATATATATATATATATTTATTTATTTATATTGAAAGGATTTGGGTAGGACCATCCCAAGGGCAAAAAGGCTTAGGATGCCATATTGCAAAACACAAAGTTGTTGCCGTAAATTGTGTTGACCTGAAATCAAGACACACACACACACACAGCTCATCAAATCTTTGAATTACTTCATTTATCATAAGTTTCTGGTCCCTTTCAATTTTGAAAGTGGTTATTACTATGCCCTGAGTAAGATCAATAAGAACACAGCTTGGGCATTTCCATGACGGCAACCTAATTTCAAGGGTTGACTCTTCCCCTCTTTCTCTCTCCCGATTTTTTTTTTTGTCTTTATTTAAGGCAAAAACATCTCTCTGTAATTCTTGGATCTCGAACCATGCCATGATCCTAGTACCAAAAATAAAATGAGCTGAGATGAAGATTTCAATTTGAAAGATTCTTCAACGCTTTCTCCTCGTGCTCATAAAGGGCTTTGTGGTCCTTTTCGGTAGTATTTCTTCAATTAATATTAAAGAAATATTAGTATTTCTTCAATTTCACAATATAAAACATTAGTTATCATTCTATATAAATTATAGAATCTTAAATATAGTTGTATTATATTAAAATTACTTTTTTTTCACTCTTTGACTTAACTACATCTCTTTTTTTTTTTAATAAATAAATGAGAATATTAATAGAGGATAAGAATGAAAAAAAATATCATAAGGATACATTGATAATTATAAAACGATTTATATTGTGGGATAAAAAAAACCCTAAATTGACTTATAATTTGAATGGAGGGAATAGTAATGCTGGCCTGAGGCAATTATGGGCCACAAAGCAGCCTCCTAGTTAGTTTTACAATTGCCTTTTCTCATCTCATAGAAAGTTCTTCATTCATCTTCTGGCAAAAAATAATAATAATAAATTAATGCAACATTTATTTTTTGATTAAAATTTTGTTTATTTTTAATAAAATAATGACTCAAATAAGTATATAAATTAATAATTACTCTATTTCTTATGAAAGATGTTTCACCCAAATTATTTAAGATCTTCTTAGTTAAATAATAATGAGAAATAAGTATTAGTATAACACAATTGCGAAATAAATTATTAAATTTTATCGTAAAATGATTTGGTATATTTTAAATTTAAAATAATTCTTTAATTGCGGTTAAAAATGGGAAGGAAGATATTAGAGTTAATAGTTTTAAAGGTGGCTGGCAGCGGCAGTTTTGGTTGACCGCTGAGGGGACCTCACGTGAGGCCAGTTTTGTGTTGTGTTATTTATGATAGTGATGCTTATTTACCTCAGCAATATGGGTCCCATTTCGTTGGCTTATGGAATGTGTCGTATGTCTGTACCGTGTCATCTGTCAAAAACGTATTGTCAAAGCCATCGCGGGCCTTTTGTACCCACACACTTCACGCGCCCAATGAAGATTGATTTGCCACCCCACGAAAGAAGTATTGAAACCCTTTTTGAAAAGATTGAATTACATTTTTCCTAAGTGAAGTTTGATTTATCATTTATTTCTTAAACAAAGTTTTTTAGGATCAATTTGGTACCAAATAATTTAATGGCTATTGAAATGATATCCATATTTAAAATCCTAACAACGGGCTGTTAACTTAGAGGATAATTTTATCCATTTTGCAATTGGCAATTAAAGGGGGAGAAATGATATTTTTTATGTTTGAGGTTTAAATCGAAGTTAACTTATAGTTTTTTTGGTCAACTTTTTCAATTTTCGTTAAACATTGAAGTGATAACACTTGGGATAGAGACATCAATAGTTTGAGACACAACAAAAGTATGTAAAAATCACTATGGATCCTCGAGACGTGGGGTATATAAAAGATTAAGTAAGAAATGAAGTAATAAAAGCTACACCCTTAAGTTTTGTATAAAGATTTTATATCTATACTAACAACATATATGATCCTGAATTGTCTTTCAATAATCAAGATTCTAAATTTTTTAATTGAAGTTTAAGGTTAAAGAAAAAAATTTGATTTGAAAGGTTGAAAAATCATTTAAATAGAAGAAACAAACATGCCAAGGTATATGATGCAGTTTGTTTGATATCAATTTTTTAATTAATAGGATTGTTCAGATTCATTAGCGGACCTATGTTCTTAGTATTATTAGGAGAACCTATTTTATAATAAATGTTTTAAATAAAAAAAATAAAAATTGTATAAATGATATTATTTTAATATACATATAAAAATATTAAAAAAATTAAAATTTTTTTACACCCATCCCTATCTATACCCTTCAATTCAAACAAAATCAATTACTATAATTGTTATTGTGACTTTTTATTTTGAAATTTTTTTAATAATTAATTCAGTGCTAACATCATTGAAAGCATCCTCTAAATAATTTACAAAATTGTTCTTGAGAGATTAATATATTTTTGAGAAAATATAAACATATTTATATCCTAAGAAATACAAGAGAGTTTTTTATTTCAAAATGAAAAAAAGATTAAAAAAAAAACACCAACATTCTAAATCTTAACAATTTAATATTTTAATGTAGAAATTTATCAAATAAGTAATATTATATATTTATATATAATGATAAGGTAGAAAATTGGGGACCCTTCAATTTTTCTTTTCAAATAATATATATGATATTAATTCTTGAAAACAAAACAACAAATTGGTTTGATTTTGTTTAGAAAAAAACCTTAAGAGAATAACATAAAAAATATAGGGTTATATTATGTCAATTTATGCCAATGTTTGAAAAAAAATTTTCAGAAAAAAAACTATAAATATTAATTGTAACTTTGAATTAAACTCCATGTATCAAAAATGTCATTTTTTTTCTTTATTTGTCTTTTGCAGAATGGACGAAATTAAAATCTGAAGTTAACGAGAGTTAGAAATTCTACGGTGAATAGCATTTCAGTCGCTCATAAATTGTTTGGTATCAAATTAATAATAATAATAATAATAATAAAACCTTTATTCGAGAAACAAACAATGGTACAAAATGTAGGTAGGAAAACGATCATTTTTCACTGATGGACTTTGGCCTTTCTTTCTAAAATGCTCACTTTTATGAACCTTCTTAATTAATTAGTAAAATATAATTATTAAATAAGAAAATAAGTAAAAATGTTATGAATACGTATATTACACTTTGAGTTAAACATGTTGTTTTAAATTGATCAAAATTTTAAAAAATAATTTGACTTAATTTATTATTAATAATTTTTAATAAAAATTAAATTACTTATATAGAAATGGATATCATCAATTCTAAATTGATAGAGTATTAAATAACTGAAAATATGCAATGCTAGATCCATATGTTAAAACCAATTTATTACAAAGAGAAAAAAAATATTAGACTAAAAATTATTTTCCAAATATATTTCTACTATGTTTTGTTTTAAAATTTATTTTGAAATAACTAAGATGAATAAAATAAGATTTAATGAACTTACATTGTAATGTGATTCTTTTTAATTTCAGAATTTTGAGAGCTTTTACTTCAAAACGAGTAAACAAATACCGCATTTAAAAAAATATATATATTTTCCTTCGAAAAAGAACTTGATTTGGTTTTAACGGAGAGTGGTGATCCACGCGTCCTTGGTCAGCTTGGGACTAGCAGTTTCCTGATGCCATAATCTTTGTTTCTCCACTGCCACTTCAGACCACTAACAAGTCACTCGCTGCATCCATGTCCCCCATCCTATTTCCTAAGACACTCCGCATTTGACGTGGATGCTTATTTTTTTAATTTTAGATTAGAAAAGATAAAAAAAAAGTAATTTTTTAATCAAATAGAGAATTCCTACTTTGATTAAAAGAACCACTTTATATTCTCTCTCTATATATTTATATTCCCTTTCTCTTGAAAACAAAGAAATTACTCAATTACTTAGTCTCACAATATTTATTTCTTGGTCATATTGATTTATATATATTTTTTTTTAATTTTTTAAGATTTTATAACTTTATTCAATGGATTGTATGGGATAGGTTTTTTTTTTTTTCTTTTTTTCTCTCTTTTAGTAATAAAGGAAATTTTGGATATTTTATCAAGTCCTAACTCTTTAATATATCTTTCTAATGTACTTTCTTAGTTTTGAATTTCCTATTGAATTAATGTGATTGTCATTTCCCTCAAACTCCTTTCCCGTTATTCAAATTAGTGATATAATGAAACTTATAACAACTCGATTTTATTCTTTTTTATTAACAACTATTGCATTTTTTTTTCATGAATTAGTTGAGAGAATTTTTTTTCATTTCAAATTTTTATTATTTTTCTTTCATAATTAGTTAAATATATGGCAGCTAATTTTTCTTTTATTGTAACTTTTAGATACGTTATTGTGAGTTCAAATGGAGTAAGTATTAGGATTTCTTTTTTTTTTATGATTAAGATTCGCTAGATGTAGTTTTGTAGTTAAATTTGTTTAAGTTTCAATTTTCATAAGCGAATATGTCATTGGAGGTGTCAACTATGATAGAAGAGGAAGTATAAAAAATGGTCCTAATGCTTGACAACACAGGGAAAAAATTTTTGCTTAAAACTGCTAAAAAATATTTTTTATTAGAAAAAATACCTTGATAGTTGATTAAAAAAAGTTATAGGACATTAAAATATTAAAAAAACATATTGATTTATATGACCAAGAAATAAATATTGTAGGACCAAATTGGAGACTTTGTCATGTGATTGTTGGGGCAACAGAAAAAATTCCAAAAATGCCCCCAATAGAAAAAAAAATTCTAGCCAAAATTATAGAAAAAATGAATCTTTTGAAAAAAGTACCTCAACGGAGGTTTAAAAGAAGTTATAAGACCCAAAATGGTCACCCTAAAAAAGTTGTAGGACCCTAAAATATTAAAAAAAAGATACGAATTTGCATTGCCAAAACAAAAATGTTATTAGACTAAATTAGAGATTTTTCCCAATATAAGGCATTCAATATTATTATATATAGATTTTTTTTAATAATGTATTTATTTAGTCAAATTTTTTAATAAAAAAACTTAGTTAGATTACCTACAAATTAAAATAGGAAAAATCATGACAAATAATAGTGAAAAAATCAAATTAAAGTAAAATAAACTTATATTTTAAGACAAATTTTAATTATAAAAATTAGAATATACCACTTAGAACAAAGAGAGTATAAAAAATAGAAATTCTCATAGATAAAGTTATCCTACTCTGTCCTCCTTAATTATAAATTATTTGAAGTGAATTTATTAGTATTAAGGTAATTTTTTCTCCTTAATTTCTCGTTATACGGATCGATATTAAAAAAGAAAAAGAGAAAAATGTTTTATAAAAATGAATACTTAATATTGAAAAAAATTATTAAAATGACCATTAAATTGTTAATAATAACTTATAAGTCGAGAGAAAAACAAGGAACTACAGTGATTTATAAATAAGGATAAAGAAAATGTTAATATGAATAACAATATAATTAGTATTAAATTTAGTTAATGAGATATAAAATTTACTAAATTGAGACCTTCTCAATAAACTCTTGTTTATTTTGAAAAAGAAATATTTAATTTCAAATGCACTACCTTCATAAAACTATTAGAATTTAAGACAAAAAAGTTTGGTTCGGCAAGGGGGAGTCAAAATCAAGCACATATTTCATATTATCTTCTACATTATAAAATAAAATAACATACATTACTTAATAAATAGTAAATATTTTTAGATTTTAGTATATCTTTTTTAAATTTTATTAATAAAATATATCTATATATATATTTATTTTTAATGATATAATAGATTGGAAAAAGCTGAGCGGAAGGAGCAAATGTCAAAGAAGAAAAAAGCAAAAGGAAAGGAAATTAAGTATAAACAAATTTCAGAAAACAAGATGTGTCCATGCATTAATTAAAGTTAAGAGACTTTTAAGGGGCTGCTCCAATTGAGGAGAGAATTAAATAGGGGGATTGGCATCCCAAGAGCAGTGACTGAGGTGAGGTAAGGTACACTAAAGATTTGGCAAGTCTTGCGGCACTAAAATTGGATTTTTTTGTTTTTGGAGGACAAGGGGGGAAACATTGCCCTTGGGATTAGAGAGTAATTGCCAGCTCCCGGAAGCTACCATTCCACCCTTGACTCTTCTTCTTCCCCCAATGCAAATAATCCATTAATTGGTCAACACAACCCACATTCACATGACATGCCTCTTTGCTTCCGACTTTCTTTGTAGTAAGTAGTATTTTATTTTTTATTTTCTACTACCGCTAATATCAAATAAGGACAAATGCAGTTTTTAATTGTTGTCAAGTCAAGTCTATTATTAGAGGGATTTCTTGGGTATGTTTTGACCTATTTATAACTTCAAATTTTTACTTGTTTTAAATATCTCCTTTTTTTATTTTTAAGCTAGATAATTTTTATTAAAAAAAATTAATATTACATTTTAAAAATAAATTAAGTCAATTTTTTTTTTGAAATATAGATAAATTAAAATAAGATATTTATTTTCGAATACATTAGCAAAATGTTAGATTCTTGTCTCTCTCTCTATAGTGTTTTCTCTTCACCCCATTGCAAGTCTCTTTCCATCTTGTTTGCTATGAACACAATGAAAATTTGGTTCACAAAGAGTCGCGCGTCTTATCTTTTATGCTATTCGGAATACAGGGGAGGTCAAGTCTGAAGCTTTCTCAGGTCCCTGCATGGGCTTTTCACTTTAATTATTATGGTATATCTTTGCGTAGTTCAAAAATTTCTACCAAATCCAAATCTTTCAGCATATTCTAAAAGGAAAGGAAAGGAAGATTGAAAGAAGATAAAGTTCTTTATCCAAAAGGAAAGAAGCAAAAAAGATCATTCTATGAATTCAAAAAGAACAAGGAAGTAGCCAATAATGGAATAACAATCAATGGAAGTGAGAAAAGCAAAAGGAAAGAAGGCAGACAAAGAAATATTGGTAAAAGAAGTTATCATAAACTTACATTTTTTAACCCCTTTTAAAAGGATCCAACTTTTCTTCCTCATCATCATTGATGGGGAGGGGAATCACGAAAAGGGAAATGCTAAAAAAAAAACAAAAGCTTGGTTCTTCAAACTTTAAGTCTAGGTAGTTCAAACTGTACAGTTAATAAACTAACTTCAGTTCATCTCTAAACTACCTCCTCCCTATGTTGTCACTTCCCGAGTCGGTCAGAATTGTGATTCTTCTTGCTGATCTCAGAAAATCACTGCAATATGAAGACAGAAAAAGAATGACATCAATCTTTGAAGTGTCAGAAAATATGGATGGATGGATGGATGAACCACATGTTAAATCAGGAGAAGCATTGATGGTTAGGTTAGTACCTGAAGGATTCATCTCCAGTATGCTTGACAGTACCGGCCATGTCCTGATAAAGTACATTACTTAACATTTCTGATCTTTTCAGGTTAAACATTTCAGCCAGCTTTCTGTAAAGCTCTTCATAAGAGCCAAGAACTGATAGATCCATTGTCCGGCCAACATCCTCGGATTCCATGAATACTTTGCAGTGACCGGTCTCCAATCCAAACTCAATTTTCTGATGATCTTTGTACCATGGCAAAACACCATCTGAAGAGTACTCTGGAGGACCATTCTGAAGAACTGCTGATCCTGAACCACCAGAAAAATTTGCTGTCTTTTCTTGGTTCTCCTCAAAGGAACTATTCCCGAGCGTGTCCCCCCTAGATGAGCTTTGGGAGATCTGTTGCTCAGTCAGAATTGGTTGGCCAAACAAAGTGAACATCGGTTTTTTTGTTTGTGTGGTGGGCTTAACTTCTTCGTGTGTAGAGTTTCCCATGGTCAATACGCAAGAAACATTTTCCTTGCATTGAGAACTTCCCATAACATTACTGAAGTGGTTTTTAGAAGGTGGGGAAGCATGATCGAGCTGCTTTAATTTGAATGGGAACAGCCCCGCCTGCAGTTTGTTGTAGAGGGGTTCTGATGAGGGTAACCCAAATTGAGGATGCCTGGCTCCCTGTATGCCTGCAGGAATGTTGTTATCTGATAAACAACACAAGGGGCTGCTTGGGCTCAAGGGGTTACTGAGAAAAGATGACATAGTAAATTGGCTGGTGAGGGGAAATTCCGGAGGTTGTGGAAGCCTCAATTTCTTTCTCGGTGGAGAAAAGGGAGAGAGATGGATGGCAGGCATATTCGACACAAGCTCGACCAACCACGGATTCACTCGCTTAACATTTTGGAGTAAATCTGGCTCATCCCATGCTACCTGCAAATCAGAATTTAAACAAGAATTAAGCTACCAATTGAACAGCAAAAAATCACCTGCTGGACTCTAGAACAGAAAACATTTAGATACAGGAACAGCAGCATTGCATATTCCAGTCATTCAGGAATATCACGAGGAAGAATTTGAAATAACAGCATTCATCAGACATACATCGAGACACTGCCATGGTTAATTTATGACAAAAATATGAAAGTAACAATTATGGAATTACTTCACTAGTTTCACTAACTACTTCATAAGTTCAGCAATTGAGAGTAAACTCTGTCAGACTTTACAAAACAATACATGGCACAAGGAAAGTAATCAATTAATACTTAGCTTCTTAATAGCATATAGTTATACCTAAAACTTATTGTACTAGATTAACATAAATACACAATAAATCAGACATCTTTCACCCTTGGGCAAGGAGAAATCTTGGATTTAAGTTCTGCTCCCTACTTGATTGATCCCCAAAATGGGAAAACAAAACCAAACCAAGAAAAATTAACTTCAGATGTTAACAAAATTTAAGCTCTTAAAGTCAACCAAATCTCAAGCATTGCAAGATAAAAGAAATAAATTAACCAAGTCTGCGAGGTATAATTGAGAAGAACTGATATGCACCTGGAGAAGGCGCCATGGGGAATTTGGCCAATGGATGGGATCATCAACTTGAACAGAGGATATAGTACCCATAAACCAGCTTATCCGAGACGAATCTTCTGTCTCAAACGGCATCTTGAACCTCATCCCAGAACACCACTGGATTCTCATGGCAGTTTTAACAGCTGAGGCCTTAACAACAAACTCTGGAGTGCTTGCTCGTGGATAGTACACCACTTCAAATGGCTGGCCATTGGCAGCCAGATTCACTCCTTCAGTAACAGATTCAACATTTAGTTTACCCCTTCCCCTCGAAGCTATGCCACTATTTCCATTTCCTCCCTTGGTGTTTCGCATAAATCTATTTTCATCTTCACCAAGCAGCCCTGAAAATCCCCCATACAAAGAAGAGCCGAAGTTTCCTGTTCCAGTGTTCCATCCGGATGGTGCCTCAGGTCCTCCTCCGATCCCTCTCTTTGCTCTACGAATCCCAACACAGAGATCTCCATTGTCTGCTCTCAAGAACACAATAGAGTCCCCGGCGACAAGCTTCTTTTGGTTGACAAAATTACTCCAACCAGTGGTGAGAAGATGTCTACGGGGTGTACCCCGGTAGATATGCCTAAATTTCCATACCTCCCCGTGAACATCCTTGGCTAGAATGGTCTGAACCGGGGGTTCAGCCGTGTAATCTAACCTTGGAAATATGGTCTCAGCACAATACCTCGGAACAGAGAAACCGCCACCATTGTTTGCATCAGATTGAGTCAATGTTTTGGCAAAGGAGTTGGGTTTCTCACAGTCATTCTTGCCTAATCCCAACAATCCGCCATCATCATCAGAATCCCAATCACTGCCTTTCAATGGAACCAATCTTAGTTTTGCATAAACCTCATCCGTCTCAGTGTCAGCCAAATATTTGATGGATGACACTCTACATAAGATGAGCGATGGAACTCTAGCAAAAGTAGCAAAATCTGGTTTCTTGTTGGCATGTTCAGCGTGGCCTTGAGGAAAGTAGAAAACTTTGGAGTTCACCTGCGGCATCTGAACCATCCCACCGGCACAGGCATGCCATAACTGGGGCTCCAGACACTTCTCCATTTCATTGTTACCCAAATCCATAACCGTAATCATTTTATTTTGCAAGAAAACCCCTTCAACAACAACAACAACTAAAAGCAACAAAATTGATGGAAAATCCTCCCTTTCTCGAGTCAAAATTCCTGTAACAACCAAAGAGAAATAGTAAAAATCACCAACATTAAATCCAAAGTTAAAAACTTTTCAACACATTTTTCACACAAAACAACACACGGGTTCTTTATTTATTGAACTCACCTCCTTCAAATAAAGTTGGCTTTGTTAGATGTAGTAATCTGAGGAAGAGGGTGTCCCATTCTCTCAAACTCTTTAAAGGATGTCCAAAGATTTTCACTTTCGTGAAAAAAAAAAATTCAGAGTTGCAAGATTGTAATAATAAATCTCTTGAAAGATAAAGGGGAAGCAGAAGAAAGAGGGTTTGTGGGGGAAATTTAAGCACTGTGAGGGAGAGAGAGAGAGAGAGTGTTGAAAGGGACAGACAAAGACAAGAGACAGATACACACACAACGCAGAATACACACCTGAAGGCTCAAGACTGAAGAAGCTTTGGTTGCCGACCAGAGGGTGGGCAGAGAGAATTGAAATTGACAAAGAACACAGCAGTTTCCACTATTTTAAGTCCATTTATTTGTTTGTTGATATTTTTTTAATCTATAAAAGAATTTTATTACTAGTAATGTATGAATTTGGACGATGAGATTTTCAATTCAGGGACATCTGTTTCCAAGGATTTCTGTTGTGCAAGATTCTAAGTACTATCAAAACCCCTATTATTATTATTTTAGTAATTCTTCGTCCTTACACTGTAATTATTTCACATTGCAGTACAATATTTATCTTGGTTCCCTTCTCTTTGAGATCTACATAAATCGCCCATCATAGATCTTAGTACTCTCATCTACTGGAATTGGGAGACACGCGCCCAAATAACAAATTGAGAGAAAATTATGAAAAGAATATGGTTATTATCCTTATATATGAACTTTGCAAGTTAAAATTAAACATGGATAAAAAAAAAAAAATCCAAAATGTATATGAACTTTATGCTTAATTTATTCTTTAAATCAGACATTTATTTAAATAGCTTGATATAAATAATAAAATCCATATAGATTAGGTCACTGATTCATAATATAATTTACCCAAAATTACAAATGTAGCAATAAAATAGGTATTGCTCACCTCACCCATGTGTAAATTTTGGTCCTCGTTTAAGCAATTCTTATTTTTAGGAGTTTAAGTTGCACTAAATTACCCTTCTTGATAATTGTTATTTTTCTCAAGATAACTTTAATATATTAAATATTAATCATCTTCAATTCTTGTTCCAAGAACCTTTTTTTTTCCTATTCCATTATTCAACAAAACAAAACAAAAATTGAACAGTAACTTTTTAATTATAGTGATTTTTAAATTCATATATATAATTGTGTCATGCCATTATCCTTTCTCAATCACGACATCATTAGTTACCATTACAAATATATCATTTTTACTGTAAAATTTTAATTTCTTTGTTTGAATTAAAATAGACAAAAACACAGGAGTATGGATGACATATATAGTTGAGTAAATATTCTATTTTAAATGTCATTTATTAGATATAGTTTGGAGAAAGAGAAATTACAGGGAGATCAAGAAAATCAAATTTTGTATACTCCAAGTTATAGTACCAAAAGAAAAGGAGATATTTTGGGGTCCAGAGTGGGAGAAGCCACGCGATGGTGAAGCAAGTGGACACAAAAGGATTGATTAAAAATTAATAAACTCCATAACAGCATCCTCATTTATCTCTACCATGCATGAGATTTGAATATTGGAACCACAAAACAAACCATTTTTATTTACTTTGACTTCTAGAACAATAAAAAAAATTACTACAAGAATTAATAATTACTAAGCACTTTCGTAGATTAATTTAATTAATTACTAAATGCAGTTATCTAGAGATATATTTGGCCCTAAGATCTCTCCTGTCAAACCTTCATTTGAGTAAATCTCGTTTTTATTTGCTCTGAATCCGAAGCTTTTGTTTACTACTTACTATTACTAAATATTAATAAGCCGTTGATATAAACCCGATTTATTTGCCGTCTTAATATATGTTTAAGTTTTTTTTTTAAACTAAAAATATTTTTTTTTTTTAAAAACAAACTTTATTTAAGATTTATAAAAACAAGAGTAAAACATTATTTTAATTACCTGACTAATTAAATAGTTTAAAATTATTAGGAAAAAAAATTACTACAAAGTAATATTGAACTGATTTTATTTTTTGAATATTAAGAGAAATGAGAAAAGTATAGAAAACAAAAAAGAAGAAGAAGAAGAAGGGTTTTAAATAGACATCAAAACTACTCTGAAAACATAAGTTTCAACTACAAAATAATTTTCAACCATTAAAAATAAGCTATTTCAACAATAAACTGTTTGATGGAGACATTGAATTAAGAAAGTGTGAATCTTAAGATATAAAAGTAGTGTCTTTTTGAAATGCATGTATGCAAGGGTGCAAGAGCAAAGAAAATGTGCTAAGTAATGAAAAAGATATGGAAATATCTTTGTAAATGTCGGTAATGTGCTAAGTAATGAAAAATATTTTTTCTATTTTAATTTTAATACCTAAATATACATAATTTGTATTAGAAAATCTATATATATATAATTTCGACAAATATTTGAATTATTTTTTCAATATTATTTTACAAACTAAACTTTAAAGATTCATGATATCTAGAGATACATATAAATCTTCTATTTTTATATATTTGAGAATGAATAAGGAAATTTAGAGTCTCGGTATGACATATATAGTTTAAGAATTTAGACTCATGAATTCGAAATTCAATATTTATTTCGTCCACACGTTGATAGATATATTAAGTATATGACATAGCATATTATTGGAAGGAGACCAAGGCAAGGCAACAACCTAAAGTTTCACAAATTGTATTTAGTATATATAGTCATTAATTTTTTTTAAAGTAAAACTGGGATTGTAGAAGACTTCCCCATTAATTTGTGGGTGGACTGTTTGACAATACAGAAATACTTGTGTGTGGGAGATGAAAGCAAGACGGAATTTTTGAAGTGACATTTTGATTAAGAACAAGTAAATGTGACACAAAGTATTAGGTTCAAAGAAAAGCCAAATTAATCGGCACTTGATTCCAACTTTTTAGTTCATGAAGAAACCAAACAGTTCTAGAGAATGCTTATTTATTTATATTAATTAAGGGAAAGATAATAAATAAAGTGTGGAAAATCAATTGTTTATTTTTTTTTAAAAAAAAAGAATTTAATTAGAATTAAAAAATTAAATGTGTCCTTGTGATGTTGATTGATAATGGTATACGGCATTAAGATTCAACTCAAGCTGAGCCGAGCCAACAACAATCAATGTCTAATTTTAATTTTCTGAGGAAAACACAATGTTATTAACTAATCCGGTCATTTTTGCTTATTAGGAAGAAGAGGTCAACACAAAAAAAAAAAAAAAAAATTAGTGTGACTGATTAATTTAATTATGATGATTAAGATAATGATGACACTTTTTACATCAGCATGATGATTATTGTTTTGATTAAAACCAACTTTCCCTCTCCACTCATGATTAGATTGCTAGAATGCTTTTGGAGAGATATATTGGAAGATTTGATAGGAAGAGTAGGATGATCACAAGACCTACATTTTAAAAAGTAATTTAATTTATTTGAATAAAAAATTAGGTCACTTAACTGATTATAAAAATAACTCGACTCGTTAACACTTATATTAATTTATAAAATTTTAAAATTAATATAAAGTGAGAGAGTATTAAATAATATAATTAAAAAAAAAAAAAGAAGAAGAAAAGGTTCATAGAACAATTAATATCTAGGGAATGTATAAAAGAAAACTAAAACTGTCTAACTGATGAGTAGTGATTCTTTTCTGGTTCTCAACAAAAACATGATTAGGTTCAGTTGATTGCTAAAGCAAAATACTATATATCCCCATTCATGTTATTGTTGTTTAAATTGCATATGATTTGGTAGTGTGGTTTGGAAACCTTCGAGTCCCACAAAAACAATTGCATCCTTTAATTTGTGAACAGCAATTGTCATTTTCTGTCCCTTTTTTTTTTTTTTTTTGCTTCTTCTTCTACATTTCAATTTTGCAGTTGCTATCAATGTTGTAACTTTAAGATTAATTGCTTAGATATTGGCTTGATGATAAAAAAAAAAAAAAAAAAAAACTTTATTCATGAAAGAGCTTGTTTTGGAGTTTCGACTTCATTTCACATGTTAGGATCAGTTTCGCTATCAATGTTATAAAGATACCTGCAAAATTTGTGAGCCTCCTTTTATGTATAATTTAGACTTTAATTTATATACTAAAATGAGAAATTTTTTTTTCTTCTTTCTAAATAGTATAGGATATTGACATTCATTAAATGCCATGCTTTTCTAATCAATACCTCAAATAGAAGGAAAATGACTTTAATTTATATTATTACATATTTTAAATAAATAATATTCTCTTATATATATATATGTATGAGTTGTTAATTTATTCAATAATTATTATATAATCTCAAGCTTTTTTTTTTTTTTTTTTACTAAAAAGAGGGATATTTATTTATTTTTTTAATTAAAAAATATATGACACATTCTGAAGAATCTGTAATACGGTGGAAAACAGTAGCATGAAAGAGACTTCCAAACCAGACCTTATGTGCTGTGGTTTTCCATTAAAAAACAACGGCATATTATAAAGATGTGCAAAGACATAAAAGCAACAAATGGATGGGAAATAAACATTCATCAATAGCGACATTTATACATGTCAACCTCATTTTTCCCTCTTCTTTCTAATCTTAGTTCTCTCTTCTCCCGTAACCCTCAATTTTTTTCCCCTTCTTTTAATTAAAAATAAATATATAGATTAATTCTACAGAAAAATTACAATTATTATTATTATACGAGTTTTCTTTTTAGTCAGTGTAATTTCGAGTGGTTGAAAATGGATTAATGAGTTTTTTTTTTGTCAGTTGTAGTAGTAGTGGTAGTAGTCATTTTCACAACACCTTCAATTGTTTAGTAGCAACACAGCATTCAACCGGAAATGATTTCATCTTGGGATGGCCTTTGATAGGACTTGTTCGTGCTTAGTTGTCAAGTGGACTAAAGCCACATCGAACCAGTGATCTCCATTTGCTACCTTTTTATTACTTCCTTTCCTGGGATATATAATATATACACATAATTAAAGTGCTTCATGAAATGATAAGCAAATGTGTGATCATATTGTCCAGCTACTTTTTTCTACTAAAGGCAGGCATCTAATTGGATTGTCTATGCTGAAATGGTCTCAAACAATTGATATCTGGATTTATTCATTTTTGCAAACCGAACGTAGAAAGTCCAGTTCCTTTTTCTTTACAAACTAGGAGTTTAAGAATGTACATAAATAGAATAAAACTAAAAAACAAACAAATATAAGTTCATTTTACACAAGTCTTTCTTGGTAAATAATCGAATTAAAACGGGAGGGTAAGTGATTAACTACTGAATTCGGTATCTTGGATGAGTTACTAGGACCACATTTTCCTTACAAAATGCAATTATAGGGCATGGAATTGCCTTCCTCCTTCACGAATATTTCTTTGGTGTGTGTGTGTGGAGAATACATATATATATGTACCATAAGTATTCATAAATAATGCACATCTACAAGACATCAATGTGAAGAAACTTGCCACCATAATTACTTCACCTTCTGTTCCCTTTACACATTTTAATACAGTTGGGGTTTGGATGAGTCCTCTAGCTACTGGTTGTCTATTCTTTTTTAGGGAAACACATGATAGTTATGGAAATGCAAAATTTACTATACCAACCGTGAGAAGGGTCCTGATCATGATTTTGATCATCATCTCTCTGATCAAAGATATAAAGAGAAGGGAAAAGAAAAGAAAAACCTTGAGGCCCTCTTTGCATTGACCTAAACTAGCTAGTGCTAATCTACCAGGATGGATAAGCCACCTAGAATAACTGCTGACTAAATTGAGAGAAAGGTGGTGGCCACTTTCACTTTCTTGAAGAACTAATGCAGATATGACTGAAAAGGGCAGCTTTCTAACTTGGCAAAACTAACTAAGATCATAGAATTACGTAGTTGGCTGGTCATTCAATGTGGGATTTTGTGGGATGCCATCAATATCTTATCTTTCTCCTTTTTTACCTTTTATATATACTCGATAGAAATAAAACGTTAAATATTTTTGGTTTTTTTGAGAGCTCCTCTCTAG
Source organism: Echites panduratus (assembly GCA_035221335.1). Lineage (NCBI taxonomy): Eukaryota > Viridiplantae > Streptophyta > Magnoliopsida > Gentianales > Apocynaceae > Echites > Echites panduratus. The sequence continues at coordinate 9,544,235 of JAWZTD010000001.1, read as the reverse complement.
TTTCTATTATACAAAACGTTTACAAACTTTAAACCAAAAATGGAAAGCAATCAGGCAGCAGCCACACTGGGGCATTAGCATTTTGTTCTGAAAATGGGCAACCCAAACATAAACTACATGAGTTTTAGACAGTCCATCCAAAAAAGGTCCAAAGAATTTATGAAAAAAAGCTCTGTTCCTAAATGTACTGGGCCTTATTAGGGCTTGTCGTTTCCTACCTTTTTGAAGTTGAATTCGTTGCCACCTCTTTTTAAGGAATATATACTTGATTATCACTCATTCGTCGCATACTACTTCGATTTAAGCCTCTTCCTCTTTTACACTTCCTTTTTACATAATAATAAACTTAAATGCGTACCTAAAATGATAATATATGGGTAAGGATTAATTTATATTTTAAGATTTAGTTATAAAATATAACTAATTAAAACTGATTAAGAGGCAAATTTTTTTTATTAATATAACAATGATGATTATATAATATTAAAAAATTCAAACCTCTATTTATACTTTCCGTTGGGTGTGTTCACGAGGCTGTGGCTTAGGAAAGTCGTACTGACGTGAGATTGTAGACATATTCTCTATCTTGGTTTTGTCTAAATATTTTCTTGAATTGAATGTCATAGTTTGCATTTTGAGGCATTTGAAGTTGGATATTTCACTTTTTGTAAATTATTTAAAATTTTACTAAAACAATTATTATTATAATTATTCGTACATTTCAATACAAAAATTGTAAATAAATTTTATATTCTAACTCCCATTAATCAAGTTTATTTTTTCTAAAGCCTTTATTTTGCTTCAATTCTTCCTATCTTAATAATCCTAATCCCAACTCCATAATATATTTTTTTCCAAAATTGTCTTCATAGAGTGTAAAGAGGAAGGAGAAGATAAAAGGGATAAAGCGCAAAAATCAAAAGGAATAATTTGGGTAAAATTATCCAAGAAAATAAAAAAAGAGATAAAATTGTGATTAACTTAATAAGGGGTACTAATTATACTCAATCAAGAAGTAACTCTCTTTGTCAATCTTAAGTCTTACATACTTAAATATTCACTTTAGAAAGGAGATTGTTGTGGGGGTATTTAGCAGCAGGTGAAGAAGCAACATTAAGACACTCAAGGATGTAATCGAGTGGTTCATAAGTGAAGTTTATATAAAACATGTTGTAAGTTCATTATTTATGAATGATTCAAAATAATACTCTCTACATCATTATTTATAATTTATTTTAAGTACTTTTATATCACTAATTATAAGTAATTATTTTTAATCTAATAGATATTTTATTGACTCTTTACCATATTACTCATATCGCTTTTATCTTCCCTTATCATTATTGTTAGTTCGATTAGAATCGTAAATCAAGACATTTTAGAAGGAAAAAAATACTACCTCCGTCCCATAAACATAGTCCACTTTACTTTTTTATGGATCTTAATAAAAGTTAATTAGTGTAATTAAAGTAATTAATTTTAAGGATAATTTTATTTTTATACCCTATATTTAATTTATTGAAATTAAAAGTAATAGATATGAAGAGATAATTAATGATGGTAATTTTATCTTTTAACTTCTAACCATCTCTTATCTGAGAAGAAACTAGACTATAATTTAAGACTAAGGAAAAAGGAAATGTGGACTATCTTTATGGGACGGAGGTAGTATATATTATCTTAATTTTGACAAAATAAAAAAATAGTGAGTTATATGGTTACAAAGGACGTAAAAGAATTAAAGACATACAAAAATGAAATTATGGCTACAAAAAGAAAAGAGGCGTCTTGTTTCCAGTCTTTAATGTGTGTCTCCTTTTCTAAACTTTCCCTAATATGTATAAAAGAAATTGAGTATACAATAAAACTACGTAATTTAGTAGAAGCATACCAAATGGTGGAGTAATAGTAATACCGGAGATTGAGAAGACCATTTCTATAGGCCCCCAACCACGCACATGGGATGATGGGAAAGTAATTGGAGGCTCCTTTACTTAAATCAACTGTGTTTAATCTATAGCTTAATAAGGATGACAATATGACCTGACCAGATGTATACTTGACTTGACATCATTTATTTAGGGCGGGTTTTATCTAACATGTTTAAGAATGGAGTAGGTATGGGTTTTGATTTTCAAGACCCGTGTCGGGGCAGGTCGGGCCTGGGTCTACCTAGAGATCCGTCATGACCTGACCTGACCTGACTTGTCTTGTATTACTTTGTCTCGTTCTAACCTGACTTGTCTTGCCCTGATCTGTGCTATCTTGACTTGTCTTGACCTATCCTGTCTTGCTTTGTTATTATATTACTAGTGATAATAATATTATATATATTAAAGACCAATAGTATTTAAAAATATTATGTATTACTCATTCCATCATTATTTATATATTCTTTGAGTTAACTTTCCTTGTCACTAAATCTAAGTCATTGTTGTTAATTTCTTAAGTATTTTTGTGATTTTTTTTAAAATATTATCCCACTTTTTTGTTTTTTTTTATAGTTAGTATTATTAGTTTGATTAGAATCTTAAATAAAGACATTTAAAAAATATATATTACCTTAATTTTTTATAAAAATTATTGCTAGTGACTTATAAATAGTGACGGAGGGAAGACTTTTTTTATTTTCAAACTTATTATTTTTATCCGTTAGTAAAAGTAGTTATAAAAATATTGTTTAACTAATTCATTTAATGAAATGCCATATACGTTTCTTTTACAAAAATAAAGTTTACTCTTAAAATCATGTTTAAATGAAATGAATGTATTGTTTAAATTCTTATTATCTATTTTAGATTTTCTTAATGCAATTCCAATAACGGAACAGATCAGAGTGGGTCTGGAAGGGTCAGGGATACTTTAGAACGCGTCAGGGCGGGTCTAGACGGGTCAAATTGTACCACTTAAAATAAATGAGGACAGGTTTTACGCGGCAGTTTGAAATTTACGAGAACATAACAGAATAAGTCACGGACCTAAACTGATAGACCCGTAATAAATCACAAATCAGGTCAGGTTTGTCTTTAAAACAGACAGGATAAGTCTGGATTTTAAAAAACCTGCCTGACTCATTACCATCCCTAAGTCTAAGACGTGGGATTCTTCAATTCTCAACAAAATTGAACGTTTTCTAAAATATTATTTCTAAAATAAAATATTTAGAATTAAATGTACACTAAACTTTTAATGAATAAATATTTTTCTTTTAAAAAAATTTTTTCTCAAATAGTAATAGCAATAACTTTAACCTTCCCCCTACTAAGCCTAGTCTTTCTTTTTTTTTTTGTAGGTTTCAAGTAGCTCACTCTTTTTAAGTTCCAAAAAAAAAAAATCTAAACTTTCGGACAAGAAATTTACTAATGTACTGACCAAACACTCCATTATTACATTTTCAAGAATCAAGGCCTTCCTTTTTTCTTGTCCTTTCGTTGAATCTCAATTCTCACCCAATTGATGGAAGCAGTGAAAATATAAGCATCGCTCCAGATAATTGAATGGACTAGTCAGGCAATCAAGAAAAGCAAGAACCCCGTCCCCTCCCCCCCCCGCCCCCCATCTCTGCATCTTTTCAGGGACTCTCTGCTCTGGCAGCTACAGCATCCTGCTGCTGCATAGCATAGCCACTCTCCCTTGTCCCTGCCATAGAAGATGCCAAACATGTACTTGTGTATCCTTCATCATCATCTCATTTATTTATTTTCCCGTACCGTAGTCTATAGTCACAGTCTTGATTGCATTGTGCTTCATTCTTTGTTATATGTTTACTCTGGAATCATATGGTACTTATTTCAATAATCAAGAACTACTGTCAAGTATGCAGCAGGCTCACATATTTGCTGAATATTTCTGTTTACTTATTGTAACATTGGGCATCGGAAGGAGAAGAAAAGAGCCGGAGATTAGCTTTTTAGATACGAGTTTGAAACCAGGGCACATTTCAGAATCTCTCCTCATAACAAATGAACTGCAAAAAGATTTCCCCATTAAGTATGGGAAAGGCAAATAAGACATAAGAGCAGAAAAAAAAAATTAAACAATACTGACTCCAATATCTCTATTTAACTTTAAGGAACTATATATAATGCTAAAGCTGAGACCCTACTAGCCCTAAACTCCATTTAATCTTCTACTATCCTTTTTCTTCATTCGGTCACGCTAATAGCTAAATATGGGTCATCTATGCTCTCCTTCCTATGCCAACCATTACATATCTCTGTACAAAGAACCAATGAACCAAGAAATGAAAAACAATAAGACAACTGCATGAACCTAAAGCAGAGGAAGAAAATGACTCTTTTAAGGGAAAAACTGTTCTCACATTAGATGTATTCAATTGATGGTTTCACATCTGCAACTACATCTCTCTGGCTGTCTGCTGTGGTGGTTCCCGCAGTCACAACAGTGATGGTTTTATCGGCATCCTTGATCCTCATTTCAAGTACCTTCTTGTGAGAATTTGAATGCAGAGAGGGAACAAATGTAGGACTTGCAGCAGGACGATATTCTGGGAAAAGCCGACCAGACTTGTACCGAACTCCACATGCATTACAAAGGGTTTTTGGTCCCATTGGCCCGGCCCTCCATTGAGGTGTCTTGGTGATCTCACAGTGCAAGCACTTCCTGACAGCTTGTGGTGCTGAATTCTGATTTATATCCATGGGACCAAGTGGAACCGCTGATTTGACTTTCTTCTTCTTCTTTGGTTCCATGGCCTCTGGTTTGGGGAACTTCCGTGCAGGCCCAGACTCAGCAAAGTTCTCAGATTCTGAAGAAACTCCAGAACCACCAAATGGTTGAAGAGTCCCAGTGAAAGAGGACGTCGGAGATATAAGATGAATAGCTGGACGCGGATTAAACGTTGCAGGGCGTGGGCGCTTGCTCCTGGCACGCTGTAGACCACGGTGATTCGAACCAAGGGGCATAACCTTTTCGACTGAGCATGAGCTGCTGCTGCTGCTAGTACTACTTTCTAGCACCGAAACAGGACTGGAGGTCTGGAATTGGTTTTGAGATGTCTCCTTCAAAGATGAATTATCTTTGCCAAGGGTCATCCCACCACCTGAGAAGGAATCCTCCACGAAAGTTGAAAGCCATTCAAGATGCACGATGTCCTCGTACTGCAAAAAAGGAAGATTTGAATACAATCAAGAGACATAAACACAAGTGAAATTGAATATTTGTTCTCAGCGATTCAAAGATGGAGAATAACAAACTTGATTAGAACCCATGAAGGTTGGAAGATTTAATCAACATAAAGCAAATACATATGCATTTTTCCCAAATAAAAACATCCCTGAGCTAATTACAATCGATTTTTATGCATGTAAAAAATGTTTGCTAAGTATTAAGAGCAAAGATTTGGCTAACATTCTTTCACTGAACACTAGATCTTAGAAATCAATGCGATAATTGCATAAATGGCTAATATTATCTAGGTGACATATTTTACACATGATCATTCTGCAGGAGAAAACCAATTAAATAATTTAATAACTTTCCCTTTCATCAAACTAATATTTCCAGAAACCACATTCAGTTTATCCAACGAGAAAATTTGAATTTTAAGAGAGGGGAACATGTTCTACAAGAAGACAAAATGGTACCATTACTATAATCAAATTTTGAACTTTTCAAAGAAACCTTGACATTTAATTCATTAGTGGCTTTTTGTGAACCTTTACTTCCATAGCAAATACTACAGAAGAAACATCCTTAACTGTCAAGATTATGAACACAAAAATGTACATATGGTAGTTGGGTAGGAAAATAAATGATGACACGTCAAAACCAAGAGTTGATGTTCGCCTCTCCAACCAAAACATAAAAAAGAAGAAATGCTATGATGTTATTTTCACCAACATAATAATCAAAATTGGCTACCAAATCAGTTGCCCCTCTTAGCAAATCAGTAGCAATCAGCAGAATTGGAGACCTTATCACACAAGCGAGTATGATTGCAACGACATGCAAATCCTCATAACATACATCCACAGGACAAGAACTAAGAAAATTTAAAGGACCATAAAGTAAGGAAACTACGTAGAAACAACAATTACCGGAACAGAGAGTTCGGCAGATAAGTCAGAAGCAGAGTTGCAATTGCTGCCGGAGAAAATGTCGGTGTCCGGCAAGGTCTCATTCCAAATGCAAGGAAAATCTTTGCAGTCACCAGAACCAACAAGACCATTACCACAGTCATTGTCCGATGGAAACTCAATCAGGTCATCCATGTTATCAAAGAAACTTCCACAGTCCAGCTCATCGGCGAAATTTGGCCCCATCAGTTTACAATGCTGAAGAATCTTTCAGACCTTTTCCCTGAAAATATTCAGAAAAGAAATATTAATATGCAAATATGACGACATAGAGAAACGTATAGATAAAGGAGTGTACTGCACAATAAAGAGTGAAAGATGCAAATATGGCAGTATGTGCTCTCGTGAGGGGCCACCTTCACCTTAGGTTGGGCTCGTGCTAAGCGTGTTAAAAGATGAGCATTGCCAAAAAGAAACATAAAATTTTTTTGACGATTTCAAATTATTATTAAAAATAAATTGGTGGAGACAGAGATTGGCATAATCATTAATCAACCTTTCCATTAATTTAAAAAAGCACCGAAAGAGTTCGGCAAAAAATTTAAAGTGGTTTTTGCAACGGAAATTTGTGGGTTTTTTTTTTCCTCTGAAATTTGTACGGTGAAGCAGAGCTTGAAGACATGGGAAACGACTCCAAAGGCCAAAATGCTTAGCACTTCGAAGGAGCAAAATTGTTTAGCTTCAACCAAAATTTTCCCGCAAGAAGAAATAAATACGTCAGGGCGAGGAGAAAAAGAAATGCACAGAAAGCGAAAGCTATTCTTATATGCTTGCCCAGAAGAGAAGGAACCAAACTTTTGGTATAAAACCCTTAGTCATTCAAATAAAAGTCCCATAAACAATCAACCTCTCTGCACGTTCCCTTTTCCCTGAGTATTGTAAAAAATTACAATTTTCCAGAAAAAAATCAGAAAATTCTCAAGGGCCAAAACCCAGAAGAAAACCAGAGTTTTTGGTGTAAAAGTTGAATGATAACATCACAAAATTGGAGAGGCAAACCTGAAAAACAAACTGCCCTCTAATGTGCTTCTACGTAAACAAAACAACACACTCAAAAAATCAGGAGCTGCTTCCCTTTTCCCCTCTGGAACAAAACCCCGTCCGAAACCAGAGACTGGGATAAAATTCCGATATCTCTCGAAAAAACGAAACAGACAAATCACCTGCTATACCAGCCGGTTGTATGAATGACAATTATACACTTGTACTTCAAAGAAAAAAAGAGTTTGCTTTTTCCTCCTCCACCACAAGACCACGCACAAGGAGGGAGGGACGGAGGGAAAATGAAATGGGGGGAGTTTTGAAGAGAAGCTAGAACAAGTAAAGAGGACTAAAAAGGGGTGTGTGCGTGAGAGAGAGAAGAAAAAAGAAGGAGAGAGTAATGGGGTATTATGGTAGGTAAAGCTCTCGCTTCATTGCTAGCTGTCTATTGCACTCACCCTTCACTGTCGTGATGTTTAAGTCTTCCTTCTTCACTGCCCCCCTTCCTCACCTCTGATTACACACGGGTCCCATACCATTCTCCTCCTCCCACCGCCAGCCCACATTATTTTTCATTTTTCTTTTCCAGTTTTTTTCTCAATTTATATCCAAAACTTTGTGTAAGTATACGTGAGTAGATTTATACTTATCCTTGAACAAATAATATATTTATACCAAATTTTAACACATATTTACTTGATAATATTAATAGATGCAGAATCTTTTAATTTTTCAATTTTAATATATAAGATTTAGTAGTTATTTTCATGAGATTGTAATTTTTTTTCCTATTTAGTAATCATTTTCTTCCAGAAAAAGGAGAGAGTAAAATTTTAAATAACCGTGTTAAAAACGACAAACTTAACCGTGTTAATTTCCATTTGATTTATTCACACACACATATATATATATATAAATGAAAGTAAAATTTTCAAATTTTCCAACCTTTTTTTCAATTTTCAGACTCAAAAAATACTGCCGTTTTATTTGACTCAAGATTTCCCACCCATAAATAAGCAAAGTTTCACTGGCCGTTATGACTTTTTTCATCGAATAGATTCTTCCGCGTGAACCATACATGCATTTTCATTGGTTCATGTGGGGATGACTTGACGTAATATTAACCAATCAGAAAGAAGCATGCTAAGGGAAACGTGTCAACAGTTCTACAAAGCGAGTGAGAAAGCTGGCCCCGGAAGAGAATTATAAATAGTATGTATGCGCTAGTATTATTATACGAGACTCCTTCTCATTACAATACAACACGTATTTTAAAATTTTTTATTTTAGTAGTACTAAAGTAATTTCTACTTTTTTCCTTGTAATATTCAACCGACTAATAAGATATTTAGGAAAAATAAAACTTTAGTTCTTTTTTATGTTTTATCAAATTATTAAGATAAAAGGATAAAATGGTAAAGCTTTTGAGCCTGAGGATCATGGCAAATTTAACATATGGTTTTATCACTGAGAGTTACATATATTATTATATTTTAATTAAAATAAACTTTTAAATTATCTGTAAAAAAAAAAATTAATACTACATCCGTCCCATAAATATCGTTCACCTTTTATTTTTCCTTAGTCCCAAATTATAAACCAGTTTCTTTTTTAAGAAGAAATAATTATAGGTTAAAAGATAAAATTACTATCATTAATTATCTCTTTATATCTATTACTTTCAATTCCAATAAATTAAATATAGGATATAAAAGTAAAATTACCCTTAAAATTAATTACATTAATTACACTAACTAACTTTTTTTAATATTTATGAAAAAGTAAAGTAAATTATATTTATGATACGGATGTATATAATTAACAGTGAATTCAATCTCAATAAAGAACTAACTTGAGTGTTAATGAAAATAGAAATGTAAAATATACTTAATTTTGAATTTAAGAAAGAAGGACAGTGCTTCTTTAAAATTTGTGCCCCTTGTTGTTTATTTATTAAAAAGAAAATGGTCAAAAAAAGGGCTGAGTTGAGTTGAGAGGTGAAAGGGGGCTGGGGCTCACATGAATTGTTTTTAGGGAAAAGGATGGTCGCAACAATTATTGACCTCATCAGATTGAGATCAGACAGAGGTTCCCAATCTCTCTATCACCTTCTTTTTTACCGACTGACTTCAATTCTACTCTTTGCATCATTCCCTTCTAAATCACTAAAAAATACACCGCCTTTCCCTCTTCAACCATATGGCTACACCTAAATTACAACTACCAATTAGTACATTCTAAAAAAAAAATTAACTATTATTTAAAATTATTATATTATTCTATTGGGTCCTTACTTTTTCATTTGTCCTTATTGGTAATTTAATTAATATTTTATTATTTTTTCAATATATATATTTTTTTTGGTAAAACTTTTTTCCATCTTCATGTTATTTTTCATGTTAACATTAAGAAATTGATTCTAAATGACTTACAAATAATACAAATATGTGTAATCATAAAACATGGAAAACAAAGGGCCTGAGAAGAGTTGAAGAGTCCTGAGCATGCATCCCTTTATTTGCCCCTTTAACTAACTTGGATTACACTCTTTGAATCATTTCCTTCAAAAGGACTTTTTCTCCTTTCTAAAACTATATGCCAAAAATCTACTGACTTCTTTCTTTTTCGATTTGATTTGATTTGCGTTGCACCCCATTTTGATTTCTGCTGAAAATAAATAATTTTATTTTACTGGCAGCTCTACCTCTACTACATTGTTATTTAATTATCAAAGAAATTATTACTATTATTATTATTATTATTAGTGAAATGTACAACAACTTCTCATCAAGAATATGTACACAAGTGCCTTTAGATAAGTTATCTTTGTCTTTCCAGAGATTTGACAAATAATAGTTACAATTAAAATGGAGGGGTTTTATTTTATTTAATGCTACATAATATATCTTCCCTTCAAAGATAAGAAAGAAACAAAGTAGTTATGGCATATTATATTATTCACCAAAACCTTATAATAATTGCTTCATTAGCGTGCCACCCACAAATCCATGATATAAAAGCACAATTTTCTTAATATTTTCCACACATTAAATTCTTTTAATTATGTTTTTTCTCCCAATAAAATTGTTAATGATCTTGACACAATAATTACATACAAGAGTACTCCCTTTATCCATTCCTAGTTGAATCTCTATTTTTTAACAATTCATTTAATTTCTAATTTATTTATGCCATTAATGATGAAATTTAGGGGTGAGATATAATTTTTTTTTAGATTTAAAATGTTACTATTAGTAAATTTTTAAAAAAATTTAAGTATATTTTAAACATGATCAGTGAATATTTAATTCCAAAGTATATCAAAATAAGAGACTAATAAATACATATAAAGTAATGAACCAGTGAGCAACACACATGAACGGTGGTAACACTAACATAACATGTATTTAGATCAGAAAAACGAATTTGAGAACATGTGCAGTGCTTCTTTCCTTTTCACCTTTTTTTTTCCCTCCTAACTTACTTTATTAAAATAAAATTTTTAAAAAAAATGGAGACGTGGGATGGAAAAAGATACAAACAGTTAGAGCTTTCCATTCAAGGGATACAAGCCCATACGTTATCTGCAGCTGGGATCAACCCTTGTTTGATTGTCGGTACAGGTCCCGACGTCTTTTTCTTTTCTCTTCTGTTCGATGTTGTGTGGAGGAGAGATGTCTTTTTCAAATATTTGATAACTTGTGGAAGGAGGAAAAATGGCAAGATTTTTTTTTTTTTTTTTTTTTTTTGGTAAAACAAGAAATTGACTAACAAAAGATTTATGTGTGTGTAAAAATATATATATATATATTTATTTATTTATTTATTTATGGGGACAATTAGGAATGTTTTGCGCATCATTGTCTTGAATGTTTAACGTTAGGGGAAAGAAACTAAAGTTTCATTTCTTGTATAATTAGGATCAAGACCGCACAACTTGTGGGATAACCAAAAAATAAGAAAAAATGGATGGGACAATTTGATTATGATAATGTTATTTTATCATAATAATGGTAATAATTTATTATAATATATTAAAACAGAAACATCCCCTCATGTATTGACACCTCAACTCATTAAAATGCCCTAAACAAGAAGATTACATTATTTGGAGAAATTTACTATTATTTCTCTGAAATATATATATATATATCTTATAAAAGAGCCATTTGGAAGATAACTCTTCATTTTCCTTATCGAAATACAATTCATTTATGGATAAAATTCTTCAGTTTTCTATAAAAATTTTTAGTAGACTGCTTCATTCTCTACCATTCATACATATACACACACACACATATATATATATATATACATACAAATATATGAATATAATAGTGAGCAAAGAGTTAAAATTATGGAGTGATTTTATTAAGTTTCTACCAATCAAGTAACGAGTATGACCATTTAAAAAAAAATTAAAATAAAATTTAATCAAGTATTATAGGTTTGGCTTAAAAAAAATAATTTTTTTCTTTTAAAAAATATGGTTGACTATTAGCTTACTGTTAAAGACTTAATAGAGCACTTCATAAATTAAGTTTCGTTATTCACTGTCGCATTTCCTCTATATATATATATATATATATATATATATATTAATTGAAAATTTTGTTCCATGATCCCTACAAAGGATTCATCTAAGTTCCCGTGGCTGCTTTCTCTTCTCTACAAGGTTAGTCCAAAATTTCTTTTACCAGGCTTTTATATTATATCTTGCACTTTCTTTTGTTTAGTTGTGTTTAAGGAGATATATACATATATATATAATTTTGTTCCATGCTCCCTTCAAAGGATTCAATCTAAGTTCCAATGGCTGCTTGCTAATGACAAAATTAGATGGGTTGATCATAGATTTCCTTCCCCCTTTTCGTTTCATGTCTTTATAAGACTGTATTTACATGAGGTTTGTCTTCATCTCATGAAAACTATCTAACTGGCTCTTAAATTGCAATGCAATATTAAGTTTTAGCCTCTATGTCTCTCTATCTTACATAAATTATGTGATCCAACAAAAGAGACTTATATTTTTTACATAACCAATTAAGAATTCATTCCTATAAAACGAAAAAAAAAAGTTATTCATTGAATAATTATAACAAATTAATTTAATACAATGTGTTAATTTTTATATATTTTAAAAAATAATTAATAATAATAATTCATTAAAAAATAGTACATAATTTTTAATAAAGAAACATGTAAAATAATAGACACTGCAAAATGGGCGAGCGTTAACCTAGTTATGATAATGGAGAAGTTTTCAATTTGTTTTATTAGGTCGTCAATACTTATATCATACTATCCAAGAATCTCTAGACTCCAAATCTTTTTGTAATTTTTTCTTGATGTAATCTTCTCAAATTGATTAATAAAAAATTTATGTGAATCTTTCATTTATTTTTATATATATTTTACAAAATAAACCCTAAAGAGATAAACTAAAACTTATGAATATTTGTTCTTTTTAAAACACTTGAAATTCTTTTTCAATTAATGCACTAGAATGTCATATAAAAATATACTAGAAGATACGAAATCCTAATAAAATATAAGTTAAAATATATTTATAATAAGATAAATTATACTAAGAAAAAGAAAATGTCTAATAAAGTATACTAAGAGTATCTTTATTTGATTTTAGATTTGAGGGAGTACTTTACAACTTACTTTAATTATAAATTTTATCAAAATAGTTTATTTTTATTTATAAATAACAATTTATTTATAAAATTTTAACTCATTTTTAAAATAAAACATTTAATTATGAGCGTTAACCAGAATTTATTAATTCAAAAATTTATTCAAGTGACGAATCCTTAGTATGATATTAAAATATTGTTTATAAAAGATACATTCGTAATATGTTCCGAATATATATATTATTATATGTTCTCTTATAATCACAACTCTTAATTTATTATTTTTTTTAACTGTCAATAATTCTTAAATTTCCTTTTGTATAAGATACAATAATATGTTTTGGGAGAAAACCAGATCCTCATCACTTCAATTATGTGCATTACTAAACCAGCAATACTAAACCAATCTTATTAGTGGAACTGCATGGACTTGATTTGACACGGTATTAGGATATTTGGGCGAGATTTGACTCTGTAATCATTCTTCATCTACCTAAATCATGTTTTATTTAAATACGCACATCACTTAATTAATTAGATCGTCATTATTAAAATCAACTTACATGCGCAAATAGTGTGTACTACTGTTGTTGGACCTTCACCTTGGCTGCTGGCTGGCTGGCTGGCTGGCTGTCTACTTGCCCCATCACTATCAGCCTCCTTCGGACACCGATCACTTGTGACTCCGGAAAAGCAACGTGTCCTTTTGCTCCTAATTCAAATCATGTATTATTAAAAAATTGAAATATCAACTAATCACTAATTATGAAAAAATTATGTTGATTACTATTACTAGCGCTTCTTGTCATAACTAATTGTTTGCTGGTCGTCACGTATCTGTGGTGTTTTTTTTTTTCGTTTTCTTTATTGTGGTTTGACAAATCTATCCTTGATAACATGCTGATGTAGCCATGAGAAGCTTGAGGGTAGTTTTGGAATTGCATTATCTGACGTGGCAGCTCCCGAGACTGTGAGCCGGAGGGAAGAATCATGTGCACCGTGCGTGATAGGATGTAAATGGCCACGTTGTGGGACCCGGGGATCACGTTACGGCGTCGGTAGATAATAGTCCACACGTTCTTCCACGTGGCAAATCTAAGGATGAATGTGCATAGTATTACTGTATTAGTGTTATTCTGGTATGGAGCCCACACGGCGGGGGACTGGGAATCAACTAGGTAGCGCCAGCTCGGGTTTGCCGGTGTGTGCTCCAGTGCATCCCAGGACAGAAGTCACGTGACTTGATCTCGGGATTCGAGCCAGATATTTTTAACATTCCTTTGTCTAATCTGTATAATAATAATGCGATTAAAAGTCAATAGTACTCTCCAGTCTTTACTTCTTCTCTGTCTCTGTTTTTTTTTTTTTCAAAACTAGGCTCACTTGGACTTTTTGGAAAAATTTTTTTTCATATGAATCGGGATCAGGTCTCATATATATATAAATTATGATTCATATTAAACTAATAATTTTTTTCATTAGAAAGTAATACTATTTCTATAAATTATTAGACTCGATTCATAATAAAAATTTCTTTTAAAAAAACACCCTTATTATTGCATATATTGTATGACAAAATTTCTTGTCTTTGCTAGTTAGTTCCTAGAAGTATTTTACAATACAATGTGAAGAAGGGGATTTATATATGGGTTAACAATTTTATTGTTTTGTATAATGTAGATGTAGATTTTAAGATTAAATGTATCTTTTTTTCCTTTTCTTTTTTATAAGTAGTAGTGTGAAGTTTATTCATATAACTCAACTATTTTATTTGAAACATGACTCTCCATGTAAGGATCTATATCCATGTAGATCAACACATAAAGATTAAAATTGTTAAGAAGATTTAATCACTAAAGAAGAGGATCGAAATCAAGACATACGTCACCTCTTGAGGAAAATAAATTATATGTATGTTTTTTATTTATAACACAAGTTAAAATATGTTACACTAATTAAAATTTGTTATTTGTCTAATTATATTTTAAACTTTAGGGATACATAATTATTTTTTCTATAAATATATTTTATTTTATAAATATGCATACAAGTTTTATTATTATTATTATTATTATTACAAAAGAATCTAACATATTTATCGGTAAGTAATGGTTGAGGAGTAGTCGTGCGCAGAGGCATAAGGTGCACTAGAAATCCATGGTCCAAAGATCACTTTTTATATTACTCTCCTCCTCCAAAATAGAGCATTTTATTTTTTATTTTAAATTATTTAAAGCTGAATGTTTTTATTTCTTAAATTAATTAAAAATTTATAAGAAATTGATATTGCAATATTAAAAATGAATTCAGTTTTTTAAAAAAAACGTATATAAATCAAAATAAAACATTTAATTATGAAAAAGAGGAATATTAAACTTAAGTTTGCTTCATTTTGATTTTTTTAAAAAATCTTTTAATAATAATAATAATAATAATAATAAGGGCACAAATGGGTTTGAACTTAAAATTGTTTGATCATGTAATTTAAAAAAAAACTATAAAGGAGCTATATAATTTAGTTTTTTTATACATATTAATGGGATTGTCAGCAGTATAGCAGGGAAAAAATGTACAGAATGTCACTGGGTGCAGCATATGAAAGAATACGATCCTTTCCTCCCCTTTTCAAAGCCAAGGCATTGTTGTTGTAGTATATATATCAGCTGTAGAATTGTTGGTGTTGCTTTTGCCTTCGATTTGGGCAATTTAGTGATGATTAAGAAACTTTGAGGTAGTAGTAGTAATAATGATGAGGTGTGGGCCGCAAAAGCCAGAATATTTGATTTATGGGGGTCCACTTAGACAGCAGTACCTATGGTGGGCACTTTGGGATCCATCTATGGGTCCCTCGGGTCCTTTCATTGGGTCTGTGGGACCGCGACTGCACAGCGATTAGTACTCCACTCCACTACCCTCCAAAAGTCCAAACATGAGACTACGGAGAGGAAGGATGGAAAAAAAATACTAGAAAAATTATTGCTTGATTTGCTGAAATTGATGACAAATTGGTTTGTTTTCAAGTCCAACCGAACTCAAACAGCACATGCCCGATGATTCCTCCTCTCCTCTGCTTCTTCAAGATTCCAGGCCTCGCCGCGTTGGAAATTGTTGACGCTGTTGAAAATGCTGTCCAATTCAACTGTTTCATCTTGTTTTTCTTTGACCATCATAACCTTCTAGTTGGCAAAAATATAAATGAAATTAGTTTTTTTTTATTAAAAATAAATTATTTTACAAATAATAAAATAAAGTTTTTTATTATTTATTTAATTTTTTTACTTATCGTGAAAAAAGAAAACAGAGTAATTGTCATAATAATCAATGAAATTAATTTTTATCTTTAGGAAAAAAAAAGAGAGAAGATAGTTTTTTTTTCAGGTTTTAAAAGTTTTTTTTAAAGAGAATGAAAAACTTCATTAGACATTATACCATCTTTTGATTTTTTATACATTTTTTTTATTTGAAAATTATTTTATATTTTAATATATTTTATATTTATTATTTAATTTAACTTCTATTTAAAATAGATACAAAATATCTTAAAAGTTAAGTCGGCCTCTTATACTTATATATATATATATATATATATATATATACATAGCCCATGAACTATTAATTTTACATAATTTAAAATATATTCAACTATTTATACAAAAAGTATATTATTAAATCAACATTATTTTCTCATTTATGGTGACAAAATTCTGTTTTTGACCATGAATCAGAGAATATCCAAAGTGGAATTAGATTAATAAAAAAATTATAAAATTAATTGATTATTGCAACCTGATTTTCATTCAGAAAACAAAAATAGTGAATTATCGTAGGGGAGAAAAGGATTAATATAATTAACTTTTAACTATATCTTTAATTATTTACTTGATATTCGTTATAGTAACAAAATGAATATCTTGCCTCGGCCACTTTGTGACAATAATAATTAAAAAATCCTAAAATGATGACATTTATGATTTTAATTAAATCAATAATAGTGATTAGGGAAAAGAAAATAAAGGGAGATAAGGATACTGTAGTAAAGATTAACAATATACCTAATAAATTATCAAACTTTTATTTAGTGGCAAGAAAAATTAATTCAAATAACTTACAAATAATGAGGAGTAAATAATGATAATAGACTTTGGATGTGCTTGGATAGTGATAGTACACTATCCAAGCTGACATTATCCATCCAACACAAAATATACATATATTGATTGGAGTTCAATTTTTTTCTAAAAAAATAATTGATTCATCTCCTATTAAATGAGCGTTTCAATTTAGATTTATGTGATATTTTTTTTTGAGAAAAAAATAAATTTCAATATAAACTCATATTTTACGAAATAAAATGACATAATACAAATGGATAATATATCGAAACATATATTTACTTGGCTAATGTGTGATTCTAGCCAGACTAGGGTTTTAGAAATAAGCGATTGTAATATTCTAATCCTACATCAAACTAATTGTATATATAATTATTAAGGATGAATTTAAATCTTTATTTTGAACTTAATATATCTACTTCGACGTATCGATTAGTGTATTGTAGGGGAGAAAGGATTTGGAGGATTTGTTTTCATGCTGATTCGCTAGGAAATATTAAATGAGTAAAAGATTTTAAATGCCGACCAAATAGTAAACAACCCTCCAAATTAATATTTTTATTTTAAAAAAAAGTTGTCTTCTTGTGGACACCAAATTTAGTGTATAATGTAATGTATGTCATTTTCGTAGAATATAATATTAGAAAGCTGAGTATTGAGTTTTTCTTTTTGACTGGATGGATCGATATATTATACACATGAAGGTAATTTCATGCTAATTCTGTGCCTTTTTTGTTTGCGTGATTGGTGAAAGAATGGAAAATTCTATTGCCCTCAATTCTATATTGTGATTCACGTTGATCCATATTAGATATTTTGTTAAAAAATTATGGATATTTTTTTTGAAAAAATAAATAATAACATTTGATTTAATATAAATTATAGGATTTGTGTGTAGGAATATGAATCGGTTATATACGAGAATTTGTGAAGGAAAATGATTGGAGATCCATTCTTGGGGTGTTTCAAAGGGATTTTCCTTTTTTCTTTTTTTTTTTTTCATTTCTGTTTCAACTTTTAACTACTGAATTAGTTTTTTATGAAAATTAATATTTTTATTTTTATATATACCGTTTGAGTCAAAATTTTGATCTAAATTAAATAGAGTTAGGCTTTAAATACTAAGCAATAATCTCTACCTCATTTTTTTTAATTAAAGAGTAAATAATATTAAAAATCAATTAATTTATTTAGTCAAAAAAAATATATATATATATTTATATATATGCATAAGTTAGTCAAATCACTTAGGAAATGGAGATAAGAAAAAAACTAAAGACAACAGTAAAGAAAATCAAATATATTTTAAACCAAAATAAACATATACTACTATTTAATATTTTGAAAAAAATTGTTATTTTTCAAATGACTAATATATTTTTTCCCTTTTTTTTTGGGTTTATATTATCTGAACTTTCCTTTTCTCTTTTCCTTAGCTTGTCTAGAAATGATTAATCATTAAAAAAAAAAAAAAACGTAAGAAGCTGCAATCAGTTTATATAATGTTGTGGTTTTCCTCTAAGCTCTTGTACTCCAAAAACATCCATAGGAAATCGAACAATGATGAACTCAACAGTGATTCAAAACCAACTGGCCGCTGCTGGTTCTTCTCCGAATAGAGAAAACAGTTTCGGAAAAACGCAGTCTTAAGTCATTCAGGTTGTAACTCACGATATTGGATTTTCCTTTTCCTTCAAAGGAATAATATTTCACCCTTTATTATTATTATTCTTACAATAATATATATAAATGATTACATTATCATGTTACAATAGAAAATTTTCAGGTTTTTTCTTTATTCTGATATTCTTATTTTTATTTTTATTTTATAATATCTAAAATTAAATATGTAATCTTTTGAAATAAATAATTCTTTAATACTCTTTTCATTCCATTGAAATATTGAATGTATCATTTTTTACTTTGAACAATATTAAGTGTAGGGATATTAATTTATTTGTAAAATGCTAACCAATTTAAGAAATAAAATATTTAATACAAGTAGTGGATTTGACTCGATCTTATTACAGATTGTAGTTTTAATGAATTTGTAATTATTAACTTATAGTTACATAATTTACATATATTAACCTGATCCGGATATCACTTCTAAATATATATATATATATAAAAGAAAACATTAACATATAATTTTAGATTTAATAACCACTTTTACTATTTCAATTTACAACCATACATTAATAAAAAAAAGTACTAATAATTTTTAATATTTAATCAAATGACATTTAGAAAAGGAATATAGTACAATTAAGCATCCATTGATTAGCCTTAACAGTTTAAAAAAACTTGGCCAATTGCGTTAATATCTCACTTTCTTTTGAGGTGGCACCGGTAGACTAGGTTTGGTATAATACCTAACCCTGTAATGTAGGTTTACCTGAGCAATTAATTATAAGCAACTTATCTGCCACTACTTTCTTAAAAATTAAAAGAAAAAAAAATCAATAATGGGTAGAGAGTGGTGTGGATTCTAAGACCGTAGTAGGTTGAACGGTCAAGATCATGCGGGTGCTCAGATTGCTTTTCTTGGTTGGCGGTCACGTGTGCGTACGCGATCGTCTACCTGCTACCTCTCCCAAGCATTTATTAAATACACCCTGCGTGGATGACTCGACTACTTTTCACCAAATGAAAGCAATTAATTACTACTACTACTACTACCCTTTAAAAATGATTTTGGCAATTAAATTTTTACAAAGTTCCGTTCCAGCCTATCCATGGGACATTTTTAATTAGAAAAACTTAACTAGGTGAGAAACGAAGTCAAACCCATAAGTATATTATATAAGTCTTACGTCTCTCATTTCCTGCATTCTTAAAAGGTTGTCTTTTAATTATATTTACTCTCGACCTATTTGTCTGTACTAAGGTTTTTAAACTCGAGAGTTTAAGTAAATTCGAGAGTTTAAGTAAACTCGTTTGAGCTTTGATAAAATTGAATCAAAAACTCGAATCGTAAAATCGTAGAGTTTATGTTCTAATTAAAAATATAATATATATATATTAAATAAATTATATACGATAACAATAAAATAAATATCTCAATCAATATAAGAAAATAAATCTAAAATCTAATTTAATTAACTCCAAATAAAATGACAACAAAATAATAAATTTTATAAAATTAAAATCAATACAATATCAAATCTATAACATAGACATGAAAAGCCCAAAACAAGAGACTAATTGGTCTCAAATTTGGCCAGATCGGGTGGGTCATCATCGGTCAAACATGTTGGTCAACTACGGTCAACAAATGAACAGTAAACTCGATTGACTCAGTCAACTTGTACAAGTTTACCGAGTTAACTCGGATTATATTTAATTTTACCTTCAAAAATAATTTTGGAACGATTTAACACGTTTCTATACCCTAAACTCGTACGAATTTACGAGTCAACTCTAGAGTTTAACAACATTGGTCCTTAGCTCTTCTCACTTTATCTGTTTCATTGCTTTGATTAATTAAGTATAAACCCATATTTTCTGGATGAAAAAGATTTTTCTTTTCCCCTTTCTCATGACAAAGTGATTATCCAAAAATTATACGAGAAATATAATAATTAAAAAATATTAGAAGAGAAATTTTAGGGTGTGAACTTGTGAAAATTTTTGGATGCATAGAGAGGACAAAAAATAATAAGTCAGAGAAATAGGCATGGTTGGCCTTGAAGGAATGATTTAGATATGTGTACCTTAATCCTTATTTATTTATAGAATAGTTAATTTGATATCTAAATTTATTTCTAAAGTTAATATTGATACTCATTATCTTTTTTTTTTTCTTTCTATCAGTTAAGTACTCGAATAACGTATGGACCTTCAAGTTAATACTTTTCAACTAAACTCTGATACATTTCAGATCAAGGTACATTTTTTTAGTCATTTACTGCTATCTATGGATGTATTGTTTCAGGCTCTACCCAAAAAGGTATTTGTGAGATCCAAATTCTAGAATATATGATCTTCACACCAATTATTCTATTCGACCCATTGGGGTGTCCTCCGAAAGAACAACAAACTGAAATAAGCTTAAAATCATGATATCTTAACTAGTGACGAGTTAGTGGCTGATTGAAGTAGACTCAGTGACACTCACTGAGTCATAAATATATATTTTTAATAGTATTAATTAAAAATATAAAAATAATATATAATGTATTTGTTTATACATTTGCGGTTGAGTATTTTGAATTTTGTCAGTTTCAAAGTTTCTCAAGGCTATGTGATGTATAGATGTACTGATGTTCCATTCAAGTTTCAAGCAAGATGAAAAACTTCATTTTATTATTTCTTATCTCTTTTTAGACATTCAACAATTGAATTATTGACAGTATTAGTCCATAAACTATTTTATTTTTATAAGTTTGGTTTATAATATTTTATTTTATTGTCTTTGATTATCTATCAATTTCAATTTGATAACTTTTTTCTATATTATTTTATTTTATCTTTTTTTGATCGTCAAACTTTTTTATTTTTTTTGACATATTGGGTCATTTTCACATAAAATTTGTTTATATATATAAAGACACAGCCTTTGCACCTTATGGCTGAGCAATTCAACTAATTTATATATATATATATATATATATTTTATTTATAAAAAGACACCCACAAAAACAGTACATTAATTTTCTCCAAATCTGAGACGAAGAAGGATGCAATGGCTGGTTTGTCCCTTTCCAATGAGCATTCAATAGAAAAAGATATTCTACCTATTTGTTTTGCATATATTAATTGTAAAACTCTTATTAAGTATAGCATATATTATATTTTGAGAACCAGTTTTGTAATTTAACTAAAATGGTCCATGCACATTTTTCCCCACGTGACATAATAATAATAATAATAATAATAATAATAATAATAATAATAATAATAATAATATGTGTAGTTGATAAAAATATGAATCTTTTAAAGAAAAAAAAACGAATATGTATTAAATAAACATCAAAGAAAATACTAATAAAAACATGAATATATATATATATTTATATATGTGAATGTGTCTAAAAATATGCATTTACAATTAATCAAGTTCCGTTCTCAGCAATATCCCTCTTTAATATAATTTCTTTTTTTAAAAAAAAGGAAAAGAAAAAGAAGCATACGAGTCCATTAAATATATATGTGTGACATGATGATCCAGCTTTAATTAATATACTTAAAATGCTCTATTCAAAAAGTTAGTGTCTAAGTCTAAAATCTGTGTTTAGGGTTCAATACCGTACAAAACTTACATATTCTATAGTTTAAAAGGGAAGAAAAACATTTTTTTTTTATAACTTTTTTATAGAAACGTTTATTTTTGTTTTAATAGTGAATGTCTCATCTCATTTGTCAATTTAAAAGAAAAAGGATACACTTTACTTTATAGAAACATTTATATATTTTTTATTTTTAACAAAAAAAAAAAACTTGATACAAATGTTTAATGAAAATAACAAACATTGTTAATCGAAATAAAAAAAAATATAATATTAAAGTTCTAATCTTTTCGAAGTTTTGAATTATTAAATATATATAACATTTTCAAAATTTAGTGTTATAATAAACGATTAATCCAAAGTTATTACTTTGAGATAATGTAATTGTTTTATAAATTTATATTGGGGTATATTATGAAAAAATATATATTAATTGTTAGATGAGTATGAAAGATGAAAGGAAACAGAGATTTTTTATTTTTTTACTTTGACCATGGAATGTTTTGATTTTTTCACCTTTTTTTTCCGGTATTGGAAGGTTAATGTTTATTCTTATGATATTTATTTATTTTTTCAAGGGGAGTCGGAAAACATTCATGCATCCACCTCGACTATACCGTTAGTAGTTACAAACTTATTAAGGTTAGAATCTGCAGCAAGATTGAGTTGAATTCACGACCTGTATAATACCGGTTGTACCTTCGAATTACTCAATCATATCCTTAGATGCATGTTGCTTCGTTATTATTAAAATATGTTCATTATTTTCCAATTAAATTGGTCTAATTTTCATATAGAGAGAACATGTATTAAGTTAATGATTTTAGCTGAATTAGAATCTCAATAACGCTATCTTGGGTCGGGTCATGTGAATATCCATAAATAGCAAGTTACAAGTTCCAAAAAAAAAAAAAAAAAGGGTTTTAATTAAGAAATTATGTTGTGTCAAATTGAAGGTCTCATGAGGGAAATAATGTTATGTTAAAGGGGTTAATAATATTTTATCTTTGAGATTTCTTTAATTATTATTATAGTGTATAATAATTGGTTTGATACAACCATTAGCTAAAAACAGTAACAATTATTATCATCATCATCATCTTTTGGGATTAGTTAAGTAGGTGTAATGATGAATATGAAGATTAAAGGTTCCAAAACTCAAAAAAATCTATTTTTGGTTCTTGTGATTCTTTAACGGCTAATCTTACAAGACTTGATTCATTAAAACATATCCTTAGATATCGGTTATTTTACAGAGATAGTGTTAGTGTTATGCCAAGAACAAGTTCTTATAACATGTTGTTGGTGGTAAATAGTAAAGTTAATGTAAATTTTCAAATTCAAAAAGGGAAAATAATGATTTATACACGTAAAATATTTATGACTAACTCATAATACTTATAAACTTTATTTTTATTTATTTATATACATGATGAGGGAAATGCTATTATGGGTTACGAAGTTCAAAATAATTTGTGTTTCTGTTAAGTTTTTAACGGTCAACTGTTCTTTTTTTTTTAAAGAAAAAAAATTCTTCTATAATTTTTTAAGAAATATTTTATAAATTAAATTCTAAAAAGACAAACTAAACCCTAGGATACTTGATTAATTTTTATTATTATTTAAAAAAAAACAAGATAATTGACCATTAACTTTGCCCTTTAGAGACTTAACTAAACCTAAAATATAATTTAGCTCCGTTGCCCATAATAGCATTTCTATACATGATGAATTTAAATGTATTTATTTCTACTTGCCATCACACCTTATTACGGAATCAGGTTATTTTTCTCACGTGAGATATATATTTATTGTTCAAGGATAAAATAGTCCTATTAAGTCTACTCTCACCTGAAAATAACAGTAAAACCTATTACCTACATTAAACTAACCTGACCCGTTAAAATTTACAAAAGAAATATATAAAAGTTTTACTGTTATTTTTTAGTTAGAATATACTTAGAAGAGCTATTTTGCTCTTAAACAATAAGTACACATATTTTATGTGAGAATAGTAACTTAATTTTGTTGTGAATGTGGGATAAACATAAATACGCATAAATTTATTATATATTAAATAGATAAAAATGAAATTTATGAATATTATAAATTAAATCCTTTAGAAAATGGCACTTGGATGCAGTATCACTATTCACGACTGACCGATCAAAAGAAGGAATCACACGAAATGGCACTTCAATGCATTCAAGCTTTCCTCCTACACAATTTTTTTCCCCCTCTGATGGGGAAGCGACAACAATGGCAGCACCCCAAAATATCTAGATGGCCGATACCAATAGTAATAATAATAGGATCATAGCCAAAATTACCGGAAGTGATCTGCCGCGTCGGTGCCGACACCAAATCCCACCGACAGAATTGCCGAATGTATCAGGTGACAGACACTGACATACTTAATTTCTACCGGCACGTGAAGGTCACACCTGTTCTTTATCCATCGGCAAATCCCCACGTAATGCGTCGGTGACGGTGGCGGTAATTTTTGACTTCGCAACTCCGTATTCTCAACGGTTTTCCTCACTCCCTCATTTTCACAGTTAAAATAAATTTATCCTTCTGATTGAGTTACTTATTAGTCCGTTGAATATTATCGAGTGCACGTAAATTTTTATTTTAAAAATTTATTTATTTTTAGAAATAAAACATTTAATTTAAATAAAATTAAAATAGAAATAAAAATATTTAATTTTAAAGGAAAAGAATATAATATTTTATTATAAAAGAATGGTATTTCTGTATTGTATCTAATTGAACTTTTGTTTATTATAAAGCATATTATTATAGAACTTTTCTTCCAATCAAAATCAAACGTTTATTCTAATTTTATAATAATTGTAATAAAAATAATTAATATATTATTGTTGAAGTCTTAGTTCTTACAAATTATTATATTAATAATAAGGGCATAATAATAATGTAAAAATTAAAATACACCATAAATGTGTATTATATATAAAAAAATTAAGGTTAATCTTTTAGATAAAAGGAGAGTATTTTATAATTCATATTTTTACATAATTAAATTAGATACAATTACAGTGTGAAATGCATAGTGCATTTCTATAATAATAATAATAATAATAATTTTTCAAATATACTTATCTTAAAAGGAAATTGTTCCTAATTATATAAAAAGGTCTTGTATTTGATTCATGAGAAAATTTTTGCGGAGGATATATTTTAAAATTTTTTTTTTATTTTAAAAATTATAGTGTCGACAACCTTCATGTGCTTGCAGACAACAACGTATAATTTGTATTCGATTAAAAAACAGGAAAGAAAGAAAGAAAGAAAGGGGGAAAAAAAGAGAGTATAGTTTATTTTACAAATAATAAAAAATAATCAATAGGTATACGATATGACGTAGCAAAGAAATAAATAAATAAAAAGGTTAGCTTACAATTATCATTCAATTTACGACACGGTGTCCGCTAACATGTGAGCTGGTTCGCAAAATAGAAAATACTCATTTATTATTATTATTATTATTCTTTAAAAAACTGAAGGTGACGTGGAAAATATTACCACGTACTTGTAGTATACTGGTATTAACTATTTATTTATAGCATTTTCAGAGAGACCACCGATTTGAAAGCGATGCTTTCATGTGCGAGACCAAAAAAAAAAAAAAAAAAGAAGAAGAAATTAATCGAATGACCTTTTTGCCCATGGATGCAGTGTTTCTCAACATGATACCAATTGGTGGTATATATGATGTGATGATTTTGTTGTAAGCTTCTTTTTGGAAAATCTTATGTTTCGGTGAAATTATTATTATTATTATTATTAAATCAAATTTCAATTCAAAAATGACTCTGAAATTGATTGAGGTGTTTGATTGCATTGCATGCATATCTCTTGAAGTTCAAAATCTTAAATTTGCCTTATAATACAGATTACATCTCATCCACCAAATGCAATGAACTTAGAATGACAATTTAACTGTATTTTTTTGGGAGTATTTTCTTCTTCTTTTTATCGGTGAAATCCTTTCTTCTTCATATATAAACATCAAGAATACCGACAAATACATAAATCAAAGGCGATTATTGCTAATTTATTTACTTATATTTTTCATTTGTCAATATTGAATTGAAGTTGGATAACACAGTTATGTGACACATTTTCATTCTTACTCATTGATATCTTATTTCTAGTTACTTTTTTAAAATTGATATCTTATTTCTATATTGGGATCAGAATTTTGAACCAACTGAAATTGTCGTTTTGTCTGTTTCATTAGCCCAAAAAGTGATTTCACTTGTCAGCCCATCAGGCCCACAACCACTTGGGACCTCTCAAAAAAAGCCCATAGAACTTAATAATCGGGAATTCCTAACAATATATTAGTTTGCAGTGGAAATAAACTTTGTGGAATCTAGTTTAGTTATAAAAAATTCATAATTTAAAGAAATAAATAATAATAATAATAATAGGATCCCACAGCACACACAAACCATTAAAATCTGAAGATTACCGTGATCTGCTTTGATTTATTCATGTATTCAGTTAACCTTAAAAATTAACCCCATACATGTACACGAAAGTGAAAAATGTTTTAACCTCTCTAGCAAAATTTCTGTTATGATATAATAACTAAAGAATCAGTAAACAAACTGATGATTTCTCTAACAGAGATGTTGGAAAGAATGAATGATATACTTACTTACTATTGAGGAATAGCTATCAAGATATTTACTCTGTGGAAGGAAATGAAAGTACCTATACAATACAATGTCATAATTAAGAGTCTTGTTTGATTGCTTCCCTCTGTGTTCTCTGTGCTATGTATGTATGGTAGTGTCCGACATATTCTTGCCATGTGACTCCAGAACAGACAATTTGAAGATCTTTCTTTAGCTGGTAATGGAGTCAGTTGCTACTGCTTTGGATGCATCGAGATGATTAAGCCGACAGGTTCCCAGAAGGAACTCTGGGAGCTCTTCTGCTGTGTTAGCCTTATGTTTTGCAAAAAATCATGGATGTACATTTATTTAGTATGCTGAAAGAAGCCTGTCTATACAAATATATGACCAAACACTGGAGTATTTTAGTGTTACCTGTATTACGAATGCCATCTCTATTACGAGATTGTTCAGGTACCCAAGAACAAGGTTGACAACTCCCCTGGCAACTGTCGATGAGCCAACATCAACACAAAGCTGAAATTTTGAAACACGTACAAGTCAAGGATTCATAATCTGGGTTACAATTTGCCACGACATACAATACAATACAATATAAATCAAGAAGAGTGGAACTACAACATAAGTAGAGTATCCAAGAATTGCACCTCTAAGTAGTTCTTTCCTCGATAATAATTCACTTCGAGTTGTTGACCAATCAAACAAGATTTTTTCCCCACACTTTGTTTCACTATCCATGATCCCTTGAAAATATCAGCAACAGTTGGTGAGCAGGACAAAATTGAAGATGTTCCAAGGTAGTAAAAAAGATTGAGATCATAGGGGACATCGGGCTGGTTTAAAGTTATAATAATGGGACAGGAATATCTTCCTCTGCTTTACTTCAAATGAAGATTTTCTTGCATTTTCTGCTAGCATACCTTAGAAATGTACGGTATGAGCTTGAACCGTGAATTCCTAAAGGCATCATCTCCATTAACAAATTGTTCTAGCAAAGGTACTGTTTCCAAACGAGATTTCATCATGTAATAGAGTGCAATGTTGTATGTTGTTGTTCCCGGAACCTGATCAGAAGAACAACAATATCATCACCTATTCAAAGAGTAACAAATAAAACCAACTGCAATTACCTGTATGTTAATGACAAAAAAGAATTCGTCTCCACCTTGAGCTGCATATTTCTACAAAATTTGGTAAAGATTATTTTTATTATTCAAGCCTTTCAAAAAATTTGTTTTAAATTAGATGTCCTGAACAATTTCAAACCTGAACAATGCTTCCTGGACGACCTGCAAGATCATCTTCACGTTGCTCAGATCTTATCCAATCTGCACCCACCATTTCCATCAAGCTGCCTTTTGCCTTAATCTGGTAAAAGAGGCAATTATCGGGCACAAAATTAAAGACACTGCCATCGGAACAGCACTACAAGATTCTTTCTTTCTGAAATCTTGATAAACAGACAAAAAATTACTCGTGCAATGCTGGAACCAATCATAGCCAAGCTTATTGACATGAAACCATATGCAGACATGAAGGTGTGTCTCTTACTGGCAAGTGATGTATATTTTTAGCTATGCATTCTCCAGCAATTTCTACTAACAGGAACAGACATGTTTATAGCTGGAAGTGAAGGAAAGGTTTGTGCATAATTGTCCTATTATACTAATTCTATCTCTTTTCTATTTAAGATAATGGAGGTACTTAATCAGTTAATCTTTATTCTTTCCCGAACATTTTCTGAATAAGAAAATTGGAGAGGCTGCTCTTCTTCTGGCATCACTCTAATTTCAATGTGGTCAGAAGTTTATGGCAGGTAGGATGCAAAGAGCACTGTCTGTGGGATCCATTCCACTAGGGTGTAACATGGATGATGAAACGTGAAATTTGAATTTACAGGATGGTTGGGCATGATGCTCAAGTCAACCCCCTTGTTCAATTTGAAGGTCACATGCAGACAAGGATTCTGGAAAAACCTAAAAATATACTACTAGTAACTATTTAAACCAGGGTTGATTTACAAGAAAAGCAAAATATGATATTGGGACTCAAATGGCAAGAATTGAAAAGCTGAGACAAAAACGTTTTCATTGATAATAAAAGCTCTACATGCATAGGTTCCACAAGGTGCATGGTGTCTTAAACTACTTTGAATGAATTCAATTAACTACGAAGTAAAACTCTATAATGATGAAGTGCAAATTTCTAAAACAAAAAGGTATTAAGTTGTGAAAAAAAAAACCTTTTGATGATCTTCCAAGTAATTTCTGCCTCGAATCAAATAGGATGAAGGATCACCTGCTGCCCAACTGCAAGGCATATTATGACTTAGATCTTTCAGAAGAGTTGCACCGTAGGAGCACGATACATTATCTTCCCAAGCCATTTCTTGCAAGTCCACATAACCCTTTTTCTGAACTGCAGGATAAAGATTTTAAGCCCTAGTTTGGTATCTGCTAGGTATTTGATACATCACAGACCTTAACAATCAGATCCATAGACAAGTGAAGAATATTCATGTTATGACTAACCAGCTAGATCATGTAACCTTTTGACGAAATTAGCTGCTGATGATAGTTTTGGTGGACACTCCTGTGTGTAATAAACAAAAAATCCAGTCAAACGTAGTCACGCTATTATGAAAGGAATTATACCATTGGAGGTGAGTATGCACTCTTTAGAAAGCACAACCAAATGGACTTGATCAGTCAAGTTCCCTATCACAACTAAATGGAGAAATGCAACAAGTTCTGGAATATTTCAATTGATAGAGATAAGACAGAGCTCTTACCAGAAAAAATACAATGAAACAATTAGGCAAAAATACATATTTTGTTCCTCTTGCCCTACTTTTGAAATGAACATCAAAATAAAAACATGCTTGAACTTCTGAATGAGCAAGAACAATGGGAAATAAGATAAGGAAATTCGCATTTAACACAGATATTGGGAAAATGATTAATGAATAGAAAAGAAAAAATGGTACAAAATAAATTCATTGAAGTTCAAATCTTCTTTTGCTGAAAATGTTCAAGCATACTAAATGAGTTTTACGAAGAGAAATTTAGACTTTTCTTTATGCTACATCAAATATATTCACACCATCCATTTCCATATGGCTTAGCAATCTGCTTGTAAATGAATAAATTAAATAGTAAATCATGTAGTTCCAGTACCAGATTATTATGCAAAAGAAGCAAAGAAAGATTATATATGTCACATAAATATCTGTTTTCCTTAAATCTACTCATAAAGCATCATTAATTTTATATCTCTATATTTTACAATTTGCAAAGTTGTAAAATATCTGAGTATGTTGTTTGATTACCTCTAAAACAGAAAAAGAAAGAGGCGGGATGATAAAGACTATCAAGAAATCAATAATGTAAAGCTGTCAAATAAGAACCTAGGATGAAGAACGCAAATATTTAACATGTTCAGCATTGAAGGGAAATCACCATATATCAATCATAACAGCGAATTAATTGACAAAACACCAATTCCTCAACACATTTCACAAACCACAAAGAATCATTATTGGCCATGCTAAGAGTGAAATAGAACCTGATAGAGATGTATGAGACACATAAATATAATACTCGCTTAAGTAATATCTTAGGTATGGGACCAGAAAATACCACAGAGTCCATTTCTGGGCTTGTGTTCAACCACCCGTGTTCTGAATGTTCATCATTTAACGGTTCAGAAACATCAAAAAACTCATCAACAGCATCATTCAGTCCCATTAGACTTGAAGCTCCGGAAACCGCCCTGTCAACCTCATCCTCCTCCTGAATCCGTGTCGCATAAACTTCTACTTTGATGTCCTCCTTTACACTCTGAGGCAAGCCAATGACTCTAGTGATCCCTTCGGACATAAATTCGGATGAGTAATTTCCTCCTTTTGCTTTAAATAACTCTCTCAATGCTGCAATATAGAAAAGATTCCATTTGATTTAATGAAAGCTACAAACATTTGGGAGTAGGGGTTAGGGGAGAGTGGATGCTAATATGAGAGAGTGTTGAAATTTTTGCCTCATCATGGGTTACCTGCAACTCTCCCAATCAAGTGGGTGGTCATGGATCTTGTGGATGCTCTTCGAAGATAGGATTTCCAGAAGCTCCAATCAATAGCCAGCATATGTTTTACTACTGATTCATTTCCTTTGTTGATAGGAGTTATCACAAATCCACCACCTGCATGATTTAAAAAATATTGAACAGTTATATTCATAAACTTTGAAACCCATACATCTATTTGTGGCAGTACAAAGTCTAAAAACTATGTTCCTAATGTGAAAACAGTTAAGTAATAAGACACAGAGGATGTATATTCTCATTACCAAGAATAGATCTATAATCCTATATTATGATTATGAGAGTACATGGAAACTGAAGTTTGTATATACCCTCTCATTTACTGGAAATCAAACAAACACTTACTGTATTCTTCAATACCCTCTCATTTACTGGAAATCAAACAAACACTTACTGTATTCTTCAACACATTGGTGATATTTAATGGGGTTGGTATTCAGCAGCATAGCATATGATTCAAAATTTTCCTTGGCAGATGTTCTCTTAAATTTCCACTTACTCTTTCTTTCCTGACAGAACCCTTTGATTATGAGAAGCTGATTAGTCCCTTGGCTTTATTTCAGTTAGTGGCTTCAGAAAAGAATAAGATGATGATAATCCAAAGCATACTTAGTCAACAGAGATACCTAAAAATGTTTCCCTTTTGCCTTTTGTGAAAACCAGACATTACTAGGTCAAATCGTCAATGCATCTAACAAGAACACAACTAATGTGGTCATCTACTTATTCTTAATCAATGAATAGAGATGGTGATATGATGACAGTCCACAAGTTACTGTAAGGAAGCTGTTCTTATTGTTTCCAGATGGCGTTCTGTGCGAAAGAGTGCTTCTCAAGCAGCATGGATTACCTAAGTTCTATCAGTTGAAAGCTTCACCGGATATTCATATAGCTGCTTTTTCTTAGAGTTGTGAGAAGGATTTTGAAATTTTCAACAGCTTGAAGTCGACATCACTATTAAATAATTGAGCATGTTAACATGAAGATTTATGTGCTTTCTTATTGTTCTTACTGATATTTCATTTCATGCATGATACAATAATTTAATGATTCCTCTAACAGAAAGTTTACATGGTACCGAGACTTATTCTTTTATTAAAAAAAAGAAGGAAAAAGAGACTATCATGCTAAAAGCCACATGAGAAACAACTGGAATTAAGAATGTTTCAAAAATTTTATGTTCTGCTAATTAAATAATATGAAATGAGCAAGAGAATTCTAAAAGTGAAGTTCTAATCAACATATGGTATCATTGGAAAACACTAAGAACATGATGCATGATGGGGGAAAAATTAGCATTGAGAAGTTCTCTCTATCTTTTCTTTTGCCAAATCCATTACTGGTATTATCAACTAAGAGGGATTGAGACCAGAGTACACAAAAAATGGTAACAAAACCTTCCAGATTTTAAGGTCTATGATAGGTGTATAGAAAGCAAAACCACATTTTTCTTGCAAATAGTGATCATTCGCAATTGTGCAAGTAGGAACATTCAGTAAACACTTCCAAGTTAAGCATACATTACTTTTAAGGCATGCTCGGACATATCCAGGTTGTGGTGGACACTTGTTATGTACAACAGAATGATATAGAATAACTGCAACATAGCCAACAGAAAAGAAGTCCGTCAGTTGCTGGCAGTAAAATCAACAGGTAATTATTCATCACCATATATGGATACCATATGTGCCATCATCTTCTCTTCTCCAATATCTTCGCAGCAGCATATCTCTAGGTTTCATTCCCCTACAAGAAGTTCAGCTTGTTAAAGAAAGGAGTACATTGTAAATTTCATTCTGTGGTGACATTAGAATACTTACCAGGGTAACCAACGGCTATATAATTGTATGTGAATTATATCCGTATGACCATCAAGATGCTCAACCACGCAGCCTCTGTGAAAAGTAAAATCCCATCTACCAATGCAAAAGATAAGAAGAAAATGGACATGATCAGTTCAATCTATATAAAATAACACAGCGTACGAAGTAACTGCTCATTCCCCGGTCCTTAAATGCATATGAAGAGGAGAAAAATACAAGACCCACATCTTAACTAGCTAAGCCATTACTTCTCGTAAAATAAAGGCACCTAGAGATGATCGAAAAAGTGCTATAGGGAAGAGAACGTAAAGAACGATTAGGTTGATCTTACTCTGATCTTGACGGACCAAGAGACATGAGTATGCGGAAAATAGCTTCTGAACTTCCATCAACCACACCAACTGCCATTATTGCAGGGGGACTATCCCAAACCTGAACAAAGAATTCACACTGTTAACCATCAACAGTAACAATAAGAACATTCATCAATTCTTGAAGTTAAAAAGAGTAGCTGACCTTCGCTTCAGGATTCTGTTCTTTTGCTTCCTTAAAGAGCCTCAGCCCTAAAAGATGAAAAAACATAACAACTATCTACCTTATTGCACACAAAAATTACATAAAAAATACAAGCATACCATTTTCACAGCCAAAGATTTTCCAGGGTGAAGGTGCAATAACATCAGATGTCATGGCATTTACTTGCATAGAAGATGCAAAGCTTATAGCAGCAATATCTTTTTGATCAGTCCCCTTTGTCAGGCTCAATCTGCCAGAAGAATGTTAATATAAGTAGTACCTTCCAAAGAAATAAAGAGAAACAGGTAGAGGCAATCTGATATGTGGAGCAAATGACACAGCTAAACATGAGAAGTTAATTGCAATCTACATTAATGCCAGATCATTTGTAGAGAAATCTTATAATTTAAACAAAAAATATATAAAGATTAGTGACTCGTTGACACGATAATAGATTTTTTATCTGGTTATAGGCATAGGAGGTAAAATCAAACGCATATAACACTAGTGAGGTAAAATCAATGGCTTCTGAAGCATTTATCTTTCGATGCAGTCTTGCCAATCAAATGCTCAGTTATGAGTTCCTGCTACAGTCTGGTTTTTTAGAAATTTCAAGATGTCAATATCCAATACAAAATTACATATATAACAAGGTGAAAATGTTTAATTAAAAAATCCAACCAAAAGTAATGGCTTAATCTCTAGAAGGTCATATTTATCCACGTATCACTTTTATTAGCAGCCAACTAATATATTATAACCTTAAGAAAGCCATGTTTATCTGCACCTTCAAATCATATGCATTCTACTACTGAAGCTTTTGAATAACATCCCGTTTTCTCTTTTGGTTTTGATGCACTGTCCCAAGGAATGCTGTAGCAAGAAAAAGGTAAAAATAAAAGAGAGGCACCTGAAGGGCCTCCACCTCCTTTCTGAAGAATCTTTCAAGTCCGTCACTGGGTTCATTGCAGCATATTGTAGGGAACGGATCCATTTAGCAGCTTCCTCGGAACTAATAGCACCTAACTGTAACAAGTAAATGTACTGGATCATACATAAACCAGGATGGAAATGAATTCAGTAATGGAACACCACTAGATAGGAAAATTAAGACACCTTCAGCTGATCATTGTGATCGGAAGTATTACACAAGGTGAATATGAAGAACACCTGAAATTCAAAAGAATAATAATGAATAAAATAAAGAAGTTGACACTTTATTTCTGTTTTAGTGCTGAGAGGTACATACTCTTCTATGATGACTCTCTCTTCCGTTGTCCATGACACGTATGCAAGAGTCTATTATTGCACGTCTTACTGGCTCCTAAAACAAGAAGTCCATAGGGATTAGACACAAAGGGTAAATTAAGTTTATATCCACATCATTCTTCAGAAACAGAGAAGCTAATAAGTAACACAGAAAAATTTGTACAGCCAAGAGAAAGATTTAGAACCAGATGCCGAGGCACGATATTAAACCCCTACAGAAGAAAGTTTATGTCATGTCATTTGCAGAGCAGCATTGAAAAAGAACACTCAAAGAATAGGAAAATTTCCACAACACACTGCCGAATAGGCAGGTCATAGATAGTTTGTTAATTGCAATGCTTCAGTCTATTCGGTTGTTCTCTTTTATGATTCTGTCAAGCCATTCATCTTATCCCTCATCGATTTACACTTATCCTCGCCTAATATCTGAAGAAATAAAAAAGGAAATCTTGGCAGACTGAAGTTATTTCATACCAGTATTGGCCTGGTTTGAATGCTCAAATAGAAATTGGAGGATTGAAAAAGTTGAATCTTCTATATGTAAAAGTATGGATGAAATTATAAAATTTAATAAAAATACAAATTATTTGAAAATTAAATGAGAGAGCTCAAGCGGCTTGCAATCTAGCCGAGCTCGAGAAAAGAAAATGAGCTCATTTTCTTATTGAGAGAGGTCAGCTTTAGGACGGCTCGGCTTGAATCCACCCCGAGGTGCAACTAATATGCAAAGTACATGTTCTCTCCCCCTTTCCTTTTAGGTGAATATTTCATTTGCTTCCTATTATGATGGTTACCAATAGGATATAAATAAAAAAAGAAGAACTGATCAAAATAAATTACTATTCAAAATACAAGGTACTATTCCATCAATCTGCACAACTTGCAGGATTTCCTGTCATTCATCAGAACATCAGAAGAGCACGAAAGCAGAATATATTTGAAGCACAAATGATAAGTGTCACGAAGAAACTGAAACTGAAACTCAAAAAATACACAAACATCAACACAAAATGACAGGAAGTCAGCAATTTGCTAAAATAATCAGAAAAGAAAAGAAGGGAAATTCCCAAATCGAGCTATGCAGAATTCAGAATCCAATTTGAAACTCCCAAGGAGGGAAACAAAAAAAATGGCACCTAGGTGGAAAAGAAAATCCGGAATTTGAATTCACTAACATTTTCTTTCGGACATAATATATACGAAATGCATCTGTTCTGTTCTGCATGGTCCAGTATCAAAACAGAATACGTACCTCTGCCACGGAAGTCGGTATTGATTTGAAGCTCTTGAGGCAGTTCTGTTCGAGAATGAAATATCTTTTACGTGAATACTCAAGACCAAACCGATTGAAACGAATGAGGTAGAGCCACCCCTCCATTTTGCCATCTCTTTCCGGGATTTCCATTTTTGGAGAAAAAACGAAAAAAGACCCCACTAACGTCGATTTGAAAGAAAGAAAAAAAAAGCTTTCTTTTCTTCTAAATATTTAGAATCATTGAGAAACGCTGAAACCCATTCAAGAAAAATTATAGTTTTCCTTGAATTCTTGAAAAAGATTTCAGAAAGTTGCACGAGGTATAGATATGCATATATCAATGAATGGCGACGTTCATATGATTATCATAATATGCACACAGTTATTATGTGCAGAAAATCGAAATGGGAAAGGCAAGAACGGAGAGATGATCCTCTGATTCCAAATTGCTTTGGAATCAGAGGAATCTAATTGCAGAATTCCACTTCCTCCTTTGAATCTCCTGCCAAACTAAGAATGAAAAAACAAGAGAGAAAAAAAAAAGTTCTGATGTATTTCTCTCGGCTGTGAGTGCTTTTTATTCCTATATTCTGTTTTGTGTTCTCTCTTTCCGTTTGAAAATAACTGATTGTCTTGTTTTTACCATTCATAAGACAAGGACGGTAACCTTTGTTTTTTTACCATTCTGTCCTCTCGCCCATTCTTGTACACCAATTTTTTCTATTTTTAGTTTAATTAAATAAAATAATTAGGATAAAAACTTCATATATACAAAAAATCTTTAAAAATTATAAATATGTAAAATATAATTTTGAATATATATAAAAGTTTTTTTTTGTGAAATACGAATATATAAAATTGATATGTGAATGATTTATTGTGTGATTATATTTTATTTAATATTTAAGAAGAATTTTATTGAAAATAATATATACGACTCCCTTTGTCCCAAAATATAAGGTTTTTTAACCTCTTGTATTTATCCCACAATATAATAATTTTACAATTTACAATATATATTTATTATATCTTTTCCACTTATGTACTCTATTTAATATCCTCATTTATTTATTACAAAGAAATATAATTATAGATATAAATATGAAAGATAAGGGATATTTTATATATAACAAATATAAATTTATGATTTCTTAAAGCCTTATATATATTATAGGACGGAATGAGTATTAGATATTAAAATAAAACAAAAGTTATTGAAGTTAGAGTTGGTTAAGATCCTTTTGATCAAACTTATAAAAATAAAATAATTCTATATAAGCCAAAGTCAACAAAAAGAAATTGGTGAACAAAAAAGGTGACACCAAAAGTATCCATCTTCCTTAATTATCATCACCATTATTAATGAAATGAATCAGTGACTATGATTAAAGAGTACTAAAGTTGTAAATTCTAGTCTCCAATTTTGTAATCTTCATATGAAACCTCCTCCTTACTTTTGAGAGAAAACATACACAAGAGGACAATTATAAAATTATTCTTCAAATGGAATTTATTTTCTTTATATTTAAAATACTTTTTAAATAATAGTTTTGAAAAAAAAATATAATCTCAATAATTTATCATACTCTATTCATTTAGAATTAGTAATTTAGTATTCTATTTTTATTTGAATTAATTTAACAATATATATTAACGTGTCAATTTTGAGTAATGTTTTAATTAAAGTAAAAAAGAACCATTTAATTCCTATCGTTTTAAAACGAAAATATGTACATATAATTTCAAATGTAGAAAATAAAAGGTATTTAATAATAATAATAATAATAATAATAATAATAATAATAATAATTGGTTCGTAAGTGAAATGGAAGAATGAGATTTTGCAACCATTTGGAAAATTTAGCAATGGTTTTGGTAATGTTATTGCATCATATAAATATATATATATATATATATATTTATATACACGAAAATGGTATAAAGTATTAAGCAACGTACTTTATGAAGTGCTCTAATTAAACCTTTAATGGTCAGCTTTATTTTTTTTAAAATAAAATATAATTAAATACTCCAAAAATTTAATTTATCTGTTTAAAGTTTAATTTATAAAATATATTTGAATTTAACACTTAACTAAAAGATTGACCTTTAGAGACTTAACAGAAGCACTTCATAAGGTGTACTCCGCAACATTACTATATATATATATATTAGCTATTCTATCTGAAATTAAATACATTGATTTGATTTTAAGGTTATATATGATTCTTATATGAAGTAAAGATTAAATATTTAATTTTCAAATGAAAGGAAATATTTTATGATGAAAATTTTCCTTCTAACCTGAAGCCATAATAAGACCTAGTAGGATCTGCTCGGTTGGTCTTATTATGAAGTTAAGAGTAACGTAATTTCTATTTTTCCAAATTTTCATTTGCTATTTAATTGAACTCTTAATTTTCAACAAATTTAAAAGTACATAAGTCATGGAAAGTTTTAGTGCTCTAAAAGAGTAAAACCAAAGAGAGAGAACCCACTAATCTAATTTTGTTATTTGCTTTGATGATACCTACCCTACCCTAAGTATCTTCTATCTCCTCATCCTTATAGTTAAGGCGAGTAAGTAAATCGGGATATGTATTTTAGTAAAATAGGATTAAAGATTTGTTTTTTAATTATATTTGTAAATAGTTGTTCTCTTAACTTCTCACATTATAACCGTCTATGAAATTGAAACTATTTTACCCTTTTAACTAATGAGTTATATCCCAAAAAAACAATATCATTACCATTTTTTTCTTTGGAAAAGGGATGAAAAAAAACATTGAAACTATATAAATAGTATAAAAAAAATTGAGTATGCTTAATGTAAAGAAAGAAAAAAAAAAGCTTAACCTCCTCCATAGTAACCTTACATTAGGATTAAAGAAATTGAAAATTTTAAATGCAAGAAATTGTAATTCACCATGTTTTAAAACTCTGTTTGGCCGAGTGACCCACTATCGGTAGAGGCAGGCAACTACCGCAGTAGCTATAAATATAAATATATATATATATATATATATATAAATGCTATTATGGGTAACGGAGCTCAAATTAGTTTTGAACTTCTGTTAAATTTTTAACGGTCAAAGTTAACGGTCAATTATCTTTTTTTAAAAAAAAAATAATAATAATAATTAATCAACCCTTAGGGTTTAGTTTATCTTTATAGGGTTTAGTTTATAAAATAATTTTTTTAAAAAAAATATTTTATAAAATTTTTTTTTTTCTTAAAAAGAGAACAGTTGACTGTTAACTTTGACCTTTAGAAACTTAAGAGAAGCTCAAATTAATTTGAACTCCGTAACCTATAATAGCATATATATATATATATATATATATACACAAAAGACGTAGTCATCTGTTTCATAGGTATATATACAAACTCCGTCGAGCACGTACGGGAATAGATATGGACAAAGAGAATAGAGAGTCCGGTAAACGTTACATCAACCGGTTGAATAGGGAATGCATTGTGTATGGGGTGCAGTTCTTCTTTCTTACGTAAATCTTCTTTCAATTCAAAAAATTAGAAAAGTCGTGGACATGCTCCCACGTGTATATTCATATGATCTAATATATAATTAAATTCATAGAAAATGATATAATAAGTTTCAATGCTTTTTGTTCTTGTAGTATCCTTTAGAAAAAGATAATTTTATCTATAATTAAAAATTTAGTAATCTTAATATCACTTATTAGTAAAAAAAAAATTTCATCAAATTAAATAATATAAATATATATATATATATACCGACTCCATTCCATCCCTAACCTCCCTTATATCTCCATCTTTGGAGGATCAATAGTAATTCTTCACTTAATGTTTCAAACTCGAAACCTTTCAATTCTAAATGTTATAATTTATCACTAAACTAGTAAATTTTGACAAATCAAATGATATATTTATTTATAACTGTATAGTTGATGTGTATATGTGAACTTGACCCTACTACGATTACCGTTAAAAAAAATGATATACTTTTATTATTATTATTATTAAAAGTCATTTTAATCAAAATACATTGATGTTGTTTTTATGACTCGAGTTTATAAAAATAACATCATTTTCATTTATTAATTACGACAAATTGATATTACAAAGTGTCTCTTTGCAATTGGAATATGACATTAGGGATGATGCCCTTTGATGAACCTATCAAAATCAAGGGTTGCAGTCAAGATTACCAAAAGAACTATCCTATTGAACTCCAGCTTCCAAGGTTGCTTCCCTGCAAACTTAATTGTTTATAGTAATTTACAGCTTTCAACTCAACTCTTTAATTAGCCAAAAGGACACATAATTATAACAAGCAGAACAGAACAGGCTGAACAGCACAGTGACAGTAAGCATAGAAAAGCCACCACAGCCTCTTGAATGGTAGATAGGGTCAACTGGTAATAAATTAATTACAATAGCACTCAATACCAATAAGATCTTTAATGACCCTTCCTCATGCCAATGTTACATTTTTGTCGGCGACATTTCTTTAAGGGCAAATAGCTTCTTAGTAAAACATAAGTTAGTGGTGGGTTAAGAATATACCAATAAATTCCAACTTGGTTAATTTTGATTTTGAGTTTTGAATTTCAATATTATTTAATGATAATTAATTTAGAACAAAAGGAATAGTATTAGATAATACTTAAAATTAAACGATTCACTTTTAGCTTAATACATGAAATGTCTTTGATTTAAAAAAAAAAAAAGGGTTACTATATTATTTTTATTATTTAATTTAATTAATGATAAGATCATTATGGAGTGGCCACTTGAATCTTTATCATGTGGCTCTAATTTTAGAAGGCATAACTCATGCAAAAAAAAAAAAAAACTAGTTCCAATCATTATTACTATATAGTTTACCTGCTGCTAATTCCACGATCCCATTCAAGAATTCAGATATATTGTAAGATAATTCATATATTATTATAATTATATAAAATAAAAATAAGACAGTGCTTAACACCCTGCCATTAAGAGATTGATTTGATAACTGAGGAGATTATGAACCTACAATCTCAGATCAAGTTTTTTAGGAAGAAAAAAAATAAATATATGGAAGGGGTTGACCCAAAACTTTGGCAAAGTTTACTTGGGGAAACCTGTATGCATTAACTAAACAGGTATATATATATTATGCATCAATAAGCATGTGCATGATTTATACTATTATCCCGCGTGGAGTAGAAATGTCTTTCTTGACCTACCCTATTTATAACTAGATTGAGAATGGCAATTCATTAGTACTAATTTGCAAATTGAAATCTGGTGATTCTAAAACAAATGCTCAGCTATAATGCCAAGTAGCAGTATTTTGTTTTCCAAATGCCAAGTAGTGCTGCCGCTCTCTTGACTCAAATATCAGCAAGGTAAGGAACAGAGACTTCGCAGATTTATTGCAAATTCTGCTTCTTCAAGACAGGTCAACAACCAACTACTACCCATATCTAATTGATTCCACAAGAACAATGGGATTAACACCATTTCCTGACTCAAATGAACTTGTATTTGCATGCACAATCTATTTGAGAAACGTTAGTGCCAATAAGCAAAGTGGTCCTAATATTAATTTCAAGATTAGAATGGACGAAGACTGCTCAAGCCAACAATTATTCAAACATAAGCATCCTGACTTGTCCAAGTAGAAAATTGATTTAGCTGCTAGTACAAGGATCAATTGCAATTCGCATGTATAGTTATTTGAAAAACTAAATAATCTTGAAATGTCTGATAAAACAAAGTAATCTGAAACGACTTGACCACCAAAAATTTTGTCGGATGGTATATTCTCAGTACAATAAGCTCTATGTCAATACAGATATTCAGTCAGTAAATATAATAATGCTATTCAAAAGAGAGCCAGATATTTTACAGACACCACATATTGCGCCCAAATTGAAAGTTCCTATTTTCATCTTTATGTTGGCCATGCTGTACTCAATTATAATAAAAAAGGTCCAGCTATTTTTTCTTTTAATAAGATGGTTTGCAAAGGAGCTTGGCCGGGGTAAAGATTTCATTCAACTCCAAAAATGTCTGCTACGTTTCACTGCTAGCTTCTTCTGCTACTGCTACACATGATCATGTAGGCACGGAAAATATAGAGCTAAGCAACCAAAAATACAAATATCAACAAGATGTATGGAAGCAGCTAACATATGCTATTTATTAAAATTCTATGTTATTACCGTGAAGAAATCATTTGCTTATGGAGAGATCCATGTGCAGGTAAGCAATGCAGGCAATGAAGAAGAGGAAGAAGGCAGAAGTTAACATCAACGGCTCTGCAAGCATAAAAATTTGATTGAACTTGTAGTGGACCTGCAAAACAGATTTTCAGTTTTACAAGAAATATTCAAAGTAAGAAACAAACGAGTATAGGTACAGCATAAAGAAAATCCATACAATAACTTGTCCTACAAGGAGAGAGAAAACACACTTCAAATATGCTGCAATATTCTATTATTGTTGCCTTGCAATTGTTAGCTGGGGTAGACCTGAGAATGCTACAAACAAAGTCCACGAACAACTAACTAATCCTCTTGTTTCAAGGAGAACATCATTTTTCTTGGGATCTGCTTCAATTATTGTAGCTTTTTATCAGTATTTTCTTCTTTGGTAGGTTATGAGGAGAAAATAAAATCTTACAAAACACTGCTTTTGTAATTAGAAAACTATCTTGATGAGAGAGAGGGATCATTTTTCATGGTTTTGTCAATTCAAGAATATTCGCTTACCCTGCTTGATACAAACCAAAATAATTTTTACAAAGAGAGAGATAGGATTAAACTTCTTATTTCTATTCTAGTGTTTTCGGAATTAAACATCCACTTTCCTAAAATAAATAAATTGCTAATTCAAAATTCCATTAACATCCCCAATCTAATGTACAAATCCTACAAGCTCATGTAATTCCACCACTAACTTCATTAATAGCACAATGACATATGAAATCTAGCAAATCCAGTCCACAATAGTAGGTTATAAGGAATTCAGTCCCTTCCATGAACAAATATCTTTTCATATCAGAGCCTTGTTGCCTGTGCGTAATGCGGGATGGAACCCGGCCTCTCGCAGAACGCAAGGCTTTGTGGCGACTGCAGAGCGTGGTGGTTATAAGGAATTCGATCCCTTCCATGGACAAATATCTTTTCATGGCCAAGGATCAAAATAGTTATGAACTTAGTACGAACGAAGATTATTAGTTTAAAAACTAATAATGTTCATCCGATATACTCAAGTTCAAGACAGAATATCAGAACACATAATTGAACAAGGAATAAACAAGAAGACTTTATTTTGGAAACTTTGAGAAAATATCTTACACACTTTTCCTTTCAATCCACCTCGAAGTTCTTCTCCAAATGTGAGCTATTTATAGGAAAATTCCATCAGATTTGCAAGATGGATTTCAAACTATTACAAACAAGACAAAATAAAAGTCTTTCTCCGTATATCTAACCTTGAAAAATAAGAAACACCATTTACAATAAGTTTGAAAAATAAAGTCATTATTTAATATTAGGTACATAAAAGTCAAAAATTTTTATAAGACATCAAATTTTGTTGAGTAATCTTTCAACAGTCACTCTCATATTCTGAATTGTAGTGAGGTTGCCAGCTGTCTAATTGCCATGATGGACCAACTTCATCTAACCTGTCTGGCAATACGTAGAAGTATTCCATGTTAATCATATCTTTGACATTCAGGATGCGTAATGAATTAAGTCATGTAGTTGAATTCCATTTTTTATGCCCATTTGAATAAGGATATCCATTCTTTTGTCTCGCATGGATCTCTAAACCATTGGATGAAAAATGTTGGAGTACCATCTAATAACTTCTTCAACTGGGAAGTGATAGATCCTTGGTTGTTGTGTAAGATTTAGCATAGGTCTCTGGAGGTGAATGGCAATATATTTCCCATAATATCCTGAGAGTCACTTCCCAGTTGAAGAAGTTATTGGATGGTACTCCTCCAACATTTATCATCCACGAGTTCAAAGATCCATGCCAAACAAAAAAATGGATATCTTTATCCAAATGGGCATAAAAAATGGAATTGAATTACAGGACTTAATTCATTTAATTCCTACACAGATTCCATCAACACCAGACTGACCTTCACATCCCTTATTTGCAGACTTAAT
The DNA here is from genome assembly GCA_035221335.1 of Echites panduratus. NCBI lineage: Eukaryota > Viridiplantae > Streptophyta > Magnoliopsida > Gentianales > Apocynaceae > Echites > Echites panduratus. The sequence continues at coordinate 9,500,386 of JAWZTD010000001.1, read as the reverse complement.
GATCTATCTCAACATGCATCCTGAATGTCAAAGATACGATCAACATGGAATACATCTACCCATGGCCAGACAGTTCAGATGTAGATGAAGTCGGTCCATCATGGCAATCAAACAACTGGCAACCTCACTACAATTTATAATATGAAAGTAACTGAAGAAAGACTACCCAACAAAATTTGATTTCTTCTTATCAAGAAAGTTTGACTTTTATGTACCTAATATTAAATAATGACTTTATTTTTCAAACTTATCATAAATGGTGTGTCACTGTGTCTTCTTTTTCAAGATTAGATAGAAATTAGGTATAGAGAGAAAGACTTTAGTCTGTCTTGTTTGTAATAGTTTAAACTTAGTTTGAAATCCATCTAACAAATCCGATGGAATTTTCCTATAAATAGCTCACATTTGGAGAAGAACTTCAAGGTGTGTTGAAAGGACAAGTTTGTAAGATATTTTCTCAAGTTTCCAAAATAAGGTCTTCTTGTTTATTCCTTGTTTAATTATGTGTTCTGATATTCTGTCTTGAACTTGAGTATATCGGATGAACATTATTAGTTTTCAAACTAATAATCTTCGTTGGCTTGCTGACAGAAGTCCATGTACTATGTTCATAACTATTCTATTTTATTTACTCTGTTTTACTATTTTGATCCGTGGGACTGAACCCAACCTCTTGCTATCCATGGAAGGGACCGAATTCCTTATAACCCATCACGCTCCACAGTCGCCTCATGACAAAGCCTCACGTTCTTCCAGAGGCCGAGTTCAATCGCGCATCACGCGGCAGGTAACAAGGCTCTGATATAAATAGGCAGGATCAAAATAGTAAAACAGAGTAAATAAAACGGAATAGTTATGAACTTGAGTATATTGGATGAACTTCGTTGGCTTGCTGATAGTCCCATTTGAAAATCTGGTTTGTTCCACAGTATTTGTCACATTTAATTGTTCTTTTCCCAATACTGCCCTGTCCTTTATATACACAACTAAAAATTTAATCTTTTATTACTCAAGTTTCAATGAAGAGTATTTTGGTCTTTTCTATTAATAATTAAAAATAATCTAATCATTTACTTAATACTCGTGCAAAACTCAGAATATGAATGTTATTATGGATGGGAGGTGGTAACTTAAAAGGTACCCCCTAATTTTCAAATTAAGTCGAAAGCAATTCTAGATGGAAGGAGTATTAGGGAACTTTTTTTTAAATCCCGTTTTTGAATTCTAATCATTTTGGGTGTTAAGGAAGATTAATTTTTCATTAGATATTAGAGCCATTTTTTACAACTTTTATAGAATGAATAGTAAACCAAAGAAAATGAGGAATCATCCTCATAAGTACAGTCTAGTTTTGAAAATCCTCCAGAGTTAGTCCAAGGGAACTTATCTCAGAAATTGTATTCTTAACAAGGAAATTGGAAATCAGTATGCAGAACATATTGCTTTTGTAATACTGGAGATCACCTGAAAAGGAGAGTCATGCTCAGGAACCACATTTCTCTTCTCCAAGACCACCACAGTCCTTCCAACTATGTCAAGGTATGAGTACTTCTTCTGCAAAGATCACATTGAAAGGCGTAGTTGTCAATAGCCAAGAATGTTAAAGGCAATATCAACAGAACTTCCCAGTTTAATAATCAGAGGAACTTATTTGCAGATTTATCAATTGAACTTTTTCTCATGATATTAGTCCATGATCTATTAAGAAAATATCCGTCCCACTATCGGAATGATTGATATGTCAATAATATGGTGCAGTGTCATAACTGTAAAAGAAAGTTACGATATCACCTCCAGTGAGAAATAATATCCAACTATACCATTAACTCACTGCCAAGAGGTACCGGGCTAACAGATGAAACAGGTGTGGGTTCTTCCAGGTGGCATTCTGCTCATTAGTAACTAGTGTTTAACCCGTGTGCATTGTCACAAATGTGGTTTAAAATCACTAAATATAAATATTAAATAGTATTATTATATTACTAAATATTTATTTAAATTAAATATAAAAAACTAATAAAATCACAAAATAGATTAATGAGGGATATAAAAGGAAATTCAAGTCTATTTTTTACATTGAAATGCACAAGCAACAACTCATTTGGGACGAGGGAGTGTCATGTTTGATAATTATCTTGAGTCACATTCTCCCAATTAATATTGACGTTAGAGAAGTTATTCGTTGTCATATATCTTAATTGGACAATGGATGGACTTGACTTTTATTCAGGACACTAAATATGTAATGATAACTCTTTATATTCAATTCATTTATAACCTAATTATTTTATATTCTATTTGTTTTATATTTTATGACATGTAATTACAAATATCAAAAAAAAAAAATGATACATAAGATTTGCTAAGAAAATAATGAATTAGACAACAATTAATCTTACATTTTTATTAAGTGTCACATATCGTGATTGGGGATTTTGGTGTTGGAATTTAAATAGTATTAAACAATTATAAATAATAATAAACGGTTATAACATATATTTCAATTAATACAAACATTAAATAGTATTAATCAGTTATAAATAATAATAAACAATTATAACGAATATTTCAATTAATACAAACACTAAATATTCAATGATGATTTTTTATATTTTATTTTTTATTTAATATCTATATATATAATGAGAAAGTTTGAAATGAGGCCACGTGGCATCTCATATATATAGTGTAGATTCTCAGATATTCTTTTTATCTAATGATGCAGTACAAAATTTGCAAGTTTTAGACAAGACTTTACCGTTGATGATGGCTTGAAGAACATGTAGATAATTTAGTAATTAGAGGGATTATTATTCCTTAATTAGAGGGATTGTCATTCCTTAATTAAAGGGATTCTTATTAGATTGTTTCTTATAATAGTTAGTTATTTTAAGAATCTTCTTAAATAAGGAGTCTTCCTAAATTAGGAGACTACCAAACCTTTTGTACCCTAATTCTATATAAAGTGCATAATAAAAAATAGTAG